>JARYHS010013630.1:227903665-228303352 GCA_031002005.1 Vandiemenella viatica
ATTCCTAGTATTATGGCTATGTATGTCAGCATTAAGATTGAAGTGTTCAGGATTTTCCACTACAAATGATAGTATTGTGCTGGCATTGTTAGAACACCCAGGTTTTTAAATAGATTTCTGCACGACGTCTGTGGGCTTGCTCCAAAATAGTTCTTATAGCACGTTTTTTGCAATTTAAATACCCTCTGTGCTTGTGACAAGTTTCCCCAGAATGAGATGCCATAAGTGAGCAGGGAATGAAAATATGCAAAATATACTAACTTTCTGGTTTCTATATTAGCTATTCTAGATTATTATTATTATTATTATTATTATTACTCCGCGATTCACTAAAAGTGTGTGGCGGAGGGTGCATTGCACCTATCGAAAGGGGTTATGGTTTGGAAGGGTTATATGGGATATGGCAGGAGGCGCCCATGGGCTATTGTGAGGAACCATCCCCGCATTCGCGTGGAGTGATCTGGGAAAACCATGGAAAACCCAGATCAGAATGGCAGATATTACCCTAAGTGAAAATGTTGCAGAATTCATTTTTTAAGAAGTTGTTGAATATGCTGTTTCCAGTTCAATTTGTTATCTATACATACACCCAGGAATTTTGAGAAATTACTTTCATTGATTGCTTTTCCTTCTGATATCACATTATAGCTGTCCTTTGTTTTATTTTTTGTAACAAACTGAAGTAACTGTGTCTTTTCTACATTAAGTATTAGTTTGTTGGCACTAAACCACCTGTTAATTTTCTTTATAGCATCATTTGCTGTGTTTTCGAGGTTTTGTGCTGATGGGTCTTTCAACGATATGCTGGTATCATCTGCAAAGAGCACCATGTGTTCATTATCACCTATTATATGAGGGAGATCATTTATATAGATTAAGAACAGCAGAGGGCCAAGAATTGAGCCCTGAGGCACACCACATTTAACTACACCCTATTCTGAGTTTATAACATTTCCTGTATTAGCATCTTTCAGTGATACACATTGCTTTCTATTTTCCAGGTAAGATTTAAACCAAAGTCCTGGCTTACCACTAACTCCATAGTGGTCTAATTTACCTAGTAGTATCTCATGATCAACACAGTCAAAAGCCTTAGCAAGATCACAGAATATACCTAGGGAATTTAATTTTTTATGCATTGATTCCAGTATGTTGTTTACAAAAGCAAAAATTGCTGAATCTGTTGAAACGCCTTGTCTAAAAACCAAACTGTACTTTACTGAGTAGGTCATTCTTTTGTAGATGTGCATACACCCTTCTGTACATTGCTTTTTAAAAGATTTTTGAGAATGCTGGTAGAAGTGAAATGGGTCTGTAATTCTCAATTTTTGAGGTATCACCCTTTTATAAAGCGGTTTGATTACTGACTTCTTGAGTGAGTCAGGGAAGATACCTTCTTCAAAAGAACTATTACAAATATGACTAATAACTCTACTAATGCTGGTGTTACATTGTTTCACTACATGGGTTGAAACCTCATCATAACGAAATGACTTTTTATTTTTGAGGGATTTAATAATTTTTTCAATTTCATTTTGACTGGTGGGAAATAGAGACATAGGTGCTGTTTTTGGTGACAAGGATTTAAGTATTGCTATAGCATTCATATTCCCATTATATTTTCCTTTTATTTTTTCAGCAACTGTTAAGAAGTAGTTATTGAAAGCACTTCCTACGTAAGAGGGGTCATTTACAAGTTTATCATTAACGCTTATACATATAGGTTTGTGTTCAGGGGATGATACAGTTGTTTCCCTTTTAATAATGTTCCAAACACTTTTTATCTTATTATCTGAACTACTAATCTCATCATTTATGGCCAAACGTTTAGATTCTTTTATTACTTTGGTTAAAATTCTACAGTATGTTTTGTAATGTTGTTTGAGAAGCCTATTATCAGTATTCCTAACTTTTACATATAATTCCCTTTTATGTCTGCAAGATGTTTTAATACCAACTGTAACCCAATTTTTGTTTACTTGTTTTTGACCAATTGGAGCTAGTTTTGTAGGGAGACACCTTTCGTAAATTTTCAAAAACCTTTGGTGAAAGTAATTGAATTGATTATTTACCCCTTTTAATTTATAAACAGTGCTCCAGTCCTCATTGAGAAGTTCATCATTTAATGTTTTTATTGAATTGTTCTTTAACGGCCTAACTCTGACAAATCCTTTCTTTTTGTTATTTTCATTTCCCACAACATCCAAAGTAATTATTTGAGCATTATGGTCTGACAAACCATTTTCCATTGGAATTGTTCCATATATTTCTAATTTATTGTGCTCTTCAAAAATGTTATCAATAATGGTACTACTATTTTTTTGTGTTCTAGTTGGGAAATTTACAGTTTGATAGAGATTGAATGATCTAAGCATTCCTAGAAGATAATCTGTCTGGTTACATTCTACAGCAAAATTTATGTTGAAGTCTCCACAGAGGATAATTTCCCTTTTAGTTCGTGATAAATTTATTAGAACCGCTTCAAGTTTATTACAAAATTTACTGAAGTCTCCTGTGGGAGCCCTATAAACTGTCAGCACTATAAGATATTTGTTTTCTAATTCTAACTGTATTGCACAACATTCAAAATCTTGTTCTATACAGTATTTACTTATATCTAACGATTTTGTCTCAGTATTTTCTCTTACATATATTGCTGCACCACCCATTCTCATCTCTGACCTGCAATAACATGAAGTTAATCTATATCCAATAAAAGGGAGGAAACATATTTCAGAATTCTTTAGATGATGTTCTGTCAGACATATGATATTTATGCTAAGATTCAATGATTTTTGGGTTTCTTCTATAGATATTATCAACTCATCAAGTTTGCTTGCGATACCCCTAATGTTCTGATGGAACAAAGCTATTTTAGACTGACACTCTTTATTTTTGACTGTAATGTCATTATGTACATTTCTTAAATAACTCTTCCTACTCTTGAAATTTGGCCTAAAAAAGACTGAGTCCTACCACCAATTACCACTGGGATGGGGTTCACATCCAACCTGCCTCTCCTGATGCTACTGGCAATCATTTGCGTTAGCCTCTGCTTGCCCCGAACATTCAGGTGGAGTCCATGGGAATATTATTATTATTAACCAACTCTCTATTCCTATTATTACTTGTGGTTTGTGCATCTCAATTAATTTTGCAAATTCAGTTACTTTGTTCACAGTACCACCAGCTACACTCTTATTACTGGCTGCATATTTTCAGTGTGTACCTCCTCCTTTCCCGTTCTACCCCAGTCAGTTATTATTTCATTAACTTCATCTATTGCTTTAACATCCGTGATTTTTACCATCGTGGATCTACAGTCAGTATCACTTTGACATCTATCTCCATCCCTTCACCAGCAGCCCCTAACCTAAAAAAGACACAGTCCTGACCCCAACATCACCAATATGGCTTCCTTACTGCTTTAGCAAACAACTCAAAAAGTACCCCGTTGCTCCTTCTATTTAGGTGTAGGCTATTCCTTGTGAAACCCTGCCTACCAGTGGTGTTCACAGGCACAACCCCAAAAATAGAACTAATGCCTTTCCCTGGTAGAATTTCCATTTCCATAGCATAGTTCAGTTTGGTCGGTCATGGCAACTTAGGGACCTACATGAGCTCCACCCTGGTATGCTGCGCCTCCTTCAGCATCTTCCTCAGGTCACTCTCTATACTATAACTCACATTTCTATTAATGCAGTTCCCCGCACCTCTCACTATTACTACTCTATCGTCCTTCGTGAAACTCCTACAAAGTGAACGTATATCCACTATTACCTGACCTAATGAGGCACTAGGTTTGAAAAAACTTGTGACCTGGTAACCTGTGCCTAACTGATCCTGCAGAAGAGGCCCTATACCTCTCCCATGGAAAAGTTACAGAAGATTTGAAAAGGCATAGATTTTAAGTTACTTGTTTAGTAGGACCATTAGGGACAATGATTCAGGCATGGGAGGGTATAAACTGGAGAAAGAGCTTATCCACACAATTAAAAATGACCAGACTAAAAAAATTGAAATTCCTCATGAGGATATCATAAAGGAACTAAGAAAGTTTAAAGAGCATAAAAAGGCTGGTTTAGATGATATTACTATGGATATCTTAAAGATAACAGGATGTGATATTGGACCTTATCTTGAAATGTTATTTAAATTTGAGTCTGGCTACTTGCTGCTTACCAGAGGACTGGGAAAGTGGTTCATAAAGGTGGGTTTACAATTAGGGTAGAAAATTATAGGCCAACCAGTTTTATATTAGTGGTATGTAAATTAATAGAGAGATTGGTATGCAACCATCTCAGAAATATATGTGAGGAAAGAAAGTTGTTTTCAACATGGCCTTGAAAAAGGATATTCAGCAGGCAATATCTAAGATATTTTGGATGAAATATACAGGGGAGGCCAAATAGGTAGTGTAACACTAGATATTTCAAAGGGTTTTGACAGTGTTTCATAGACTTGTGGTAAATGAGGTAAAACAATTGGAGTGAGTGAAAAAGTGATTTCCTGGGTAGAAAAATTCTTAAAAGGTAGAAAGAAAAAAGTCAGGTTTGGAAATGCGTGTATCAAAAGAAGAAGTGACAATGGGGTAGTGTATTGGATCCACTGCTATTGGTTATTCTAATGAAAGATTGTATTGGTTGCTTAGTATCAGAAGTTGGATGTTTGCTGATGACAAAATCCTGTATAATAGGATCAAAACAGTAGAAAACTGTGAACAGCTGCAGGGTGAGCTGGACAGGATATATAGTTGCGTAGTTCAACACGGGAAGAAGATAAATGCAAAGAAGAGTCAAGTTATTATGTACACAGATAAAAAACTAATTGCTAATTATGATTATAATGTAGGGAAAGAATTGGTTGTTGAAGAATTGAAATATAAATACATTCGCACAACACATTGGACAAATCGTAGGAAAGAGTGACAAGGGAATTGGGTTACAAAACTGTGGTCAGGCTATTACTTTAATATGGTTGTGTGGTATGGGACTGACATTTTTTATATCAAATTGGAGAGGGTGCAAAGAAGGGCTGCTAGAATTGACTGTGGAAATTACCACAGAACACGATCAAAAACTGATAGGGCAAAAGTGCTGAAATGGGATTCACTGGAAGACAAAAGTAGGGTGAAAATAGTCACCAGAGTGTACACGATATATATTAGCGAATAGGCTTGGGAAGATATTGGTGGAAGAATTTCGAGTAGTGCTTGGAAGGAAAAGATGATCGTGAACACAAGTTGGGAAGCTGACACTCAATTTCAGGCACAAGGATGTGGGAAGATTTTCTTTTGTAGGTAAAGGTGTCAGGATTGAAATAATTTACAAAGAGAAATGATGAATAAATTACCAGAAATGACAAAAGAACTTAAACTTCAAAATTGTAGAGGCCATAGGTGGGTGGGTAAAGGAAAGGGGATGAATGGATGGCTAGGGAAATTGCCACCGAAGCATATGCTCTGTCATTAATTTTTTTACAAAAAGATATGCCTTACTTCAAATCCTTAACATTAGTGTCTCCCTCAGTAACAGTAATGTTAATGATATATATATATGTATATATCTTATCCCCTTCAAAATACTCTCCATTACAACTAATACATTGGCCCCATCGGCGCTTCCACTGTTCGAAACATTTTCTGTAATCATCTATAGAAATGGTTCACACCTCCTCCCTTAATTTTTTTCTTGACCTCTTCAATGTCATCAAATCTGTCTTCTTTCATGCCCTTTTCATTAGGGAAAATAAGAAAAATTCGCACGGATCCAGGTCAGGCGAGTAAGGTGCGTGGGGCGGTGGAACCATGCCATTCTTAGCCTAAAACTGCGTGACAGAGACAGCTGTGTGTGCAGGTGCATTGTCATGGTGGAAGAACCAGTCTCCTGTCTGACAAAAATCGGGTCTTTTTGATGAACACTGTTGTGTAATCTTCTTAAAACTTCCAAATAAGAGGTTTGATTGATGATCTGATGTGGGGAAACAAGCTCTGAATAAACTACGCCCTTGCCATCAAAAAAAGCAAATGAACAATGTTTTGATGTTTGATTTGATTTGACAACATTTTTTTGGATGGGATGACAATGAAATCTTCCATTGGCTTGATTGTTGTTTTGTGTCTGGGTCATAACCATAGCATCATGTGCCAATGCCCTTTGACAGAAAATCTGGATCAATTTTCATCTGTTTTTTTTTTTTTTTCAAAGCACGACATGTTTCAACTCAATGTTCTTTCTGATTGTCAGTCAGAGCCCAAGGAACAAACTTGGGAGCAACGCTTTTCATTGCCAAATCTTAAGTTAAAATTTGCTGATCTAAGCTCCATATAACCCACTAATCTCTTGACAGTTAATCAATTGTCTGTTGATGGTCTGAGAGCACAAGTTCTTGATTTTTTTCAACATTTTCCTCTATTCAGGCAGTTGATGGACGTCCAGAACAAGGTTTGTCATCAGTCAACATGTCACCATTTTTAATCTGAGTGAAACACTCATAGAGTTGAGTTTTCCCCAAAGTGTCATCTTTGTAAGCTATTTCCAACATTAAATCAGTTTCAGTATCATTTTTACTGAGTAGAAAACAAAATTTCACATCTGCACATTGTTCACTTCAAGAACAAAACAATAACAGCAAAAACAATCACTGCAGATTAACAGAACAAGCCGGTCAACAATACAGGTGGCACTGAACTGACAATGAGTTGCACTATAAATGCCTGGCGGCAGAAATGCGTACTTCACAAGCTCCTCCCACACCAATACTATTCTGGTTATTTTTGGGTTCTCTCTCAGAAACTAGAGCATTTTTTGGATGAAATTTCATATTTAAATAATGTTTTGCTTCTCAAGTTTATCTAAATAGGTGGAATTCCTGCAAAAATGTGATTTCAAAGCAATTCTTGTATTTGGTATCTCGGAAATGGCTCTAAGCCATCTTGTAAAAGTTTCAGGTACAAGTAAGCCTACCAATGTTAGTTAAGTTTTTCTCTGATTAGAGCAAGGAGCTCTTATATCTTTAAATGAACAATTCTTGTATACAAGCTGACCTGTGCGAATATTTCTCACAGTATCGTGTTCACTCACCGAACAGTAATACTTTTTTTTTTGCTGTCATTAGTCTTTCGACTGGTTTGATGCAATCCTCCATCCCTTCCTATCCAGTGCTAACCTCTTCATTCCTACATACCCCTTACAACCCACGTCCTCAATTATCTGCTTCATATATTCTAATCTCTGTCTTCCTCTACAATTCTTACCTTCGACTGTTCCCTCCACCAGCAAATTAACCAATCCAGCATGTCTCAAAATATGACCTACCAGCCTGTCTCTCCTTTCTGTAAGCTTCTTCCACAGACTTCATTCCTCACCCATCATTTCCAAAACTCGTTCATTTCTTACTTTGTCTGTCCGCTTAATTTTTAGAATTCTTCTGTAGCAACACATTTCAAATGCTTCAATTTTCTTTATTTCCGGTATTCCTAAAGTCCATGTTTCACTACCATAAAGTGCTGTGCTCCACACAAAGAGTTTTAAAAAGTTCTTTCTAATTCCTAGATCAATATTTGAAACTAAAAGGTTTCTCTTTTTCATGAAGGCTCTTTTTGCTAGTGCTATTCTGCTTTTAACATCATTCCTGCTTCGGCCATCGGTTGTAATTTTGCTTCCCAGGTAACAGAATTCATTTACTTCTCCTATTGCATCCAATCCTATTTTTATATTTAATCTACTAGTATTGGTATCATTTCTGGTACATTTCATCACTTTTGTCTTGCTTTGATTTATATTAAGTCCAAAATCTTCCTTCAGTATTTTGTTCATGCCATTAAGTAACTTCTCAATATCCTCAGCCCTCTCTGCTAACAAGACAATGTCATCAGCAAATCGTAGCATACTGATTTTTTCTCCCTGAAAACTTATGTCACATGGAAATTTTTCTTTGACTTTCTTCATTGCTTCTTCTACATACAAGTTGAATATTAACGGGGATAGACTACAACCTTGTCTCACACCCTTTTTAACTGAGCATGTCTCTCGTGATTCTCTACTTTTATTATAGCCACTTGATTCTTATATAGTTTATAGAGTATTCTTCTATCTCGATACTTTATACCTGACTTCTTTAAAAATTTGAACATCTTGTCCCACCTAACATTATCAAAAGCTTTTTCTAAATCAACAAATGTCATAAAAGTATTTTGTTTTTCTTGATCCACCCTTCAAGTATTAATCTTAAAGACAGAATTGCTTCCCTTGTACCGCAATTTTTCCTAAACGCAAACTGATCTTCACCTACTATCTCTTCTACTACCCTTTCCATCCTTCTGTATATTATTCTGGTCAGTAATTTTGAAGCATGTGATGTTAGACTAATGGTGTGATAATTCTCACATTTGTCGGCTTGTGATTTCTTTGGAAGTGTGAAGATGATATTTTTATTAAAATGAATTGGAATTTCTCCTGTTTCATAACTTTTTGATATCAGCTTGAAAGTAATATAATAATTTGAAAAAAAAGCAAGTGCAAGTATATTTGCTAATAAAAGGTGTTTTATTTTGAAAAAGCAGTAATAAATATGTTTTATTGTAAAAAAGTCTGTATTATTAAAGACTACATGTTTAATTGTGAAACATTTAAAAAGTTTTAAAAATAGATATTTGCTTTGTCCGATGCGATTTTATCAAACTTCTTTTCTTCACAAAACTTCTTTAGAAACAATATTAGCAGTTATAATGTGATCATCATTTACTTTTTGACTATATGTGTCTTTAACATAAACATTAATATTACTGTATCTACGAACTCAAGAAAAAGCAATGTACAGGTGTCCATATGAAAAACAGGTTCTGGTAAATGGAATCCTGTGCTTTGAAGCATTTAATCTTGTGCTTTATGAATGGTTATAGTGAAGATTATTTTTATTGGGAATTGTTTTCTTATCATTTGGGAAAGCATGTTGGATCACAAGGTGTGACGTTAATGCTAGGTATGAGCATAGTTGTATCGGAGAGAAATAATTTAGCACTGATAATCTACTCATCTAAGTGAATAACCACTTGCACCATTAATTAATCCCTGATTAGCATTACATTTTCTATTTTACATAATAATAGCATTTCTCTTTAAAAACAATTTATCAGGTGGTAAACTGGAGGATCTTGGAATTGGTTCTAGCGATTTCATATGTGGATAACGTTTTGGTTTACAAGTTTGTAACTTGAGTTTACCAAAAAAAACCAGCAGTTCTTGTATTTGGAATCTTGGAAATCGCTATAACCTCGTCTTGTAGAAGTTTCAGGTGTCAGGTAGCCTACTGAAGTTAAACTTCTCATTGGTTAGAGGAAGGAAATACCTAGGAAACTTTAAAGAAAAATTTGTAACTTTAATCAAACTTCATGCAAAATCTTGCTTACTGAACAGAAATTGAAATATATCAAGCAGAGAACAGTAAATAATGACATAACAGACACTAAGTAGTAAAAAGTAATTACAGATTAGGTTATGAAAATGAACCAATACATATCTATAGATGTTGGATGTGGGGTGCGAACACACAAAAAAGACAAAAACACACTTAATGTGGGAATTTTGGGATCTAGCCCTTTATCAACAAGAGAACATTATGGAGGGTGGGTGTAGTGAGAGACTGCCTTTGGTCATTCTGTGAGGAAGGGTGAGTGCTTTTTTATGTGTTTACGCCCCACATTTATCATCTAAGTAGTGGTTCATTTCACTGTCCAAATCTGTAATTCCTATATACATGTATATACAATGAAATAATTCCCTAAGTAGCAAAAAGGAATTTTATATACATAAGTAAAAACAGGAAGAATATTTTCCCATCTAAATATTTTTCTATATCACACATCCCTATTGAGCTTGTATTTCTATATTATTTCTAATGTACCTTTTTTGCTGCAGTAATGGTCCATTAATGTATGTATGACAACTTCAAACTTCAATATCACACAGAATATGTGGAAAAATTATTGCATAGTTTGCAGTTTTCGGCACACTGCTACCGAAAATTTTAAATAAGTGATTGATTACAAAAATTCCTCTACTCATTTTTTTACAAACAAAATTTACACGTACCTTCAAAGTTAGGAACTAATCAACATATATTCCTAGGAATTTATGTGCAAATATTACGTAAACATTAGTCAAGCAATTATTAACCTTAATTTGTTAACTATATCACAATTTTTAATTCAGATTTTATCACAAATTAATCAATTGATATCAAAATAATTACATAACGATTTGAAGTCTTTGCAGTAGTTGCTCTATAAAGAATCATTGCTATCCCAACCAATTGCTGTAATGTCATCTGCGTATGTTATAATTCTACTTTCATTAGATATAGCGATATCATTTATGTATAGAACATGGAAACATGAAAAACACATCTATCTGTGGCCATTTTTTTATTTTACCTTGGTTTCTGATTCACCATTTTTAAAATAAATTTCTGTAAACTGTGGTCTGCTTTGGAGGTAAGTTGACAGTAGTTTATTTGCTGATCCCCTGATTCCATAATTTTCTAATTTGCGCAAAACAGTAGTAGTGGATAAACCTTTCAAAAAATCATATAAAGAGGGATAGTAGTACCAGTTCATAAAGGAGGGGTTACAAATAGGGTTGAAAATTACAGGCCAATTAAATTGACATCGGTGATAGGCAAAGTGATTGAGAGATTGATATGCACCTATATCTGAAATGTCTGTGAGGAAAGAAACTGGTTTGCAGATCAACAACATGGCTAGGATATTTGTGTGAATCTCAGATGGTGGGCTATATCTAAGATATGAATTGGATGAGGGAGGCCAAGTTGCAGTGTGGCCTTAGATCTTTCTAAGACATTTGACAGATTGAGCCATAAAATTGTTTTAAATAAACTGAAATAAATAGGATTTGATGAAAAAATTACTTGTTGGGTAGAGGAGTTCTTAAAAGCCAGAAAACAAAGTGTTGGAGTAGGAAATACATTATCAAAAGAGGTGGAAGTAAATATGAAGAGAGCCATAGGGTAATATATTGGGACTGCTGCTGTTCATTGTTCTAATGAATGACTGTGTTGATAGGTTACAGTCAGAATTTAAATTTTTGGCAGATGATATAATGGTATACACTGAAGTGAAGTGACAAAAGTCATGGAATACCCTGCTAATAGTGTGTTGGTCCTCCATTTGCCCTGCGAAGTGCAGCAACGCGACATGGCATGGACTCCACGAGTCGTTGGAAGTCCTCTGTTGAAATATTGAGCCATGCAGCCTCTATAGAAGCCCATAATTCCAAAAGTGTTGCTGGTTGAGGATTTTGTGCATGAACTTATCTCTTGATTATGTCCCATAAATGTTTGATGGGATCCATGTTGGGCGATCGCGGTGGCCAAATCATCTGCTGGAATTGTCCCAAATGTTCTTCAAACCAATCGCGAACAGTTATAGCCCAGTGTCATGGCGCATTGTCATTCTGGAAAATTCCATCGTTGATTGGGTATATGAAGTCCATCAATGGTTGCAAGTGGTCTCCCAGTAGCGGAATGCCATACCAAGTGTGGTGGTGTAATGGTTAGCGTTCTGGCCTAGCATTTGGGAGGATGGCAGTTCGAATCACCGTCCGGGCATCCAGATTTGTGTTTTCCATGGTTTCCCAAATCACTCCAGACAAATGCCGGTATGCTTCCTCCAAAAGGCCATGGCTGAATTCCTTCCCATTCCTTGCCTTCTCCCCCTCCATCCTTTCCGGTCTCTAAATACCTTGCTGTTAAGAGATGTTAAGCAGTTAAAACAAAAAAAATATGAACGCCATGTAAACACAGCCCACACCATTATGGAGCCACCACCAGCTTGCACAGTGCCTTGTTGACAACTTGGCTCTATGGCTTCATTGGGTCTGCGCCACACTCGTACCCTTCCATCAGCTCTTACCAATTGAAATCGTGACTCATCTGACCAAACCACTTTTTACCAGTCGTCTAAGGTCCAACTGATACAGTCATGAGCACAGGAGCGCCGCTGCTGAGAATGTCGTGCTGTTAGTAATGGCACCCGAGTCGGTCTTCTGCTGATATAGCCCATTAAAGACAAATTTCACCGGACTGTCCTAACGGACACGCCCATTGCACGTCCCACATTCATTCCTGCGGTTAGTTCACGCTGTATTGCTTGTCTGTTTACACTGACATGTATACGCATACGTCGCTGGTCACGCTCATTAAGTGCCAGTGGTCAACCAGTGCGTTGCTCATGATGGGAGGTTATGGCTGAATTTAGGTATTCTCTGCACACTCTTGGCACTGTGTATCTCGGAATGTTGAATTCCATAATGATTTCCGAAATGGAATGTCCCATGTGTCTAGCTCCAACTAGCATACCGCTTTCGAAATCCGTTATTTCTCGTCATGTGACCATAATCACATAATCAACCTTCTCACACGAAGCATTTGACCACAAATGAAAGTCCTGCCCAGGCACTGAACATTTATTAAATTTGTAAGTGACACTACTGCCATCTATATATTTGCATATTGCTATCCCATGACTTTTGTCACCTCAGTGTACAATAGCATAAAAAGCTGCAGGGTGACCTGGATATAATATCTAAATGGGTAAGTCAGCATGGAATGAAGATGAGTGCCAAGAAGAGTCAGCTTATTGGGTACACAGATAAAAAACTAAAGGTTAATTACGATTGTAGGGTGGGGTCAGAATGCTTGTTGAAGGCTTGGCATAACATTTGCTAACAAACTCAACTGGGCAGAGCATGTAGGGCATGTGATAGGAACAGGTTACAAAATCATTTATTTACTGGAGAGGGTGATGAGAGGATGTACCAGAGAAATTAGGGAATTGGGTTACAAAACTTTGGTCAGACTATTAGTTGAATATGGTGGTATTATTTTGGCTATGAAATACTGGAATTGGAGGGTGTGCAAAGAAGAGTAGCTAGATTTGTTTGTGGAAATTATCACAGGACCCAGTCAGTAACTGATTTAATAAAGGAGCTGGATTTGGAGTCATTGGAGGAAAGGAGGAGGGTGAGTAGAGTGTTGGGAATGTACAAGGCAAATGTTGTGATGGAGCTTGGTGGGATATTGGTAAAAGAATTAGGAATAGTGCATGGAAGGGGAAAAGTGACCATGACCACAAGCTTGCGCTCGTTTTCATGCATAGGGGAGTGGGAAAATTTTCTTTTGTTGGTAAGGGTGTCAGGAATTGGAAGAAATTACCAAGTGAAGTGATGAATAATTTTTGCTTAAGGAATTTAAAATTAAAATTTGTAAATCAAAAAAGTAAACAGGATAGGAATTTACCACTCCAATCATAAAAGAAAATTTAAAAAGAAATAATATAAAAAAGGGATAATTAGATGACTAGGCGAATTTCCACCGGAGTGTTAACTTCACTGCAATTAAAATAAATAATAATATAGAATTTATTAGTTCTTTGTATATTTATAATGTTAATTAATTCTTCTTATCAGTAACGGATAAGCCACGTAGCAAGAGTTAGCAAATGCTACGGCCCCTGTGCTTTTGAGGGCCCTTGTGCCTAAGCGTCTAAATCATCTGACTTCAATGATATAGAAAATGGTGTACTTAGGTATACTGATTTGGCTAGTATTATCTCTAAATTTGCCCACCTTATGTCACAAAAGGTAGTTCTGTAAATATGATGTTTTATATTATATCTTAAACTTTGATGCCTAAAGCAAACAAAGGCCCCTTTTTCGCATTTGTTAACGGCCGGCGCTGTCTTTATCCAACTCTGCTTCTTCTATGGTTTTATAAATATATTGATTTATTGATGGAGTAATTTATTCAATTATCTGATTTGATTCTGTTGCTCTTTAGGGCTTCATGTAAATTTAAAAAAAAAATCATTAAATATATTACTAATGCTGCTGGGATCTTATTTATACATTCCCTAATACGTTTAATTATGTAATTGCCATCTCCTGCTTAACCTTTCTTAAATAATCCATTGGATCCCAAGTAGTTTTTTCAATCTTGTTGGAATCAGTTAATTATTTTTCGACTTTAAATTGCAGCTCTCAACTTCTGTAGGACAACTTTATATATATATATATATATATATTTAAATGTTTCTTCATATTACAGTAGAGGGAAACACCATTGAACTGATTTGAATGGTACATATTTTTCATTATTTTCATGTATCAGGTGGTAGTTTGATTCTGGTATAGCTTTTCTTTTTATGACATCTTGACAAAAGTGATTGAATGAACTATAGTTACCAGGAAATAATAGGAGCTAAGTAGCAAATGGATTTACAAAAAAAGGGATAGCGAAATGAACCACCACTTACCTTAGATGATGGTATCATGGGGTGAACACATAAATAAGCACAAGAAACACAGAAAAAACAATGAATATTTCGAGACTTGGCTCTTCGTCAACAGGAGAAAATCAAGGAGGGAGGGTGGTTGTTTTTCCTGTGTTTTGTACTTATTTATGTGTTCACCCCATGATACCATCATCTGAGGTAAGTGGTGGTTCATTTCGCTATCCTTTTATATATATATATATATATTTCATCCAGGACTCATTTTCAAGATGTTTCTTAAGTGGTAGCATTCCTTTTCTTCATATATTTCATTTTTAGCCATAAAATTTAGCATTAACTACCAGAGATCACTATTCTGCTTGAACATCATTCAACCATGCTTACTAATGATGTCATAATACTGCGCCAGTCAGTCACAAGACACCGAAACTACTTTGGAATGTATTTTTAGTGGTGCCTTGCATTTTACTGCGGTAGTATTATGATACCCATTCCTTGCAGAATCGCGATCTCCTGTTGTCCCCATCAGTGTTCTGAGCCTGATGGCCTGACAGTTGTTATCTACATTGATCAAAATATTTTTCTCATTCAGGTTGGTAGCAATATAGTAATTGTTTAAGAAGTATATACAGTGATTTTAGTTGGAAAAAATATGGTATCTCTAATATTGTAAATGTTTAAACTATTTACATTGAAGTCTTCTGCCAACACAACTCTGTTAACTTTGTTAGGTAGCATATCCATTTGGTCAATATAAATCTATTATGTTTGAACCAAGACACCTAAATATACCAGTAATAGTTAACCTAATGGAGCTTTTTGACACTGTTATCCCCACAATTTCAAATGAAATTTCATAATAAATTTTATTAACTTTCTTCATTTTTCCTACTTACAAAACATTTTTGCATATATTACAACTCCACCACCCTTATGATATGTAGTACTGAAATGTCTATAAGTTTGTTTCTGATCTTAGAAAATTTATTTTCATCTTCATTGAAGTCATGCTCAGTGATTATAGCAGTATCTGCACTGTTCACGCAGTTCAGGTTTGTAAGTTATAATGTAGAATTCTAAGACCTTGTTTATTACTTGTGGGATGTATTTGTTTTATGTCAGAAACAGAATTGGGGTTTACTAGATAGATTTTTATATTTCTGCCATCTACATTCGCACTATGATGTTGTTGTCCGCTGTACTTCGACATTTGTTGCTAGTTTTGCAGTTGTGTCTCCAGTATATTACATGCTTGGACAGGCACAGGGTTGGGTTGCCATTGGCAGCGATGAGTGAAGTGTTCAGGGGCCCACTTGAAGCAGTTGCCCTTTTGAACTGACGAGCTTGGAAATTTCAAAGGCTATCTGCTGCATTGTTGGTCTTTGTGGAAACAACTGAATCTTCTAGAATGGAGGTGGGGGGTGTTTAAGTAGTGAAGTGAAGCCCAAGTGGTGCAGTTTTATGCAATCAGTCTACTTGCACACATCTTGGAAAGTCTCATGCCTCACTGAGGCCGGTATGGCCTACTGTGACGGAACTGTGGTGCTGATGAAACACTAGCACGCATTAGCCGACGAGAGTGAGAGCTTCGGGTGTGGTGGTGTCTTGTGAAGGACTGAATGGCTAAGCCTGTACAGTGTGAATAACGGTGGACTGGACTATTGTGGTGTCCATAGAACTGATTTTATCCACTTAAAATTCCTGAACATTGTTTGTAGCCATAATATTAGATCTAACTGTTTGATAAATATTAGAATTAGCAACTGAGTATTAATTAGTTTAGAAATTGACCCACGGATCACAACAATATATTTATCAGTGATGAAATGATTTTAAAGTTACTCTGTCAGCAGTTTGTTGGTACTTCACTCCTTGATAGAGCATTTTGCTTTCTTCTTATCAATATGCTTATCTTCTTATCATTATTAGCAGAGGTTGTAGTTTGGTTGAAATGCACTCTTAACCAGAATGATGGCTTATTTTTCTTGTTAGACATAAGGAACAAGGATATTTTTTTTCTTTTTTTTTGCCATTTAAGTTTAGCAGCATTTTACTGACATCAAAACTTCATGCAGGTGAAAGTAGTAATATGTGTATCATGATTTATGCAGCTCTGGACCAGAATCATAATTAACAATATTTAGTAAACAGTAAGATATTAGGATTTAAATATGTTTTTAATTCTCTTTTATTTCAGTGAATCTTGCCTCCTTAATGCATCCACTTTTAAGTACTACCCACTAATACTGATTCTTGAAAATCAGAACTTATACCACACAAACAATAGTAGATTCACTGTACTGTGAACTATAGAATGGTTGTGCACAGTTTTTTCTTATATTTTGCTTTCAAATTTATTTCATTACCTAGTTGCAATGTACATTACTGTCTCATTATTTTGTGTAACAGAAAAAAAGAGAAACAAAAATTCTCAAACCTCTGTAAATGTCTGAAGAAATTACTCTGTTTTTACAGATGAATCAATACTTTTGAGAAGAAGTTTGTATTCACCTTCCCAAAAACAGGTGGACGTTAACATAACTGATGAAATGAATCTGACATTTGAGGACGTCGTAGCTCTTAAAAAGAAGAAAGAGATTATTTTGATTGATGTAAGAAACCCTGAAGAATTGAAGGAAAATGGTGTTTTGCCAGACAGTGTGAACATACCATGTACGTATGTTAAATATACATAATATTTTAACATTTATTTGTTATTTTGCCTTGTATAATAATGTGTTGACTTAAAAATTTTATGTCAGTTAGGGAGCGTGCACAAACTACGTGGCTCGGTCAAGGGGGGGGGAGGGGTTGGCTGGAAGGCTATGTTGAGCTACGTGGGGGGAGTGGGGGTTTCGAGCCAGGCTACGTAGTTTTCCTTTTATAACATTTTTTACAGTGAAAATGAGGGACAGAACTCACAACAGCATGTGAATATTTATTTCCCTCAATAAATTATCTCCTTATGTAATTTACAATAGTCTGACAAGAGAAAACAGTACAAAATGTCTTTTGGAATCACAAGGGAAAAAAGCTACGTGGGGGGGGGGGGGGGTAGAGGCAAAAGCCACGTAGGGCTACGTGGGGTGAGGAGGGGTTCACAGGAGGCCAAAATGGAGCTACCTGTGTTTATTTTAATTTATTACTAAATTCAATTATTTGGTTATTAATACAGATAAGAACATGTCACCATGACTGGCATGACCGTTACGGAATTTATAGTCATTAAATCAAGTTGTGTATTACGATCTACTGATTTTCATAGATTTATTACAAGAAGGGAGTAGGATCTTGTTAAATATCTCTGGAATACCTTTGCAGGAATTGGTACATTCATTGCCCTTTCATTTCAGAGTTAAAATTCTCCCTGAAGTTTCATCGTATTTCAGTTTCATCATTTATTTTTGGTTCATTAACAGATTTTAATTATTGTATTTTAGAGCTAATGACCTTGTTATGGAAATACATAAACAACAATCTACTTCCAGGTATATACCTCATCCTCATCACCGTTAATGTAGTTTAACTATCAAATTTCACATACCAACCCCATATTTCTCCTTTACCTCTAGTATCTGTTTTACTACAAATTTTTGTCACTCAATAATGAAATAAAGTTTTGAAGCAGCATGGTGTGTATTTAGTTCATACGTTTCATGTACATTACCAGATTGCATTATTGAAAGGAGCATGCAGTTTGTGTCTGACCCACACGCGTTTAATTCTTTGTAATATGTTTACAGTTAATTTTGCACTGATGTCTATGAATAAGTATTATAGTAAAAAGCTTTAGTTTTTTTAGCATGTAGTTTTCTACATTACAACCTACTTTGCCGTTTGGTTAGGAATGAATGATGCAGGGTACATTGCCACTTCAGCCAACTGTTAAGAAATTCCAAACAATCTTCAAATCTGAATGAAATGCTTCATTGTAAAGTGTTCTCCATGTTTACATTAAAAACCACTGACTGTTGCAAGCTGTGAAGTATGAGCCAGTTTCACAAGTATAATTACCAATTTTGTGTATTTATATACATATGGAATTGGCCCAGATATCGTGGAACTAATGTACTTATTAATACAGACTTGGTTTTTGGTTTGAGGTTACCTTGAAATGCTTTGTGGCTCAACCCCCTCCCCCCCTCCAAAAAGAGGTTATATTAAAGGGACACATAACCTACTGTTGCAACATCCATTTTATATTAACTCTGTCTACAATCCTGCTTAAAATAAGCAAAAGTATTGGCTTGGTTGTACTGCTTCTGATAGTGGTGTGATATGTCTCCACTAATAGCATACACAGATTTTTTTCTGTCAAACTGAGAAGGGCAACTTTTTTATTTTTTATCATGTAGTATTACATTGATACCTTTTCTCAGCTGTCAATCGATAACTGTGTCAGTAACCTGAAATGTAACAGCAACAACACTGCCGAACAAGTGTCATATATTTCAAATTTCTTAAATTTATTCTACACGGGTTTATATACAATGGCATGTAATGGAAACATTAAGAACATATTAGGCCTACAAAAAAAATTTAATTCACATTTAAAGAAATGAATAATATTTTTCCATAGGCTAAGGTATTAATGGGAGCTGCACAATACTCTTATTTCAGTGCTTGTAACTTTACTGTTACAGCATAACAGACGCATGAACACATTACAGCAAAGAAGTTAATTCAGATTTTAAGAGGTTAATAGCATTTTTTCATTGGTGGCAGATGTGGAACTGTATCAATTATACATAGCATTATGTCAATGCATAATTAGATGATGTTATGTTTCTTGTATACCCCCATCTACATAAGATTATATCGCTCAGTTTTAGAGACTTCATTATCTGCAAATGGTGGAATTGCTGAAACAGGAACCAATAAACCCAAATTTATGTGTCATCTTTGGTAAAATGCATTTCTGGATTAAAAAAGTTCAGAGAAATGTTCTTTCTAACTTGCTATTATAGCATGGAACTCTGCTATGTCTTCTGCTGTGTTAAGTGTCAGTCTTACCTTTTGTATTCAATATTATTACATTGATGAGCTTCCTTTCCTTTATATGTAACTAATAAAGTACCCAGCGTCGTCCAGTATGGTTGTGGTTGATATGCCCCTACAGTAATTTTAATTGCAGATTTTCTAACAGAAATAACAAAACTTTGTAAAAAGTTTGACAGACATCCAAAGCCGCTGGAAAAAAGGGGGATAATGGTAAGTTATCATTATAAACATTAGACTAGAGAAGATTTTACAATTTATAACTCTTGTTTTTTTCATGAACAAAATTCTGCAGTGACAAACACAATCAGGATGAAAAATCTGAGGTGTCATACTATTTCCATGTCCACAGTAAAGAAGACTTCTTGTGATCATACAGAAATGAGTGAAACATGATGTTAAAAATCTTGAGATTTCCTACTCATTTTCAAAGTGGTTTGGTAGCTCAGTGGTTAAGGTACTTGCTTTCAAAAGTTCGCTGTTCAGGTCATGGGTTCAAATCCTGGTGGGGGCAGGAATTTTTGAGAGTTGTTTTGATCATATGTGGTAAGCCAGGTTGTTCTGGGGTTCAGATTCCACATTAAACTGTAGGTCTCAGAGTTAAGGAACTGGCTGTCCTACTCCTAACACAATGACTTAGTATGCCTCCTTCGGGAGGATTCAGCCATACTTCGGTTTGTGGTCTAAGATTTTTACACATTTTAACTAACTGTTCCAGTGAAAGGTCGCTTAGGATCTTAAAACATGGTAGATTCTAAGTCAACTCCTAAGCTTTCAGATTTCTTTAGTCAGTATATTACATTTGTTACTAAAAAAAATCACGTTATATCAAATATAACTGTATTTAAGTTAAGACATATAATTGTTTAAAAAATGTTAAAGTTCATAATAGATTTCCGATACCAGCACCTGTGAATCAGATTTCATGTCAATCGATCCATTTGCCATATGTGTTTGAACAAATAACTCCTGGTGTACCTCAAGAGAGATGGATTTGTCATCAAAGTAGAAACACGTGCCTAGTTTCTTCAAAACAATTACAGCCAATTGTGTAGCTTTAGGAAAAAAATTAATGAAAAGTGAAACATTCATAGGATGATTACTTTCAAGAAATGTGGAAAAGACAAAATCATTCAGCAATAACTGCATCATCGAAGATATGTTATAAAAATATAGGAAGTGGATTGCTGAATAACATAATTGCAAAATGGATAAGTGCTCCGTCATAGGAAAAAGGGGCACGTGTATAATGCTGAGTATGTCATGATCTGCAGCACAACCAAAACGGTTTCGCTTGAATAACAAAATGCTTTTATTGCCAACACTGTTTACTTTCATGTTATAACCCATCAGATATGCATTAGTCACTGTGATTAGAGAATTTAATTTCTCTTCCATACATCAGAGATGTGTGGCATGAAATAATAACTTTAAGAATGAAGAAGCTCTTGGGCATTTTCTACATAAAATTATTAATTTAAATAGTTTCTTTGTGGACAGTTCACATTTAATTTATCCAGTTTTGGCATCTAAAAACTAAATACCACAAATTTAAGGAAAGAACTGGGACATGCCATAATGTTTGGAAAAAGTGCCAAGTTTTGTTGTAGAATGGAGAATGCAACATCTCGCGATTCTAGTGATTACATCTTTGATATTCTCACAATATGTTCAGAATTTCATTGATTGCTGCATAAGTCATACCAAACAATTCAATTCTCATACTAAGCTTTACAATTATGAGAACTTCATAGAAATCTGCTAATTAGTTTATGAGTTTTTCTGGTACATATCCATGTGGATTTCGTGTTGTAGATACAGATAACTTATGACCTGCCTTTAAATAGGAAAATTACTGAGTGCATGCTGTGAAATGGGAATTCTATTAAATTAAAAATGTAACTGTAGCCTCAGTTTGTTGACTTGCAAAGATGTTTAATTTTATGCTACTCCATTTTTTCTGATATCCAGATGTCTTCCACAAAAGCAATTTTTTCAAGCTGTTGTGAGTTAATAGTGAAGTGTTTGCTGAAAATATTATTAAGTACTGTGAAGCCGTTCCAAAGAAGATGGATGGAAAAAAAAGGTTAGACATTCAATTTATTGAAGAAAGTACGAGAAACAAAGAATCTTGTTGGACAGTTCAAGATGTTCAGTACCTCTGCATGTACCAAATCTTAATTTGGCTTACAGACATAGAGATTAACATATCCAATATTGACCCTTTTACTTTTTTAAATACCACCTTATTGAAATAAATATCTATTGATGGTCATAGTACTCTCTTCTCTTACATGCATCCCTCGTGGGATTCTTCCTCCAATACATACAAAAGCTACATTGTTGACATTAGGCACCTACTTTAACTATCTTTGTCTGCTTGTCTTACTTTTAAAATGCTTTGCAGCACATATAGTCCACACTGGTCAATGCTTGCCATCAATGGCATGGTCACATAAGCCGAACATGACTTAACATTCGCAGCAACCATTGACTGCTGTGGGTAACTCTGGGCAGGTAGTAGGAATAGATTTCAAAATGTTACACTTGTTGGAGAGAGTGATGAAGGGATGTATCAGAGAAGTGAAGAATTGGGTTACAAAACTCTGGTCAGACCATTGCTTTAAGATGGTGGTGTAGCCAAGGACACAGATTTTGGATATCAAATACAGGAGTTGGTGGGGGTGCAAAGAATAGCTGCTAGATTTGTGTATGGAAATTACCACAGAGTGCACAATTAGTAACTGATATGATAAAAGAGCTGGAATGGGATTCATTGTATGACAGGAGGAAGGCGAAGAGAGGCATGGGAGTGTATAAGGTATATATTGGTGACGAGGCATGGAAAAACATTGGTTTAAGAATTTAAAGTAATGCTTGAAAGGGAAAACATGACCTGACCGCAAGCTGGCACTTGATTTCAGGTACAAGCTGCGGGGCTCAGGGATTTGAATAAGTTTCCAAGATAATTGGTGAATAAATTACCAAAAATGTTGAAACAATTTAAAGTTGAAGTTGTAGAGTGCAAAAGTAGGTAGGTGCAGGAAAGGGGGTAAAATGGATGTCTAGAGAAATTGCCACCAGAACGAGTGGTTCATCACAATTAAATGAAAATAATAGCATCTGCTCCAAGAACTTGACATTTTACTAGAAGATGAAGTTGGTGAATGCTTATGAAACATTGCATCAAATTGATGCGCTTTCCCGGTGGGAGGCTAGAGAATTTTTATACAATATTATTTTATCATAAGCAGAGCAGATTCAAAATGATAGTAGCTTGTCTGTGACTTAACAGATATTCTTGTTGCTTACATTTATTTTTTTTCTTTTACTAATAATTACCTTATACATAGTTCTTACATAGAACAAGTGTAGTTAATTCATTCCACTCATATGGTACAAATCCATTCATTCTCCACACAATGACCCCTCAGAAACACTAATTTTGTCATAATAAAACAATTACATTTAAACTTTGGTGTAACAATTCTTTTATATACCAATTTTCTGAGTTAAAAAATGCCCCCCCCCCCCCGCCCTCTTCACACATACAGTTATTTTAAATTGGTATTTCCTCTTTATCTTCTTCCTTGACTTAGTATTTTACTCTGTTCACCCAGAGCAAAGTCGCGCAAATGTGCAATTTTCAAGTAAGAAATTATATTTCCTTTCACATACGTCCCATTAAATCCTGCCTTGTCAACAGGCTCAGCTTTTTGCATTGCTGTAAGGTGCATTTTATCAGATTTTACTTAAGTTGACAAATTGGTAGAAACAAAAAATATACCCTTTCTGGAATAATACTCTCAAACTTTTCTCTGTTTGCCACATTACCATCTACTATATTCTGAATTGTGTCATAGTCTGCTCATCTTCTTACTTTCTGGTCAGAATTCTATCTTTAAAACTACCTTTATGTTGCTGTTACCAATTTGAACCTCGGACTCATCAGTAGGCAACTCTTTCTATTCTGTTGCAGGAATCGTTTAGTTCTAGAGTTATACCACCATGTCTAGAATTTATCTTAGATAACTGCGAATTACGGCCTCTCAATTCACCATTTAAATCAGTCAGTACAGATTGATAATCACTCAGTTCCCATTTTCAATCTTTGAATTGATGGTTAATTTTTGCCGATACTTCTTTTATCAGTTTAGTCTGATAATGGGATTAGCTCTCAAATTTAGCAGATAATTCCTTTCTAAATAGAGATTGACTTTTGACCATTTGGTCCCTAAAAGTATTGAGCATCTGTCTCAGATTGCCAATACTGGATCAATTTTTGCTTACAAAGGTTTGTCACTCTTAGACCAAAATAATACCCACAAGATAAAAACCAATAGAATGTTATCATGAACAACAAGCAACAGAAACACAACCAGTAAACACAATGATGCATCGAATTCCAAAAAGTTCCCTTTAGCCATAGTTGATAAACAACAGTTAATATTTCTTTGAACAGAACTACACTGGAGATGACAATTTGCTGATAAACTCTAGATAGCATGCTTTAACTAACTTGAACTTGGCAAAACTTGGTCAAACTTGGGCAACAAGTGAAGATATGGTAAAAGTTAACCTGCAAAATGAGCTGTTCTGTTTGATATAGAGGCCAAACATAACTGTCCTATGGAGAGAACATTGATTATAAAACATCAACATGCTGTGGACAACTGGATGGCAGCAGTCATCGGTAGCCAATAAATGCCTTGTTGAGGATCCTTCATTATGGTTGTAAGGATTCAATATCCCTAAATGGCAGTGGAGAATCATCAATCAGACTCAAATAGGACAAGGTGGATGTGGCTACTTGTTACTCAAATGGGATGGGGTCATTTCTGCAAATTGTGAATGTGGAGCCACATCGTAATTTACTGTCTTCTTTGAGCCTACAAAGGAACAATAGTGGGCATACACGATGTGTAGATCAGTGCAATTATATGGCTAAACACATTAGATCTAGAAATATAATATTGCACAAGATGGTGATGTGCACATTTGTCTTCACCATTTGGATATCTTGCTAAATATCACGATAAATAATTAAATTAGAAAACATTATGTGCCCATCGCAGGAAAAAAAATCAGTAGTACAAATCGTACCCTTCATCATCATCATCATCATCATCATCATCCAGCTCCAGTCTCCCGGGTTCTGGTCACGAGCTCTCTCCACTCCTTCCTGTCCATGAATAGCTGATGTTCATGATTAGTCCTCCAATCAAACCTTATGCCTTCCAGATCCTTCTTGATTTGGTCTACACGTCTTTTCCTCTGATGGTCATATTAAAGTAGGTCTTTGCTTCTCTATTAGTATTGTGCCCTTAGCAGACACATTCTTCTCATCATATCTTCACTATACGCTGAAAATGTATTAAGCTAGCATGGTATAGCTCTGAGAGATGAGAAATTTACTTTCTGAGTCAACTAGTTAGTGTTACCAACTTGTAATAATCTCTCTTGGCGTTGGATCTACTTTAAAACACACTATATGGTGTCAGCAATTAAAACTACTTGATCTTTTCTCTATCAACATATTAATATTGAGCCTCGTACATGACATGTCTCAGGGCTTACAAGAATATAAAAAGATGGGTTCACAAAAATACATGAATTTATTCAACAAATTAAATGATATCAAATTTGACATGTGAATAGTTTTTGCAGATGGCTAGCTCAGTTGGCTCTTTCAAACAAGTCTCTAGCTAATCGGGTATTTTCCGGGCCATGATATGTTGCAACCTGTCGCACTGTTAGAATCACTTTACCGTGTTTGCGCACTGCTGTCGACACTGCCGGTGACGGGATGCGCACGTCAGACACTCAGAGAATGGCAGTAGACCGGCCAGCCCATCCACTCACATCAGCACACAGTCCACAAGTGGTTTCTCTCTACTCCCGCCTCGGAACAGCATTCCATGAAACAAAATAAACAGAAATATCCCAGTGCTGTGTCCCTATTTTCATAGGGTGGCCCTGTGGTTATTGAAGGCGAAGAATCCTCCAAAAGCTGGGTTGCTTGTCACTTGTCACCATATTTCTCAAAGCTTTTGTCCCTGCTGGAGGGCTGACACACTGCTCCATTCATACCGGCTACAGCGCAGCAGGTGGGTGGCTTGATGCACGAGTGGCTACAGATCACTGACAAACAACTTTCTCTCGCTCGTCCCATACTGCCTAGCTTTGGGAACACGACTTATTACGAACTGGAGATCATAGTAAATTCAAAAATTGCAGAATAAAATTATTGAGCTATTGAGTCACTGTATCAGATTGTAATGATGAAATTAAGGAAAATGGAAGTGGATTCTAGGCGATATAACTAATGAAGGAAAGAGAAATTAATCCACCATCACAACCGTCAACTTCGGTATGTGGTGGGTAATTTCCCTTTCCTTCAATATTTGTATCAGATTGTAAAGAATTTAGGTCCTACATTATTTAGGTCTGCAAATAAGGGTGTAAAAAAATATATCTCATCTGGAGTAGAGTATATCCGAAAGTAGTTTTTTAGTTTTGGTGTTCATGGTGATGAACAACATAGTTGTTCACACTGTTATAATGGATAACTAGCAGGATTGTGGCATCATGTACAGTTGAATTGTTAGATGGTAAGGTACTTCTTTGACTAACATGCCCCCTGATGATGAAAATTTGTACAGTGGATTCAAAGTGAAAAGCAGTAATACAAGGTGATCTGCTATAATCAAAGAGGCCTTGAAAGTAACAAAAAAATTCTGCTTATGTAATAAAAATCAGAATGATATGAAGGACCATTGCTTAATTTAGAAAACAACAGGATAGTGTAGATAAATTAAAAATACACAAACAAACACAATGTTTACCTTATCAGCTTGATACCCTGACAAGAGCATTTCCTCTGAACACTGGTTGAAATGTCATCAGTTTTGTTGAAATGAGCTTGGTGTTTGAGTGGTAATGCTCTGGCTTCGCATTTGAGAGGACACGAATCCTCATCTGGGCTACAGATTTGTGTTTTCCATGGTTTTCCCAAATCACCAGGTGAATGCTGGGATGCTTCCTTCAAAAGGTCATGGCTGAATTCCTCCCCATTACTGGTCCCCAATCCTTTCCCACCTCTAATGACATTGACATGAATGAGGTGTAAAGCCATAAGCAAAAAATAAACCCCCTGAGATTCATCTTACTTCCACACATCTCATCCTCAGTTTCCATTCCCTAACACACTTTCTCTCTATTTCCTTTCTCCCACTTTTTCTCAGCAGGAAGCATTACTTATGTACCTGTATATAAAACTATTAAAGCACTTGTGGTATATGGCTGGACACATGCAACTCACACGAACATAAGAGATTTTGCAGTTTTTGGCCATGGTATGCAGTACTTCCAAGGTCTCATATCTGTAGAACAAATCTGTGAAACAAAACCTGCCCAGAAATGAGATCCATTCTCCCCCAAAACCTCCTTGCCCCTCCCAGATCTTATTCATACCCCCTTCATGAACCCTATCACCGGGGAAAGCTTTCCCGTAATAGGACATGCCACCTGTAAAACTCTCCATATAATATACCTGTGGACCTACAAATGCCTGGCTTCCTACATAGCCACTAACCATAAAAATGAATTTCCACAGACAAACTGTTCATCCAGTTGCTGTTGATTAATATAGTTTTAATTCTGTCTTTATTGTCTGTGCTATCGGATTACTCACAAATAATTGCAACCCTTATGAACTGAGACATTTGGAGCTTGCCTACCAGCACAAACTGGGTACCAGGCAAGGTCTCAGCTTAAGATTATACCCAGTCTACACAGTCATTGATTAAACTTTCCCTCCTCTCTCTCTCTCCCATCCTTTCTTCTACCCTGACTGCCTAAGTTGAACTACCGCTAACAAGAGGTATGTTGATGTTTGTTTATTTAGATTTACATATTTTATGTTATTTTGCTATCTGCTCTTTTTGTGCACCTATTATTATTTTTGATATTTTGCTATGCTCAGCTTCAAATCACTACTCCCTGCTGCTGTCCACTGTTTAAATGTACCATCATCATGGTCCTTGCTTCTTGTGTAATAGTCACTATTTGAGACAGTCTCCTACAGCACCCATCCTTTGCTATATTCTGCTTGCTGATGAAGGGCTAAGACCTGAAAATTGCAATGTCTCTTTTGTTCATGTCCATTACGTACATTCATGCTGCCCAGCCATCAAGTTAAGTGGTGTTTTATGTCCCATATCCATTTAATTCCATTTTGATACATACCACACATTGTTTAACTGTAATTATATAAAAAGAAGGAAAGGGAAAGTAAACCCATTTATCATAGATGAAAGTATGAGCAGTTATCTGGTTCATATATGTACATGAGACACATTGTGAGGGGATCAGATGTGAATGGAAAGCTACAGTGGAAAATTCAAGGGTGGCTAGTTTTGTGGTGGTGGGAGGGGAGGAAGGAATACTTAATTGATAATTTTGATTGAAATTATTGCTGGAAGTGGCGAAACATAGAAAAAATAATGGAAATAAGGTTTTTTTTAAAAAAAAAAAAAAAGAAGAAGAAAAATAATAAATATGTATAGAAATGATATTATTGAATTCTGTTTAAGTGAATAAATAATTATAAGTGAGGCTAGGTGTATGCCTGGGATCAGTTATATGTTGCTAAGCTAGTGTCTGCCTGCCTATTTCAGAAGTTTCATGGTTTTTTGAATTAATTTCACAGCCCTCAGTGCAAAGTTGTTTATGTTGTACTAACTGTGGGAGGCATGGGACAGTCTAGTTTGCTGGAGGAAATTGTTTGCTTTTGGCTGCTCATTGTGATGGAAATTTGGTTATTAGTGAAGCTTTTTTATGGGTTAAGTGGATTGGTATATGAGATGTGTCAAATAATGGAAAAGTTTCCCCTGGAATCAGATTGGTATAGGTAGTGATGGCTGGGTGCATGGTACAAGTATTACAATGGGGTCTCTAGCGTGGGAATGAGTTGATAGGAAACACAAGGTGAGTTTTTGTGGATCAAGATATTCTTGAGATTGGCTGCTCTGATGAAGCACATGTAGGGAACAGTAGGCAGGATTCTGGGAAGAAAGATGAGCATTTCGAGGGAAAAAAGTAGGAAGTTGTACCCACGACAAAGTATGTTGTTAGTGGACTCAAGAACAGAAGAGAACTTGGTGATGAATGCAGGGATACAGAAAATTTTTAAAATAAAAGATGGGAGTAGTTTTGTAAAGAATGGGTTGTAACACAAGAGGTAAAGATTTTTTTACAAGATAATGGTGTTAGCAGCAGGAAATGGGTGCTTTTTGTTGATTTTGGGAGTACCTGGAAAGCTTCATTGAAACAGATGCATCTGCCAAAGCTAGCACTTCTATATGTAAGGAATTTTTTGTAGGTATTGTTGTAAATTTGTAAGCTTGATGTGAACAGAGGTACTAAGTCCACTTTTCTGTAAGGAAATGCTGATATTGAAGAAGGTGACGTGTGGGAGTAAGTCCATGTGAAATCAATGGTGTGACTACTGTTTACTTAATTGAGGAAGTCTAGTAAAAGGTTTTCACTTTGCATCCAGATAAAAAATATATCAGCTATGTTTCTGAAACACACAAGGAGTTTGTGTTGCATTTCTGGTGGCACTTGAAGGAGAAGTTTTTGGAGTGAATGAACTGAGTCAAAGATATGATGAAGTACGCTTTGTGATTGCATTTCTATGAATAGTTTCCCAGCACTGAGGCCATGACAGTGGGGTATTTGTATAGAAGTAAGTGAAATCATTGGAGAGTTTGGTGATAGAGGGGAGGGGACGTGGTCAGATACTCAAAGTGTGCGGTGTCTTCTATGAATGAAGGGAGGGTCTGCATGAAAAAATGGAGATGCAGATCTAAATGGTCTGAAATCTGTTTATAGGCCAATCCATGAGGGGGTGCCCAAAAGAAACTGAGTTGGTGTTATAGAGGGTAGACTTTTTATAGTACTGGTTCTTGCCACTTGGAGTACACAGCACTGACCATTGGTGATTGTGGGTGGTGGTAGCATAAAGACTCCCATTGTGCACTGTGGTGGTTGCATGTTGGTAGTTACGGGGGAGCTGGAGATAAGGAGTTTGAAAGTGGTCGACCTGGCGCACTTTCGCATTTCGACCAAAGACGTACATGTTCCTGTGTATCACTTTTTAGCCAAAACGGTCTACCACAGATCACTGGTGTTTGTGTTTGGTAGTAGCATACATTTGCCAATCATGTACAATATCGGCCTAATTTCGATAACTGTTGGGGTGTGGGAGGTATGGTGGTTGAAAGTTGTCGATCAGGGACATTTTCATATTTTTACAAAACACATGTGTATCCATATATTTCACTTTGCTGCCATGACTACATACCACAGATCACTGGAGTTTGTGCGTGGTAGTAGCATACATTCACCGATCATGCACAACATTGGCCAAATTTCGAAAACTGTGCTGGTTTGGGAGATATGTGGTTGCATGTTGTCGATCAAAGACATTTTCATATTTCGGCCAAACACGTGTGTCTGTATATTTGACTTTCCTGCCACAGCCACATAGCGCAGATAACTGGTGTTTGTGTGTAGTAGTAGCATAAAGTCTCACATCATTCACTATGGTAGTTAGATGCCAGTAGCTATGGGGGTGTGGAAGTAATGGTGGTTGAAATTCGTCAACCTGGGGCACTTCATATTTTGACCAAAGACATATGTGTCCCAATGTACCACTTTTTAGCCAAAACTATCTACTGCAGATCACTGGTGTTTGTGTGTGGTAGTACCATACTTTCACTGATCATGCACAACGTTGGCCAAATTTGATAATTGTGGGGGTGTGGGGGATATGGTGGTAGAAAGAGGTCGATCAAGGATATTTTTGTATTTCGACCAAAGGCATATGTGTCTGTATATTTCAGTTTGCTGCCAGAACTACATAGCTCAGATCACTGGTGTTTGTGTGTGAATTGGTTGAACCTGGCACTTTCACATTTCGAACAAAGATGTCTGTGTCCCTTTGCACCAAATTTTAGTCAAAAGTATCCAATTCAGATCACAGGTGTCTGTGTGTGGTAGTAACATACATTCACCGACTGTGCACAACATTGACCGAAATTCAGTAACTATGGGGGTGTGGGAGATATGCTGGTTGAAATTGGTGGATCAAAGATATTTTCGTATTTCGACCAAATGTGTCCGCATATTTCATTTTGCTCCAACAACTATATAGCGCAAACTACTGGTTTTTTTATGTGGTAGTAGCATCGACTCTCCCATCGTGCACTATGGTGGTTAGATGTCAGTAGTGTGGGAGATATGGTGGTTGAAAGTGGTCAACTCAGGGCATTTTCCTATTTCTTGCAAAGGTGTGTGTGTCCCGATGTTTCACATTGCAGCCAGAACTACCAATTGCAGACAACTGGCATTTGTGTATGGTAGTAGCCTGGAGTCTTAAATCATGCACTATGGCAATTCCTTGTCAGTAGCTGTTGGGATGTGGTATACATGGTAGTTGAAAGTGGTGAGCCTGAAATGAAAATAGACATGTGAATTGCTACATTGCGAGGGCGGTCCGATAACTACTTAGCCTACAAAAGAAAAAACGAAAATTTTGGAAAAGTGGCGATTTATTTCTCAACATAGTCTCCTTTTAGCTCAATACACTTGACCCAGCGATACTCCAACTTCTTTAACCCATCTGAAAAATACATTTTCTGGAGATCTGCAAAGTAGGCCTTGGTGGCAACGATAACCTCATCATTTGACTCAAATTTCTGTCCAGCGAGTGTCTTCTTCAAGTTTGGAAACAAAAAGAAGTCACACGGGGCCTAATCTGAAGAATATGGTTCGTAGCCCAGTTCGACCAATTTGGCCGTGGTGACAGCGGAGGTGTGAACCGGTGCAGTGTTATGGTGGAAGAGCACTTTTTTCTTCGCCAAATGGAGCCGTTTTTTCTGCAATTCGGCGTCGAATCGGTCCAATAATTTGGCATAGTAAAGCCCTGTGATTGTTTTGCCCTTCTCCAGGTATTCTGTGTAGATCACACCTTGTGAATCCCAGAAAACGGTAGCCATCACCTTTCTGGCCGATGGGACAGTTTTTGGCTTTTTCGGAGTACGTTCGTCGGGTAAAGTGCACTGTTTTGACTGTTCCTTGGTCTCTGGTGTGTACCAATGGATCCATGTTTTGTCGACGGTCACGTAACAATGCAGAAACTCCTTCGGATTGTGCCTAAACAGCGTCAAACACTGCTGTGAAGTGGTCTCATGGTTGCGCTTGTTGTCCAGAGTGAGAAAACGTGGCACCCATCATGCCGACAGATTTCTCATGCCCAAAATTTCATGCAAGATATGAACCATGCGGTCTTTCGAGATGCCTACTGTCCCAGAAATCTTGCGCACCTTCAATCAGCGGTCTGCCAATACGAGATCATGGATTTTTGTCACATTATCCTCCATGGTAACTGTTTCCATGGCACCAGGCCGTGGCTCATCAAAAACCGATGTGCGACCACGTTGAAACTCGTTAAACCAATTTTTGACAGTCGCCATCAAAGGAGAAGAGTCACCATACATAGCATCCAAGCGCTCTTTGATTTCGCTGCACGATTTTCCGTCCAAAAACAAGAATCAAATCACTGACCGATATTGCTCTTTTTCCATTTTTCTAAAATCCGCGGCACACCTACTTTCACATGCAATCAAAACAAAACTATGAGTCCGATTTGGCTGAAATTTTAACAATAGTCATCTAAGATAATGTACTACACGATAATAAATTTATCTGGTGACAGTGGCCCCATCGGGAAGAGAGGCTAAGTACTTATCATACCTACCTCATACACTCCACAGCCAAAACTACAGAGCACGGTCCACTGGTGATTGTGTGTGGTATTATCTCAAGCCTCACAGCATGCACCATGTGGTGTCATGTTGTTAGCTATGGGGGTGTAGGAGATATTGTGCTTGAAACTGGTCGATCAAGGACATTTTTATATTTCGGCGAAAGACCTGTGACCTTATAATTCACTTTGATGCCACAGCTACATAGTGCACATCACTGGTGTTTGTGTAAGGTAGTAGCATACGTTCACCGATCGTGCACAACATTGGCCAAAATTTAGTAACTGTGTGGGTGTGGGAGATATTAGCGATTGAAAGAGGTCGATCAAGGATAATTTTGTATTTTGATCAAACGCATACGTTTCCGTATATTTCAATTTGTTGCCATAGACTTGTGTATCCCTATACTTCTCTTTCCTGCCACAATTACATAGCACAGACCATTGGCGTTTGTGTGTAGTAGTAGCACCACATCTCCTATCATGCTCTATGGTGGTTAGATGTCGGTAGCTATGGGTGTATGGGAGATATGGTGGTTGAAAGTAGTCGACCTGGTGCACTTTCACATTACAAGCAAAGACGTATGTGTCCCTATGTATCACTTTTTAGCCAAGCATATGCAGTGCATATCACTGGTGTTTGTGTGTGGTAATAGCATACATTCACTTTGCTGTCACAACTATACAGCGCAAACCATTGGTGTTTGCGTGTGGTAGTAGTATCGAGTCTCCCATTGCACGCTATGGTGGTTACATGTCGGTAGGTATGGGGATGTAGGAGAAATGATGGTTGAAATTGATCAACGGACAGAGTTTTCATATTTTGACCAAAGACATATGTGTCCATATATTTTACTTTGCAGCCATAAATACCCTGCGCAGATCAGTTATGTTTGTGTGTGGTATTAGCCTTGAATCTCCCATCGTGTACTATGGTGGTTACATGTTGGCAGCCGTCAATCAAAATTCTATACAAACATGAACAAAGACCAGCTAGTGAGCACCTAAAATAAGATTTTTAGGACCTAAAAATTCTAGGTCTAGTAATTACTTTTGGAGGACTATCTGGACAAAGATGAGGAATTTTCCAAACACCACCTTATTTTCAGCTGTCCTAGAAAAGATTTTATTCCTTTCTAAAGCCCCTGGCAATACTTTTTTTTGCAGAGTAATATAGTATTGAGAATTTGGTGATATTTAATCTAGCTTTGTGTCTGTTTCACTTCGGAATATGTCCCATTAGTTTTACTGAAGTTCCACCGTGGTAGACAAAATAGCCTCTTAAAACTATTGACACTTGTTTGCATTGTATTAAAATAATTTTTAATATTGTAAATTTTGTTATTTCTTTGAGTATCTGTAATGTTATTCCAACTGATTTCAAATGTATTATTTCCAAAATGTTTTTTAGTTTTCTTTACATACCTTCACCTTTCGTTACTGACAATGATCGGCCAACAGAATTCATATTCATTGAACAGCTGTACACTGTTTGGACAAATTTAATTTACTCTGACTCTATTATAATATTTTTTAGGAAATTAATAAAATGATGCTCTTTTGTTTTTCACCCAAATATGTACATGTGTATTGTTTTATTTTGTAGATATATTTTCCATTTCTTACTTCCAAAAATAATTGTGGTACTGTATTTTCAGACCCTGAAATTTGTGCTGTCCTTAAGGGTCTATCAAAGGAAGAATTCAAAATCAAATATGGGATTAATAAGCCAAACAAAAATGACCCAATTGTATTTTCATGTCAAGGTGGAGCCAGGAGCTCAAAATCACTTAGAATTGCGTTACTGTTAGGATACGAAAAGTAAGAGACCAAATTCTGTCTATAATAATTAACAATCCATATTTTTTTTATTTATTTATTAGGTTTTTCACTATTCTAGAGCTCGTCAGTATGCTGGGGGCTATGGTGATTGGGAAAAGAACACAAAACCAAAGACCTGAGTGAAGATCATCTATACCACTATATTAGAATGGGGATTATATAAAAATACCGGTAATACATTTTAATGTAGAAAATTGTTTAAAATTAAAAGCCTTTGGTTAAATAGTAGACTTCACTTCATCTGTAGAAAGGAATAAATTATATTTCCCTATTATTTCTTCTGTACCAGTAAGTTTGAAGTGTTTTTAGCAATCAATAAAAATTTAATAAAAATAAAATATATTTTTGCAGCGATATGAACCTGCAACTGACATATGCTTTAACTACTATGCTTTCTTATATCTAACACATGTTTTTGAAATCTTGTGTAATGCGATACTTTCTCATCATCATCATCATCATCATTTTGAACAAGAAACAAAACTGGAGCTATTATGTTTTCCAAAAACTTTTCAGAGTGTTCTAAGAAAGAATAGTGTTTGTAAACATTCATTTTTTTTTTTTTTTTTTTTTTTTTTTTTTTTTTTTTTTTTTTGTATCTTCATAAATCATTACTTCAACTAATTTATACTGAAATCTGGGGATAACTTTGGGGGGGGGGGGGAGAGGGAGGGGAAGAAAAGGAGGGTTAAGTATAACAATTTGTAAGACAATTCATACATTGTTGAGTCATGATTCAGAATTAACCATGTGAAATTCAGTCAATGGTTCTAGGAACTTATCATTTTGCTTACCAGAAAATGATTTAAAATGCTAACTGTCTTATAAAATCAACAAGAAGATTAAAATTATCTCAACTTTTCTTTTTAGGTCTTACAAGCCCAGTAAATGGGAAATGGTTCACTTAACAAAGCTTATCTCCATGTATACTTGCTAGCAGTGGTTTAAATTAGCTTGTAATGTTGCCTTGAGCAAAAGAAAGAAGTGAGATAGAAAAAAAATTAACTTAGTTTTTTACAATTATACTTTGGCTTCAAAAATTCTAACCTATCCATGACCTTGCCAGGATATGCCACGCCCATTTTTTGTTTCTATGATTAAAAAAAAAAAACATTTTGCCTATGGTAGTTTCTGGTAATGCTCATTGTGGTGGAACCACTAAGGTAGGGTGCCCCTTCTATGCCCACTATCGTGGATATGAGGGGGGGGGGCGAGAATTAATCTAGAGTTCCTATTATTGTAATGTAGGAATGTTCTAAATAAAAAATAAAGTTATTAACCAAATAAATCAAGATTGGGGTGTAGGGGTTTGGGAGAGGCTATACTAGCCTTTTCCAACCAAATGTCAACCTCTCCTTCACGTGGTGCACCATGTTTGCACGGAGGAGGCTCTGGCGACTGAAATATTCCCGGTATAAGGAATCACCCAGTGCTTGCCAACGGCCTCTGAAAGGAGGGCGGAAGAGGGGGGAGCGGTTCAGGGCACCCTCTTGCCCTTGGGGTTGGAAATGGCCCCTAAAGGCGGATGAATCAGAAATGAACAACGGCATGGGGATGCAGAAGGCAATGGGAAACCACTGCATTAAAGACCCAAAGGGTATCCCGAGGACATGTAATCCTCTCAAATTACATATATCATGATAGCTTCTTCCTGGGTAAAATATTCCAGAGGTAAAATAGTCCCCCAATCGGATCTCCAGGTGGGGACTGCTCAGGGAGGAGTCATCAGAATGGATAGAAACATTCTACGAGTCGGAGCGTGGAATGTTAGAAGTCTGAATAGGGCAGGTAGATTAGAAAACTTAAAAAGGGAGATGGAACAACTTAAGTTAGATGTTGTTGGGATTAGTGAGATTAAATGGAAGGATGCACAGGATTTCTGGTCTGGGGAACACAGGATAATTAGCACACAGGCTGTCAATGGAGTCACTGGTGTAGGATTTGTAATTAACAAGAAAGTAGGGAAACAGGTGAGTTATTATGAACAGTTTAGTGACAGGATAATTTTGATGAGGTTAGAAACTAAGCCCGTCCTAACCACATTAGTACAAGTGTATATGCCAACATCACAGGAAGATGACGAAGAAATAGAAAAAAATATATAGCGAAATTGAAGAATTAATCCAATATGTGAAGGGGGAGGAAAATCTAATAATCATGGGTGATTGGAATGCAATAGTGGGAGAAGGAAAAGAGGGGAATACTGTAGGAAGTTTTGGTCTAGGAGAAAGAAATGAGCGAGGAAGCAGGTCGCTAGAATTTTGTGAAAATAAAAGCTAGTAGTGGCAAACACACTGTTCAAGAACCATGCAAGAATATACACCTGGAAACATCCTGGGGATACAGGCAGATATCAGCTAGATTATATCATGGTCAAACAGAGATTCAGGAATCAAGTTCTAGACTGTAAAGCGTACCCAGGTGCAGACACAGACTCTGACCATAATTTGATAATAATGGAGTGCAGGATGAAATTTAAGTGAATAAGGAAGCAATATAAGCAGAACAGACTGGAAGTGAATAAACTGAAACAATCTAGCACGACAGAAAAATTTACAGAAATGGTAGACTTGGGTCTAAGAAGTAACTCTGCAAGGAGCTCAACCGAGGATGAATGGAATGCATTAAAGACTGAAATAATGAAAGCTGGTAAAGAAACATTAGGCTTTAGGGAACAAGCTGCCCGAAAACCTTGGATAACAGAAGAAATTTTGGAGCTGATGGATCAGAGGAGAAGGTACAAAAAGCTCAGGATGAAGCAGGAAGAGAGCAGTTCAGGCAATTTAGAAATCATATACATAGGAAATGCAAAATAGCAAAAGAAAAATTGCTACAAGAAAAGTGTGAAGAAGTAGAAAAGGAAATGGTCGTAGGTAAAGTAGATGTTCCACATAGGAAGATCAAACAGAATTTTGGAGAAATGAAGAAAAGAGGTATGGGAAACCTCTTTTAAGCTCAGAAGATAGAGCTAACCAATGGAAAGAATACATCGAGAAACTGTATGTTGGAGACGACTTGAACACTAGTGTAATGGAAAAGGAAGGTGATGTCAACATTGATGACTTAGTAGATCCTGTTTTGAGGACAGAATTTAATAAAGCTCTGAATGACTTGAAAGCAAATAAGGCAGTTGGAATTGATGAGATACCTACAGAACTTCTTAAATCCCTAGGAGAGGAAGAAATCGAAAAACTATTCAAGCTGATATCAAAAAGTTATGAAACAGGAGAAATTCCAACTGATTTTAATAAAAATATCATCTTCACACTTCCAAAGAAAGTACAAGACGACAAATGTGAGAATTATCGCACCATTAGTCTAACATCACAAGCAGGAATGATGTTAAAAGCAGAATAGCACTAGGAAACAGAGCCTTCATGAAAAAGAGAAACCTTTTAGTTTCAAATATTGATCTAGGAATTAGAAAGAACTTTTTAAAACTCTATGTGTGGAACACAGCACGGTAGCGAAACATGGACTTTAGGAATACCGGAAATAAAGATAATTGAAGCATTTGAAATGTGGTGCTACAGAAGAATGCTGAAAATTAAGTGGACAGACAAAGTAAGAAATGAATGAGTTTTGGAAATGATGGGTGAGAAAAGAAGTTTGTGGAAGAAGCTTACGGAAAGAAGAGACAGGCTGGTAGGTCATATTTTGAGACATGCTGGATTGGTTAATTTGTTAGTGGAGGGAACAGTCGAAGGTAAGAACTGTAGAGGAAGACAGAGATTAGAATATATGAAACAGATAATTGAGGACGTGGGCTGTAAGGGGTATGTAGAAATGAAGAGGTTAGCACAGGATAGGAAAGGATGGAGGATTGCATCAAACCAGTCAAAAGACTGACGACAGCAAAAAAAAAAAAAGTTTATTGGTAACCGCCTTCATTTGAAGGAAATAACAGACTTATTCACTTGGATAATTATTTATACTATAAAATGAGAGGATTAAACTGTTCTGAACATGCTAATTTACCATTTTTTTCTGCAGCCTCCACAATTTAATAGACAACTGTTTAATTTCCCTTAAAACCAAATTATGTCATGATTTCTTGTGCAGAAAGATTACAAGGTCTTAGAAAACACTCAGATTCACTCCAAACAATGATAACTCCATGGCACACATACAGTTCTGTTCAGACCACTTTATTAAAATTCTGTTACTGCTGTCAAAAACATTACTATAATTTTTTTTTTTTAAAGTTTCCTCCTGTAGTCTGCATTAGGTAGTCATGGCTGTAGAGTGAAATATAGGGACACACACATCTTTAGTTGAAATATGAAAATGCCGCAGGTTGGCCTCTTTCAAGCACCATATCTCCTCACAGGTTATTCAACCACCATATCTCCCACAGCCCCTATGCTGCCAACATGCAGCCACCATAGTGCAAGATGGGATACATGAAGCTACTACCATACACAAATGCTGGTGGTCTGCTTTAGGTAGTTGTGGCTGCAAAGTATAGACACACACATCTTTCGTCAAAATATGAAAATGCCCCAAGGCAACCTCTTTCAACTTCCATATCTCCCACACCCCCACAGCTACCAAGATGCAACCGCCTTAGGGCATAATGGGAAACTTGAGGATACTACCACACACAAACGCCAGTGATCTGTGTTGGGTAGTTGTGGCTGCAAAGTGAAATATAGGGACATACATGTCTTTGGTTAAACTGTGAAAATGTCCCAGATTGACTACTTTCAACTACCATATCTCCCATAGCTACCGACATGCAGCCAACATAGTGCATGATGGGAGACTCGTGGCTACTACCACACACGAAAACCAGTGTTCTGCACTGGGTAGTGGTAGCTGCAGAGTGAAATGTAAGGACCCACACATCTATTTATATGAAGATTAAACAATGAAATGCAAGGTGCTAAGTAGCAAAAATGAATTACAAATTAGGATAAATAAATGAGCCACCACTTACTGTTGGATGTTGGTTGCGAACACACAGAAAAAACAAAAATACACATGATATAGAGATTTTCTGGTCTAGCCCTTTGTGAACAGAACATTATGGGGAGGGGGAGAGGGTTGTGGGAAACTGCCTCACAGGAAGGTGTTTCTGTGAGTCTATAAGCACGAAAATTCTGCTCTATGTGTGTACGTGTTTTTTTTATGTCTTGATGCTGCAGGAATCCTCTTCTATGGTAAGCAGTGGTTTTCTCCTATCGAAAAATTCAATATATCCGCTTTCAGTGCCTTTTTTCCTAATAACGCACATGGCCATAATCAGCTTTCCTTTGTGTTGTCCTTGTGTTAACTATCTTTATGTTCTTTTATCTCTAGTTTCCTTCTTGCTCTGTGCAGTGTTTTGTTTGATCAAGGTAACCTGTTGTCAAAACTATTATTTTCTTGATTCAAATATTTACTTTTTCGAACAAATAACGTGTTTGCGGGACTATTCAGTTTTTCCCACTCTTCTGTGAACTAACTTTTTTATGCTCTATGTAATAATTCACCTCAATGCTGTATTAACAGCAACTTTTATGCACCTTTCACCACAAACTTGTGCCTGGCTTTCAATTACATGAAGCTATCTAACCAGCTCACACATGTGTTTATCGACTTAAATTTTCCCCCGCATTTCTGTCTAGAAACTATTTCACGCTTCTCTGAAATGATTAATCCCTTTGCTGTGTTGTTAACTGTTTTTAGGCTCTTCTCACCAATTTCTGTTTTATTTCCAGTCACTCTGTAGCCAGTGCCATCATTCCCAATAATCCCTGAACTTTCACAAGATAATCTCGTTCACCAGTATATTCTCATTTGATATACCACAGTATGTTCAGACGACATTTCCTTAAAGCTTCATTGAGTTTTCCAGTCGCATATGTCATGATTTCTAACAATCCCAATGCTCTGCCTTTCATTTTCATCCCTTACAGAGGCTTGCGTCCATCATCAGTAACTAAGTTTTCACTTTCACGCCGGTCATTAAAAAATTGTCTAAAAATTTGTCTGCCTCTCTTGGTCTCGCAATTTCCCACACCACACACAACGGTATGTCTCCAGTAACCATACTTTTCTGAATTCCGATGTCATGCCTTCCAACTAGCCAAATTACGGTCACACATCCTATTCCTAAAAGCATTGTCGCGTTCCCGGTTCTCTCAGAACTCCGAGAAACGCCTCTACAGTGGCTATAGCTAACCCTGGTATTGCCTTGTGGCTTGGGACGCAGGATAGGTACTTATGGGAGCACTTAGTCGAGTAGCTTGACTACTCGGAGGGATCTAATCTCTGTTAAGGTCTATAGTGCGGGAGTGAAGGCTTCTATTACTGCTATTAATGAAACAGTGGTGGAAGATACAGAAGTATATTTAAAACTATTTCATAGAAAGGAACAATAAGAAAGATACATAAGGTCTCGACAAGATACATAGAACGGTACTATGGCCCAGTAGATATAGATACAGACGCTTACAGGTTTAGAGCAGAGCAGAGGGCGGAGGCAGTGGCGAGGCTTCGGAGTCCGGTGTTCGGGCCCGGGCTGGCCCGCCCGGGCCGGCGATAACTTCCGTGCTACGTCCCTGACCGACCACGTTCGACCAAACACTGTCTTGTGGCCTCCTTTATATACGCAATTACTGCTGATGTGACCCACTAACGCCTCAGTTGCCTCAACATTGCCTCACCTCCGCCGATATTGCTAGAGATCCAGGCATGGCACACGACAGCATGTATTAACGTTAATATTCCCCCTAATGGTCTCACAATAAAATTGCCGATATTTGGTTGACCCCCTCCCCCCATGTTCACCCTCTCTTACACACATTCCAGTACAGGCAGTCAGCCTTAACTGCCCTGGTGCTGCAACAATACACTTACCTGGCTAGTCAACATTCCATACATCTTATATCTCTAAACAAAATACTATTGCCTTTAACCGCACATGTCCTTCCTCAGCTTCAATACGTCGTGCAACAGGTTGTACAATCAATGAACAGACATGCTAATAACCATCTACGAAAATTTTCCACTATGTAACACTTCCATCTCAAAGCAGGACAGCCTCTCGCCTGCAAATTACCAAATCACTAAACCAATTGTCAACGTCCCCTCATTTCCTTACGGCCATCTATTGCCCAACTCTTCAACATACCTCTACCACCACCCTTAAAACGCACACCTCATCCAGCCAGTGCGAATCAAGCTGCCAGACTCAAACTGTCTGTTATTAATCTGTCTTCTTCTAAATCTCAGAACCACAACTTTCAGTACTCTCCAAGGGTCTGAATTTCTCCCCTGCTCCCAAATTTTACAAGACCACCCTAGTATGTGACTCATTACCATTCTGCCAAACAATTCGCTGGAGATAACACTTTGCCTTGAAGAGCAGTAATCCGGACAGTCGGAATGACCTGGAGCCCAGTCTCAAAGATTCCAACCACTCTCCATTATTGACCCACCACTTCTCCCACAAAACCACCCTCACATATTGTTTCAAACTCTGGGTTCCACCAGTTTGCCATCTCCCAGTTTCATGAAATCACTACCCAGTGGCACCAATCTGACTCCTTCAGAAATCTGGGCCATCAAGGACCTTGTCTCTAATCCAAACTGGCAGAAAAGGGCTCTACGACAGTGGTCATGAATCGTTGTATCTATGTTAGTGAAGCTCTGCGTCAGTTGTCTGACACTAACACATACCGCCACCTTAACCAGGATCCCACACCTGCAATCAATGAAAGAGCTCCCTCGTATGCTAACCTCTACTTAAGCTGCCTGGAACAGTCATTCTTAGCTGGAGCCTATCAAGTTTTCTCCTAGAAATGCTTAAATCATTTAAAATTTTGTGAAGTTTGGGAATTTCCATACTATGATCAAGGTATTTTATAAAACCTTTGTTGTTAATATTTGCACACCATTTGAAATTTTCACATGCTTTAGCTCTCAGGCAACAACCTAGTAAATAACAAGCAGCTGTGGTAATTACTTACATCATTGCCAGCAAAAATCTAGTGTGTCCATGTATCCCAACATTCATACTGAATTAAAGAGGAAAAAATTAATCAAGTGTTAGTTACTTCTGCATGATAAGAGTTCCATACAGCAATTGTGTGTTAAATTGAATTCGCTAAATAAAAAAGCACTAACAATTAATTTAAAAATAGAGTTAATTATTTGTTTTGAGAAATTATTTTTCAAACAGAACAGATAAATTATACACACAAAAATCAGTTAAAATATTTTTGGGTCTTGGAAAAATTTAGAGAATTATCAAAAAATTATCAAATTATCAAAAGTTTGTAAGAGGATTCGGTACACCAGGCGTGAACTAGACTCTGTGTCTCAAGCACGTTTTGCTGTCTGTTTCTGTCAAACCACCTGCACTGCGACACCTGGGAATGGATAGACAGTTGTACTGTGGCTGAAAGTTGCAAGGTTCAATGCCACGCAACAGCACGTCAATGTGGCAAATTCTCTCGACTCGTCCGAAGCTCCAAGGCCTCCTCTGAGCCAGACAGTAGTACAGTCATCAATCTGAGCTGCGAGGTAATGGACTCTGACACCATATCGGTGCTAGCTAAGGGACTCAATTTTGCTCTAGTACTGAAGTCCATACAGTATAGGGAAATTCTTACCGGTGTTGAGCAGGCCGTTCATGGTTTGCCTACGGAGGCTGCAGAAGAAATGAGGTGCGAAACCTGTCATATTTTATGCAAGTCCAAGTCGCCACTGCCCAACATCACAGCTGCCGAGAGGATAGCACTTCGGGCACTGTGGGACAATACAGGCATTATTGTCTTACCGGCAGACAAAGGTAACACCTGTATAGTTCTTACTAGGGCAGATTATCACCGGAAGGTGGAAGATCTCATGAAGGATGCTTCCTACCGCAAGATTGCACGGGATCCTACCAACGCCGTGGTGAGAAAAACAACAGCTCTTCTCAAGAATTCAGGTGTGCCAGAAGACACAGTTAGACAGCTACAACCCCGTGCGGCTGTTCCTCCAAGGCTCTATGGATTCCCCAAGACCCATAAAGAGGGTACCCCATTATCGCCAATAGTGAGTGCCATCGGATCTTCCACCCACGCTAGCTCTTCTGGAACAGCATTTTGAGCCCGCCTTGGTTGAGTTGTTCCAGCACACACTCCAATCATCATATTTCCTTACGAACAGGTTGATGGAGTGGCCATGGGTAGTCCTTTATTGCCAGCTATTGCAATTTTCTTCATGGGGGACTTTGAAGATAAGGCACTAGCAAGTGCTCCCATGAAGCCCAGAAGTTTCTTCTGATACACCGATGACACCTTTGTGGTCTGGCCATATGGCAAGGACAACCTGGAAGCTTTTCTCCATCACTTGAATGGCGTAAATGAAAACATCAAGTTTACATGGAAAAAGAAGGCCGGTTGCTTTTCTTAGACATTCTTACAGGAAGAAAACCCAATGGGTCTCTATGACACTCTGTGTATAGAAAACAGATGCATACAGATCTGTACATGAACGTGCATAGCCATCACTATCTGGCACAGCACAAACTCGGCACGCTTGTACATAGGGTGCAAGTGACATTTGATGCTGACAGCCTACCCGGGGAATTGAATCATCTGTGTCAGACCTTTCAATGCAACGAGTAAACTGATTATTAGACAAGACTGGTATTCGGAGAGCCGAGACGTAGGCTGGATACACCAACAAAGAGCCACTTGATCATCTCTCCTTCATACCGTACTCTGATGCTACAACGTCCAAGATAGGATGGGCTCTAGCAAAAAGTGCAATTAAGACCGTTATCCTACCATCACCAAAGGTAACAAACATTTTGCGCTCCCCTAAGGATGATCTTGCTCTGCAGACACCTGGGGTATATTGCATTAGTTGTGAATGTGGAAAGAGCTACTACATTGGCCAGACGGTACGGTGTGTTCACCAACGTTGTCTAGAACATGCTCAACATGTTTGTCTGTGGCAGAAAGACAAGTCTGCGGTGGCATAACACAGCCTCGAATATGGCCATGGCTTTGATTTTGAAAATACCAGAGTACTGGCGCATTCTAGGCACTTCTGGAACAGCATTCTTACAGAAGCAGTACAAATTCAACTCGCATCAAACCTCGTCAACCGCAACAGCGGGTACCAGCTGAGTGAAGCTTGGACACCACTCATCGATACTATTTGTCGACAGCGTGGCTGGAACAAGCATGAAACAGTGCGTATAGCTTAATGGAGAATTTGCTAGTAATAGGAATGAGCAATTGTTGCTCATGCCTTACTGAGTAGCCTATGGTGAAGATTTTTCCTTCTCATTTTCCATCGAACGAATGATGAGTTGTGACGAGACAGGACCCCGGCTACGACTGGTTCCAAAGCACCAATCATGTGGCAGCATGGCTCAATATGAGTCAGGCCCGCAATGGATCCATTTTGACACTGCGGATGGATAAGCAATTTATTGCGAAGGCTTTGTTTTCTGATGTTTCCTTCGAACGCGATGACTTTTGGCCTGTCTGCTACAGGCCATGTAAACAGGGGCATTGAATTAAGCTGTGGCTCCATCATGGCATCAATTCAAGTTACAATGAGACAGGACCCTGCTACGACCAGTTACAGAGCCGACCAATCACAGCATAGCAGCAGGAGTCTTGGTTGGTTCAGCAAAAATGCACGTTCTCTGCCGCACTTCATCAGAAGATGGCGACAACGAATGTGATCACTGAAATATTGTGTAATTATAACACTCTATTAACTCGGATAGTCATCCGAGAACAGTTTTTATATATATCAAAAAAATCTTTCCCAACATACATATTATCTGATTTATGAAATTCTCTAGCAAATGATGTATATGATTTTTTGTTGAAAAATTATCTGATTTATTATCAAATTTGTTAAATTCATTTATTTTTTGTCTTGCATAAACGGTAAGCTCCAGAAATACCGCTATAGCTTTCACGTATCTTCAGGAATCTAAACATCACTAGAAACTTTGAAAGAATCTTTCGATCAGTAGTTTTGAAAAAAAAGAGGAAATTTAATTTTTAATGTTTTTTCAGCAAAAAATATACAATTTGTGGATTAAAAAAAAAAAAATTGAGAGTTGGAAGCTCAGCTTGCGTTTGATACCCATAACTATTACTGAATAAAAATTTTCTTTCAACCCTCCCATAAATCCTCTATGATATGTTCAGTCTGATGATTTTTTTTCTACAAATTTTACATTATAATCATGTTAAGGTTAGTAAGAATTAAAATGGTGCACAGTTACAAATTTCAAAATTAATTGATTCAGAAGCTATGATAATATAATAATAATAATTGATAAAATTGCGATGGAGCGCTCACTCCGGTGGCAATGTCCCTACACACCCATCCGTCTCCCTTCCTCCTCCAACCCACTTTTGCTCTCAACCAATTTTTACTTTAAATTCTTTCAGTGTTTTCAGTAAATTATTCATCACATTTCTTGGCAATTTATTCCAATCCCTTACACCCTTTCCTATAAAAGAAAATTTTTCCATGCCCTTATGCCTAAAATAAAGTGCCAGCTTGTGGTCAAGATCATCTTTACACTTCCAAGCACCTCTCTTAATTTTCCCACCAATATCTTCCATGCTTCATAACCAATATAGGCCTTATAAATTCCCATGACTCTCTTCATCCTCCTGCTATCCAACAATGAATCCCACTTGTAAGGACTTAGCCTATACTAGGGGTGAAGTATAAGCCTAGTACCTTAACTAAATATTTACTTGAAGTGAAAAGTTCTCTAAATCTGCAGCAATAATTTTAAATTGACCATGTGCCTACCTGGAATACTCAATTAAATGCTTAACGGCCGCCAGAAAGCTTTTTAACCCAAAGCTGAGGAAGGGTTTCAGTCTACTACGAAATCACAAAAATTAACTTGAATCAAAATTTGAAGTTTATTTTCAAAGTCACATTTCAGAAAATAGCTGTTACAGTTGAATAGGCAATTGAACAAATGTTTCCAAAAAACTGCAAATTATGGAGAGGAAAAGAAAAGAACGAACCCCCCCTTTTTTTAAAAAATAATAATAATAATTAATAGTTCAAAGTCATTACTAGTAACTCGTCAGAAAAATTTAACATGGTGATAAGTCAGCCATGCGGTCACTCAAAGTTCAGCTATTTCCGGCTATTGCTTGCCTAACCGACACACACACACACGCACCTTACCGAATGCAGATTACTTTCACATAACGTTCCTGGAGTAAAGACCAAAAGACAACCCCCTCTACTAGGCTCCTGCCTATATACCCCCATCCGCATACCACATGTATACGGACGCTTTCCAAAAATAATATAGAAAGGTGTAATTATAGTATGTGTTCTTACTTTACTCGTGTGTAGCCTGACCTTCAAGGATTATGAAAAGTATTTAGAAAAAATTATTAAATGGTTAGCTTTCTTGCAATTGAAGTTAGTTTATAAGCGCATGGTTAACAAATGACCAAAAATTAACTTGTGATTCCCCGATTTCTGTCTTAATTTCAGCACTTTTTAGGTGACCCTGCTGAATTACACATTATTGTGATAAAATTAGTGTTATTGTGTTCTACGTTAATTCCCTATTCCAGTTGTGTACATTTTATTATTATCGGTGGTGTAATGGCAAAGTTATGAGTCTAACAAAAGCGGATTTGAAAACTGATTAGCAAACACTTAATTTCTGGTTCATAATTATCCTTCTGCTGCTTATATCTAAAAAGTGAAGTTATCGGAATTTTCTTTGAATTTAATTACGTGTTTTAGAACTTGTTTTATTTACAGAAGTGTCTTAGTTTAATCTTAATTTAATTTTGAAATTACCACATTGTGATTGATGACGAAATAACTTTAAAATGTATATAAAATATATGCTACAGAATGAAATGTTCTGAAATTTTAATATGTTATACCAGACTCTTAGTTCTTTTAGAAAATCTACTTTTTATTATTGAAAACATATGATAAAAAATGTTGAAAGTGTTCCACAAGGTGTTTAAAGTTTTATTTATCCTAATTAAACGGTCTGAAACTATGGACTTTTAGTGGATTTATCTTTCTTTTAAATTATTATTATTTTTGAAATTACTTTACTGCATCAAAACGTGTTAAGAATTAGTAAAATGATCACGTAGCAAAATCTGTTGTTTGCAAGTTGGATAATAATGGATTACCCTATTCCAGGTTAGTTTAAAAGTTCTTTACTATTAAAAATATTTATTTATTACTTATATTAAGTGTTGTGGGTTTTTACTGTTTTTAAATCGGTTTATATATATTAGGTAGCAGTATCAGCTTCTGCATGAAACGTTTCTTACTTCCTATACTTGCAACGAAAATTATATGTATACTGGAAAGCTTTAAGCTAAGCAGATTAGAATTTACTCAAATTCTAAGGTACTTACACACTCCAGCTCCTTTATCATATTAGTTACCAATTGTGTTCTGCGGTAATTTTCAAAGACAAATTTGGCAGCCCTTCTCTGCACTCCCTCAAACTCCTATGTTTGATACCCAAAATGTGGATGCCATACTACACCACGATATCCAAAAAGCACTTTCAATTTTTCAGAATTTTCCGATTTTCTGGGCAATTTTTCCAATTTTTCTTGCTATAAAGTCTTATTCCAACTATTACGAACATTTTTAAAATATTAGCCAAATCAGACCATAAAAAATGTACTTTTCCTTCCGAAATTTTCCTGGCAACTTTTCCAAATTTTCCTTCTCTAAACACCTTATTCAGACTATTACGAATATTTTTTTTTTTATATTTATTTATTATTTTTTTTTTTTAAATGGACAAATTAGTTCCTAGAAAAAAGCATTAATATTATTTCTACAATTTTATTGCATAGTGTAGATTTGAGTCATGCTGTCTATAAAACTAGTAACTACAGATTCTATTGGACAATTGTGTCGGCATTTGTATGTCTGCATTCAAAATTTAAAATGATACCTCATTTATCAATTTCGGTTAAAAAAAAGTTTTAAAAATGATGATTTTTTTGACCCTTGAGGGTTGAAATATGATGTAACCAAAACAGATACTTTAATCTTTAAAATGATACCTCATTTATCGATTTCGGTTATGTATTAAAGGAGATAAATGGCTCGTGACAGAAAAATGCGTTGTAGAAATATTAATACTTTTGCCCTTTAAGGGTCGAATTTTGAAAAATTCCTTTCTTAAAATATGGTGTAACGAAATTGAAGATCTAACAAAGACCTCAGTCTTTAAAATTATACCTTGTCTATCAATTTTTTTTTCATTATCAAGGGAGATAAATGACTCGAGACACAAAAAATGCAATTTGAAAATACTGATATTTTTGCCTTTTAAGGGTTCAATTCAGAAAAATCTATTCTTAAAATATGATGCAACCACAGTGGAGACCTTAATCTTCAGAATGATACCTCATTTATCTATTTTTATTAGATATTAATGGAGATAAATGGCTCATGACACAAAAATATGTTATAGAACAATTTATACTTTTTTCCCATGAAGGGTTGAATTCCAAAAAAAATCTTTCTTAATATATGATGTCACCAAAGCTGAGACATAACTATTCATTTATTGATATCAGTTAGATATCCTGGGAGATAAATGGCTCGATACACAGAAAAAGCCGTTTAGAAATATAGACGTTATTGCCCTTTAAGGGTCAGATTACGAAAAATTCCTTTCTTAAAATACAATGTGACCACGTGACCTTAATCTTTATTATTATTTCTCATGTCCAGAACATAACATTACAAAATGTAACAAAAGAAATAAAATTAATTAATTAATATTAAGCTTATGGAATGTAACCAGAATTCTGCAATCCTGATGGCCCTTTCATTTGCCCTAAAAAGGTTGTCGATAGTGCAGGTTTCAGGTAGATTTCTGCATACCAGAAGCTGCAATTGCTGTGTCATCAGCATAAATGAATGCTCTTGTTCCAGGAATAATTGGTTGGTCATTTGTATATATATTGTACAAGAGCGGGGCCAGCACACTACCCCAAGGGAGGCCATTCTTCTGAGTTCTCCAGCGATTTTTCTTATTGTGGAGGGTGACGTAAAACTTTCTGTTTTGTAGTAAACACTGGACAACTTGTGTAAGGTGGTAGTCTTTTGTGGTGGAGTATACCTTACTTATCAACATTTTGTGGTTGACTGTATTATACACTGCTCTGAGATTGATGAATGCCACACCCGTAACCTGTCCTCTTTCATACCCGTCCTCTATATACTGTGTCAGGTTAAGAATTTGGCACCAGCATGATCGACCAGGTCGATAACCAGCCTGTTCCTTTACAAGAATTTTGTCAATTCACTCTGAGATACGGTTGAGGATCAATCTGTCCAAGACTTTGTATAAATGACAAAGGAGTTAAACTGGTCGGTAGTTTTTTGGTTCTGTTGGTTCCTTTCCAGGCTCTAGCAGTGCCACAACTTTGCCTTTTGGCCAGATCTTGGGGATCTGTAAGTTGGAGGTGCAGGTATTCATTAAATTTAGGATCCACTGCTTTGTAGCTGGCCCAAACATTTTAATTTGCTCTGTTCTCAGGTCGTCTAAGCCTGCAACTTTGTTAATCTTCAAAGTCTGCAAGACTGCTTCCAGTTTTACCAATGTGAATGGATTCCCAAGATGGTCTTCTTCATCAAAGTGTCTTTGGAGCTTTCTTTTTTCAGGTCTTCTTCTAGTCCTTCCATTCAGCAGCAATTAGTGCGCTATTTGATTTGGACTAACTTTAAGGAGACTAGGCGGAGTGCTACTTGGATCACTATTGAGATTCTTCAATAATTTCTAAGCCTTACAACTGTTCTGTTTCATGTCTAACTCTGACATTAAATTGCACTATTTATCTCTTGAGCAGTAGATATAGTGTGTAGGAGATCTTCCCCTGTCTGTATGGTTTCTTCAGAAAAAGGATCTTCTTCGTATAGGTGCCCGTATCTCTCAAGATGAAACTTGGAGTTATTATCCAGTCCAGCGATATAAGTTGTTCTGCTGCCTCGAGTAATATGTTTGCGTGAGATGGCTTTAACTATTTCAATAGATTTATCATATGTATCTGGATATTGGTTGAGGTTTAGGACTTCCTCATCTAGTTCTTGAGAAAACTTTCACCATTGTGCTCATTTGAAATTAAATCTTCTTTTAAATTGAACAGACTCTGGCTTCACTACTGCTTCAATAGTTCAGATAATTGGTCTGTGTTACGTACGTGGGATTAGCTCCATAACATTCTTCTTTGACTGTTGGGCAATGTGTTCACTGACAAAGATGTTATCTGGGTTATATTCACCCTGCCATCTTCCACTAATGAAAGATGGTGGCATCTTTTGGTATTAGCATTAGGCCCCATTTATCTACATCAGATAGGTATCATGGGAGATAAATGGCTCGTAACACAAAAACGCATTGTAGAAATATTAGTACTTTTGCCCTTTAAGGACCAAATTCTGAAAAATTCCTTTTTAAATATATGATTATACCAAAGCAGAGACCTTAATTTCTAAAATAATGCCTCATCTCTCGATTTCGGTTAGATAACAAAGGAAAGAAAGAAATAGCTTGTGCCAAAAAAAAATACTTTATGGAAATAATGGTAATTTTGACCTTTAAGTGTCGAATTCTGAAAAATTCCTTTCTTAAAAAATAATGCAACCGTGGTGGAGACCTTAATCTTTAAAATGATACCTCATTTATCTCTGTTGGTAAGATATGTAGAGACCTAAATGACTTGTCACAGAAAAACGCATTGAAGAAATATTTATACTTTTGACCTTGAAGCATAGAATTCCAAAATATTCCTGTCTTAATATATCATGTCACCAAGGCAAATATCTTTAAAATGATACTTCATTAAACGATTTCAGATAGGTATCCAGGGAGATAAATGACTTCTAACACAAAAAACAGCATTTTAGAAATTTTAGCATTTGTGTCCTTTAAGCGACAAATTCCGAAAAATTCCTTTCTTAAAATATGATGTGACCAAAGATGAACTCATAAGCTTTAAAATGATACCTCATTCATAGATTTCGGTTAAGTATGAAGGGAAGTGACCAAAAAAATACCTTTTAAAAATAATAATTGTAATAATAATAAAATAGTACTCGATGATACAGAGCATGAAACTGTAAATTTCAAATCTTTGTCTATGGGTTGGCACCTCACACAAATGTTAATGAATGGATTTCAACAAAAAATATATGTAGTTATAGCTAATGTTATCTAGATTAGTACCATATTTTGTCAAAAATCAAATATTTAAATGCAGCTGCGCATAGTGATAGCTTACATTATGGCACAATGTGCAAGCTAAATGCTGAAAAATAATAATAAAACATTTGGTAATTTAATATTTCTGTAATAGACTCTATCCATTTGATATTCCCTGGCACAAGCCTTCACGCAGTAACAATTGGCTCAGATCATGAATATATCATTTATGTATCTGAAACACACAGTGGGTGTATGATCTGGACCCACAGTGAAAATCAACTCCTAGAATTTCTGCACATCATGTTCCTCGATGTGGACATCATGCTCAAGCAAGGTGCCCTTCACACCTCTGTCCGCATCAAATCCACTAATCTGCAGCAATATCTACATTTTGACAGTTGCCACCCATTCCACACCAAACATTTCCTCCCATATAGCCTTTTTATCCATGGCAGATGTATCTGTTCTGATGCTGAATCCCTCTCCCAGTACTCCAAGCCCTTATTTCATGCTCTTATACAGCAGATCTTGTACATAAACAAATCTCCTGTGAAATCACCCACTCTCCACGTAACACTTCTGCCCAGCACCTCCAACCATAGCCCTGCGTTTGTCTCCCAGTTCTCTTGTGACCTCGAATCCATCAGTCGAATTTTACAACAGGGGCATGACTTCCTTCACTCCTTTCCAGAAATGTGCATTCTTCTACCAAAAATTCTGCCAATTGTCCCCCGAACATGTTTCAACAGACCACCTAATCTCAAAACCATCTTGGTTCACAAATACCCTCCATCAAACTCTCCAAAAACACCATATGGATCTTTTCTTTGCAATAGACCTCGCTGCAAAACCTGCAGCATGCATCCTCTCGCTACAACTTATTGCATCCCTACTACAGGTGAAACCTTCCCCATCATTGGACATGCCACATGCTCCAAAACACATGTCATATACCAGCTAAGTTACCACCACTGCACTAATTCCTATATAGGGCTGACTAGTAAAAAAACAGTTTTTTTTCTGACGTGAAAAAAAAAAAAAACATGAAAAAAACTGTGAAAGAAAACATGTTTTTTTTCTGGGACATGTTTTTTTTTCATTACTACTAAATTTCAAATTTTTAAGGCATTTATCGTTTAATATGACTGTTTTAGAGTTTATGCTAAGTACTTATCTTACTTTTAAATCTACTATATTTTTCTGGTTCAGTAGAAAAAAAATTACAAAAATATTGGTAACATTGACTGAAGTTTTCTTTTACGAATGGGGACTTCCTGAAAAGGCTAGGTTGCGTGAGAAGGAATCCCTGTTCCCCATTGTTTGGATTGATACTCGCTATTTGAACTAGTGCTGCCAGGCCCTACAAATTTATCTGTAGACCTACGAATCTTTTCAAAAAATTATGAAATTTAACTACGGTTTTTTACCTCTTTTTATTACTTGTTGTGCTTTCCTTATATTCGTATACTTGTTAAACTCGCTGCGTATAGTGATACTAAGTCATTGTCAGTAATTATGAATAATTTCCTTGCAACCGTTGGCGTAAACCAACAATTGAAAACAAATAAAGCTCCTATTTTGTATGATAATAGATTGAAATTCAAACTTAAAAGACCGTAATACAGAACTATAGGCGCAGTCTTCATTCACAGTGTGTACTTTGCTCACAATTTAAAATTGCAATCTCAAAAGCTTTTGCATGCAATACAACCAGTAAAAGAAAATGTAACTATTTCTGAAGTTATGGATCTCGAGAAGACAGAAGAAGAAACAGAAAATTCTGACTCCGACCGAACTAGTGTTGGTAGTACTGATATGAGTGAATGTGGTACCGACATAGAGGATGAATAAAAAATTATGTTACCTATATAGATCTATTTATGAATCATTATGTAAGATATTATATGATGTAGTACGGTTTAAAACACACATGTAAAATGTAAGTTCCATAAATAAAACTATAATTTATCAAATATATTTTTTCTGAAAAAAAACAAATCTTATATATATATAAAAAAATAGACGTGTTTTTTCCTATATTTCACTTTTCAGCCACCACTACCTAGCACATATCACTGATGTTGTTGGAGGAAGTAGCATGGAGTTTCCTGTCGTGCACAACGTTGGCCGAATGCCGATAGCTGTGGGGATGTGGGAGATATAATGATTAAAGTTGGTCAGTGCAGGGCGTTTTCATATTTCGACCAAAAATTCATATCTCCGTATACTTCTCTTTCCTGCCACAACTACATAACATAGACTTTTGGTGTTTGTGTGTGGTAGTAGAATCGTCTTTCCTGTCGTGCACGATGGTTGTTAGATGTCGGTAGCTATGGGGATGTGGGAGATATGGGGGTTGAAATTGGTCGACCTGTGGCAGTTTCATACTTCTGCCAAAGACAAAAGTGTCATGGTGTATCACTTTTTAGCAAAAACTATAGATCACAGATAACTGGCGTTTGTGTGTAGTAGTAGCACAGAGTCACTTTTCGATCACAACAGCGGCCGAATTTCAGAAACTGTGGTACTGTGGTAGATATGGTGGTTGTTAGTGGCCGACCAAGGATATTTTCGTATTCCGACTGTCTCCGCATATGTCACTTTTCTGCCACAACTACATAGCATAGAGCATTGGTGTTTGTGTTTGGTAGTAGAATCGTATCTCATGTAGTGCACTATGGTTGTTAGATGTCGGTAGCTATGGGGGTGTGGGAGAAATGGGGGTTGAAAGTGGCAGTTTCTTACTTCTGCCAAAGACAAAAATGTCATGGTGTATCACTTTTCAGCGAAAACTATAGATCACAGATAACTGGCGTTTGTGTGTAGTAATAGCACAGAGTCACCTTTCGATCACAACAGCGGCCGAATTTCAGAAACTGTGGTACTGTGGTAGATATGGTGGTTGTTAGTGGCCGACCAAGGATATTTTCGTATTCCGACTGTCTCCGCATATGTCACTTTTCTGCCACAACTACATAGCATAGAGCATTGGTGTTTGTGTTTGGTAGTAGAATCGTATCTCATGTAGTGCACTATGGTTGTTAGATGTCGGTAGCTATGGGGGTGTGGGAGAAATGGGGGTTGAAAGTGGTCGACCTGTGGCAATTTCATACTTGTGCCAAAGACAAAAGTGTCATGGTGTATCACTTTTCAGCGAAAACTACAGATCACAGATAACTGGCGTTTGTGTGTAGTAGTAGCACAGAGTCACCTTTCGATCACAACAGCGGCCAAATTTCAGAAACTGTGGTACTGTGGTAGATATGGTGGTTGTAATTGGCCGACCAAGGATATTTTCGTATTTCGACTGTCTCCGCATTTGTCACTTTTCTGCCACAACTACATAGCATAGAGCATTGGTGTTTGTGTTTGGTAGTAGAATCGTATCTCATGTAGTGCACTATGGTTGTTAGATGTTGGTGGCTATGGGTGTGTGGGAGAAATGGGGGTTGAAAGTGGTCGACCTGTGGCAATTTCATACTTCTGCCAAAGACAAAAGTGTCATGGTGTATCACTTTTCAGCGAAAACTACAGATTACAGATAACTGGCATTTGTGTTTAGTAGTAGCACAGAGTCACCTTTCGTTCACAACAGTGGCTGAATTTCAGAAACTGTGGTACTGTGGTAGATATGGTGGTTGTAAGTGGCCGACCAAGAATATTTTCGTATTTCGACGAAAGGCATGTGTCTCCGCAGATTTAACTTTTCTACCATGACTACATAGCATAGAGCATTGGTGTTTATGTGTGGTAGTAGAATCGTGTCTGTTGTCATGCACTATGGTTGTTAGATGTCTGTAGCTATGGGGGTGTGGAAGATATGGGGGATGAAACTGGTCGACCTGTGGCAATTTCATATTTCTGCCAAAGACGCATGTGTCACGGTGTATCACTTTTAAGTGAAAACTATCAATCGCAGATCACTGGCGTATGTGTGTGGTAGTAACACAGAGTCTCCCATCGATCACAACGTTGGCCGAAATTCGGTAACTGTGGGAGTGTGTGAGATATGGTGTTTGAAATTGGTCGATCATGAACATTTTCGTGTTTCATCCAAAGACTTGTGTGTATCCGTAAATTTTACCTTGCTGCCGGAACTACATAGCGCAGAAGACTGGTACTTGTGTGTGGTAATAGTATCGAGTCTCCCATCGTGCACTAGGGTGGTTAGATGTCTATAGCTGTCAATATGAATTCTTTACAATCACGAACGAAGTTGTGGGTACCAGCTAGTTTAGAAAAAAAACAAGGGTGCTAGGTTCTTTTCATGTTTTTTTTCACAAATCGGAAAAAAACATTTTTTTTTTTTCAATTTGCAACACTAGGCCTGACTAGACAACAACTCTCAGTAAGAATGAATGGCCACAGACAAACAGTCCACACCCACAATTTATCCCTTCCAATACCAGAACATACTAACTACCACAATTCTGACAAAATCAATTAGTTTCACCACGAGAGCAATCATAGTTTTCCCTGAAACCACCACCGCTTCAGAACTTCAGAGATAGGAACTTGCATACCAAAATATCCTGGATACCAGACACCCACCTGGCCTCACTACCAATGAAATTCCATTTTTTGACCCATCACTCATTATTATTAGTATTATCATTGTTATCATTTAACCAGTTACAAATTTATTCAAAATTTATTTGTTTATTTTTTACTTTTCATTTTAATATTCCATACCCTTTTGTTATATTATTAATTCTATCACCACCTGTGATACATATATTTATATGAACATCTCAGTCTCTCCCAACATATCAATAATTCACTCAGTCATGTGACAAACTTCGGCATGTGCACACCTCCCGAACCACATTACTCGTTCCATACAGTATAAATAAGGTGTAAAACAGAAATATTATGTATCTTAGTGTTCATCATATACAGTAGAACTCCAGTTATCGGAAGCAATTGGGACCGGACCCCATTCAAATAATCAAAAATTCGGACAGTTGAATTTTTTTCCAAAAAGGGTTTATTTCTTTTTATTATTGTATGTATGTTGAAAATTGGAGAAAAATATTTTAAAAGAATAACAGCTTACTAATTAATTAAATAAAAAGGTAATACTTTTACATATTAAGGTGTAACTTAAAAATGCTGTACATTATTACAGTACTTACGTACCGTCATCGCCTGCTGAACATCTCGGTCAGAGGAAGCTGCCTGACTGTATTCATCTGTTTTCAGGCAGCCAATTCGCGCATCCACTTGTAAGTGAGAAGTTGCATGTGGTCACATTGGGGCTGATGCTCCATCCACTTCAGCGCAATTTCAAGGCTGGCAAATGCTTGACTGGCTGATGGTCCTGTGTCTGCTTCAACTTCGACATTAAGGTCATCTTCTTCCTCGACACTTTCTTCTCTCACACATTCAATAAGTTCATCATCATTTAGAATTTCATACCCAGGGAATTGCACACCAACCACTCTTCCTATATCTTCAGCGCTAACTTCTGAACATCCAGGAATTTTCAAAAGAATGTTTCTGTATTTCTGAAGTGACACGTCATCCCCATCTTCACCTGTCTTTCCCTTTCCTTTCCTTTTCTTGAGCTTCATTTTCCTTTTTCTCCTTTTCCTTCTCTTCTTCAGTTGGTAAGCGTATCTACTTGTTCCACACACGTCTTAATGTGGCTGCCTTAAGCAAGCTCAAAGCTTCCGCCACCATGTAAGCGCAATCTTTCAATTTTTTGTGGTTAGACAACACAGCTTCTTCGTCGTCATCCTCCACCTAAAGTTTCCCTAAAAGTTGCCTTCTGTAATGGCTCTTCATTGTTTCAATAACAGATTGGTCCATTGGTTGAAACACATTTGTGACATTTGGTTGTAAAAATATTGTTTTAAACTGGCCATTCGCTCTTTCCAACAATTCTTCAGTGGGATGAGTTGGTGTATTATCAACAACCAAAAGCATTTTACTGCCTTCTTTTCCAAGAGATTTTTAGTCCTTTTTCACTTCAGAGATGAAACTTTATCGTATCACTCGGTAAACAATGCTGCAGTCATCCAAGCTTTGGGTTGGTTTTTATAAAAGAGGGGAAAGTTTTTTTATATTTTTAAATGCTCTTGGACTTTTTGACTTCCCTATCAACAGAAGGAGTATTTTATGGCTTCCCATAGAGTTTGCACAGTTAAGCACCATAACATGGTCTTTACTAACTTTATGTTCTGGAGCGCTGCCCTGCCTTTAAGATGCTAAAGTGGTTTTAGGCAGAGCTTTCCAAACAAGACCAGTTTCATTGGCGTTGCACAAATACTCAGGATCATAGGTGTCTGCTACAACTTTAAATTTGTCAATAAAATCTTCTGCAGCTTTGGAGTCTGCTGATAACTTCTCGCCACTTAAATCTAATTCACGGACACCGTGCCTGGACTTAAAATTTCTTAGCCATCCATTACTTGTTCTTAAAGGATGAACAACCAAGCTTCTGAGCAAAGATTTTAGCTTTTTCACGAAGAATCGGACCCGAAATTGGGTTTCCTTTAGAACGTTGCTTTAATACGGTATCTTCTAAATCTCTGTTGCTGCCTTCATTGATTTTCTTGAAGAACTTCCATCTTCATTTTCAAGCACTGACAAGAAGTTTAAAAGTTTAGGTTTACTCCTTTTAATGTCTGAAATTGTTGATTGTCTAACACCGTACATCTCACCCAACTGTTTACCCGTAACTCCTTTATCAAATTGCTCTATAATTGTTATTTTATCTGCTAACGATAACACGTTTTCTTTTAGAAACCATGGTGAATGACGAAATGCACTTACAAACAAACCAACGCACTGTCGCAGAAGAATACCGTCATAGTAGCAGGTCTATGACACACTGACTGACTAATCAAAGGGCCCTGCCGGCCACCTGGTGAAGACAACAATGCAGTTGACCGACAATCGGAGCGGTGACACTCAGGGTCACAACAATGGAGGTGCCACAGTTTTAGCCCCGGCTTGAAAAATTCCTAGATCCGCCACTGGGAAGGACAATACCGCGTAGGCAGAATCAATATTTTGCGAATCACAGTACGTTTCCGTCTTAATTAAAAAAGCGATTCGGATAGTTGGAGTTCTACTGTATGCCTATGTTTTTCGCTCATCACAGCCTTCAACTTTGGTAAAACAGTAACTTTGTGATTCAATAGGTATTTTGTTGTCATAGTATATATATATTTATATGAAGTTATTCAGACACATGCCATACAGCACAGCACCATTTGAAATATTGCTTGCAAAAAAAAAAAAAAAAAAAAAAAAAAAAAAAACAGTATTGAAGTATGACAAATGGTCATTGATGACCATAAAATCTTCCCAAGGAGTGATAGAAACAAATTATATGCACAAATGTATTTAGAACATTTGCATACAACCTACATTTAGAACTGTAAGAGGAGATCCAAAAAAAAAAAGGGAAAACAACTGCTCTGTTTTTTCCTATCCAGCCAAAATTTCTTTGATAGCTTATCTATGAATTAACAGCACAAATCTCAAATTTTGCATGAATAAAGTCATGGGCACAGCTAGTGGTGGGGAAAAAATGGATCTTTTGTAATCTGGGTAATGCTTTTGATTGTGTTGCTTATAAAATTCTCTTACATAAACTAGAACACTAGACCGTTTGTTATTGGTTAGGCAGAAGTCATGATTAAACTGTATCATGAAATTAATATGCACATCTAGAGAATATAAGTTTAGGGAAGATTATAATGCTGGAATCAGATTGGGGACAGTTAACCAGGGTGTGTCTCAGCCATCAGTCTTAGTACTCTGCTGCCTCTAGTATGTAAATAATCTGTGCCTTATCCTAGATGGCAAAGAAAATATGATGTTCTTGCAAATAACCCATGCCATATCTTAAATGGATCTCTCAGTACAAAATTTTGATAATACTTTAAGAAATAATTTGTTTGCAATGAACGATCTGTTCAATTTTTTCGAAGTGAAAAAGATACATTGATCTCTTGGATGTCTACACTGATGACTTCAAGTGCAATAAATGTGTTAAAAAATTTAGACAGTTTAGTACTGTAATGCCCTCATTAACAATGTTAGCGTGACTAACTGATTTATGAACATATATGTTGCTGTATTTGACATACAGTATAGGAATTTGTCAAAAAAAAAAATATATATATTTTTGTAGTCTCTATAAATGTCATGTAGAAGTTGGTATTATGATGTATGTTGTAGACATAAAAATTTTTGACTTGATACTGACAAACACAGAAATAATACTAGGAATAAATCCTCGAAGATTAGAAGTCTTCGTTAGTTGTGCACAGTGATATAAAATTTCCTGAAGTTTCTTTATTTTCCATTTGTGAGAAATGAAGTTCTTTAAAAAAATGATGACAGTTATCAGTTCAAAATGAAAGAGTTAAGTTTCATGGACTACTATATTGTGTAATAGACTTTAGGAACGAAAGAATTCGGGAAAGCAATCTTTCCATTGAGATAAAGGAGTGTGATGTTATGTGTTGTACAATCCTTTCAATCTACACACAGATGTAAAAGTAAGAACTGATAATGTGTCCAGATCTAATAAATTACATACAAACTATCTTCATATATATTATTTCTAAAAGGTATTTTTTTCCCCACAAGCCATTATCTCCTTTCATACCAAACTAAAATAAAAAAATAAGCTATCATTTTAAAGATTAAAGTCTTCACTAAGGTAACATCATATTTTAAGAAAGGAACTTTCGGAATTCAACCCTGAAAATGCAAAAGTATCGTTATTTCTAAAATGTGTTTTTTGCTCATGAGCCACCTATCTCCCTTCATACCTACTTGAAATCAATAAATGAGAAATCACTTTAAGGGTTATGATCTCCTGTTTGATGTATTATAAGTTAATAAAGGAATTTTTCCTTACAGGCCAAAAGTATCATTATTTCTAAACCTTTTTTTATCCACTAGCTATTTATCTCCCTTCATACCTAATCATAATAGATAAATGGGGTATCATTCTAATGATTAATGTCTTAGCTTGGGTAACATCATAAACTAAGAATGAAATTTTTTGGAACTTGACCCTTAAATGCCAAAAATAGTAACTATCAAGGTCAGGCATATGAGACAGTTCAGAAACAAGCCATTAGGCTTCACTGGCATTGCTAAGGATTGATCGCACTAGCAGTAGATAGCAGCACCATATATCACAGAGATATCAGTAAATAATTGATCGCATTACCACTAGCCAGCAGCAGCACAAATCGGAGATATATCAAGAAACTGTTTCGCTGGTGTCGACAATGACTGATTAAATTATTAGATAACAACACTATATATCACAGAGATAGCAATAAACAGAGCATTTTTTGACAGTAAGTAGCTTTTCATGTAGCTTTTTTTCTGTTAAGGAAACATTTGCATTCTGCTATACAATTCCTATGTAAACATTTTACTCTCAACATTTTCGTACAGTCTAAGATTTCATTGCTGTTAGATAGCACCACCACATACTACAGAGATATCGATATACTGTGTGTGTTTTGTTCAGCTTAGTTCAGGTGACATCTGTGACAGTTCAGCTTTAGGGAGGGAATAGCTTCAAGTGTTTACATCAAAGTAGAGGGTGGCAGGATAGCATACATCAGTTGAAATGAGAAATATATTGTTTCAAATAAGCCAGTTCTTCTTTCAATCAACTACAAACTGCCAACCTCGCTATTCATTGCATTTTATTTCTGAAATTTGCGCATGAGTTATCTAGTCATATATATTATTTCTAAAATATGCTTTTTTATCACAAGCCACTTATCTCCCTTCATATTTAACTAAAATTGATAAACAAGGTATTATTTTAAAGATAATATGTCTTAATTATTTTTAAAAAAATAATTTTCAGATTTTTTCCAAGACTCTTTTTCAACTGATTTTTTTTTTTTTTTTTTTTTTTTGTCATCTGAAGGGCAATTTTGCAAAATGTATAATGAACTCTTCTTAAAAATATCTCATTATTGATTTTTTGGTTCTTTTGGTGATTTCAATTAAGACACAATCTGTGTATGGAACTCTCAGCATGCGACAGTAACCTAAAGTTGACTATGCAAATAGGTAATATTACTTTGTTTGAAAATTACTTCTTGTACTGTTTAAGTTGGCTGCAACTGCTCTCACGTGAGATTAAAGTGATCTTGTTTGATATATAATATTAATAATGGGTTTTTATGGTTAATCAGATTTGTTTTTGTTTCAATTGACAAACACCGCCCCCCCCCCCCAAAAAAAATTGATTTGATTCTCAGCTTCAGCAGTTATAAATGCCTTCTATCATTTCCCATCCTATGCTACATATACCATAAGTTGGTAGTTGTTCATTATTATTAATTTTTTTCCATAACATGAGATTTACCTGTGTTTGGCACAAATATATTCAGATTATTCTCTTTTATTAACATGTCAATAAATCTATTTTCAGTAGCCGAACTTGATGCTGCCCTTAGGTCTCTTTCAGAGGAAGAATTCAAAATGAAATATGGGATAAATAAGCCACAAAAAAATGATCCCATAGTGTTTTCCTGTCAGTCTGGAAACAGAAGTGCAAAGGCTCTTAGAATGGCACTGCAACTAGGTTATGAAAAGTAAGAGACTGAATTCTCTGTGAAATACTTAATGAATCTTATATGTACATATTTATGGATTGGCTTTTGTTTATTGTTCTAGGGCTCGTCATTATATTGGGGGCTTCAGTGACTGGCAAGAGAAAACAAAACCGAAGACCAGTTCATCTCTACCATCATTTTAGGACAGTTTTTCTATTTGAAGTATTGTTTGTCCATTTGAATATACATATTTTGTTTTGGGTTTTTAATTGTATAGTGGTATTTTTTTTTAATCAGAGGGATGCTTGTTACATTTCCAGTACCAGAATCAGATTTTTTTTTTATTTCCTCTGCATTGGCAAGTTTTAGTATTCATCATTGATTAAAATGAATGACTTTTTTTATTTTTATGTGTATGATGATACTGATTGATATTTTCAATAAAAGAACTTGGGTATACATGTTTTTATTTTATTATTATTATTTTTACAAATTTGGACACACTTCTCATTGTATAATCAAAATATTCACAGCATTGTTTGAAAAGTTAATCCATAATTGCTACATTTGAGATTAAACATTTAGTCCTAGAATATATTTTTTGACACCAGATTTTTAATGTAGTCCTCCAATTCCTTCCATCATTAAGTAATCCCTTCAACAGCAGGTATCCATTTAAATTATCTTTCATTTATTTACTTCATATCTCTACTCCCTGTGCGTATTCCCTTTCAGATACTAAGTCTGATGAGTGAACAGTAATGCATGGGCTTGGCATACGGAAGGATGCGGGTTAATAGCCTCATCTTGCCATCCAGATCTCAGTTTTCCACAATTTCCTGAAATCACTCCAGGTGAAAGCTGGGGCGGTTCCTTCAAAGTATCCATGGCCAAATTCCCAACTACTCATGGCAACAAGGTGTAAAGCACTCCAAACACTCCAGAAAAAAATCTGTATCACTGCTTTTATTATACTCTGCCTTTCATTGTTCCTGTACTTTAAAATTAACAATGTCATTAAGTCTTTAAACTTGATGCATGATCTTATCACTTCTCTTTGTACACTTCTTCCACACTTTTTTGTGTAGTTAATCATTGCCAGGAAGTGGAATCTCTGTAATGACTTTCACAATGAATAAATTATCATCTGAAATTATCTCAAGAAGCAACGGAAGTATAATAATAATAATTTTAAAAAATCCTGTGAACTTACATTGGTTTTATTCAAGAATTTTAGTGAAATTAATCTCTAACTTGAACTGATTAGAGTTGAAAAAAAAAGGAGTGATAACTGAACAAAGTAACATATGCAATCAACTTCAAGGTCGCAGAACAATAACTGTTCATTAGCTGAATGGCCTCTGACTATCATTTGCAAAGTTGTTCATCTCAAGTGTCGTATGACAAAGTGAACAATGTCATGTACACAAATAATAAAACTTTTAATATGGCTATAGGGGTGGTGGAAAGTGCCTGAGTCTGCAAGTTGAGACAATTGGGATTCACACAAAAATTGCTGTTCACATTTAGAGTGGGTTTCAGTTAATGTCGGCTCATAGTTCTATGGCTAAAATGCGGTAAGTTTCATTATGATGTGATATCAAAAAGCTGAGAAATTTAAGATATAAGTGTTTTAAAATTAGTAACAATTTTTGGTTGAATGTGCTTTATGAAAAAGCTATTGGTTTTATTTTGATGGGACTTCAATTAATGTACAGCAAGTGAATCTGCAGATAAAATTTGATTAAGCTCACCAAATATTTCCTACAACCACCACCATGTAATTAAAAATGTTAACTTTCACCATAAAACCAATTATTATTGTGACTGCTCCAAAATGATTACACGTTTGTAGAAAATGTGCAGATTTGCCCCAGAGAGCTATTATATCATGATGCCTTTGCAGTTCTATTCACAACACTTAGTCAAATTCTGTTACTGTACAAAATGCTTCCGAAAATAACCCTATAACCTCTTTCCCAATGCTTCCAAAATAATTTCCATAATTTTTCGTATTTTTTTTCAAATCGTGACCTACTTCACACATCAAGCTAATGTGAAGACTTTCCTGTGATATAAGGCACACGGGCTGACAATTATCCAAAACTGGAAGGAATTTATATGCTCAGCTAGGTTACATGTTAGCTGTGACACATTTCAAGTGACCACTGATCTTCAATAATTAATTTTAATTATGAAATATGACTAAATCTTTCTTAAATCATCTAAAACTTCCAAAATCATTTAGAATAATCATTAATTTTTCAAGACTACTATTCTCGTGCCCAATTTTTTTTACTTCACAATTCAAATATTTTAATTTTGCTTATCAAGATAGTCAATTCAAATCTGTCAGTTGGCTCTAAATATTCAAAATTTAATTTTAATTAAACTAACCCCATAATCTCATAATTTAATTGATCAAAGTGGTACATTCAGAAAACTGAGTTATAAACATCATTCCACCATCAGTCATACATCAACATCAAAACTGAAATAAATAAATAATATCAAAGTACAAACCACAATTCATAAAACATAATCTGTAAATAACTGCTTGGTTGATACTAGAGATACAATTGGGTATTTGACTAATTCTTGAAAATGGTTTTAAATTGTTTATTGGTACACCTCATTCCCCTAGTGAAGAGAATTTTTGACGAAAGTGCATTAATTTGCTTAAAATTCAAAGATAAAAGCCCGCCAAAACACTCCTTTGCTGCCTGGCACGTGCAACGACAGTTGTGACGTCACACGTCTGTAAACACTGCCGCTGCGAATAGAGTGTTTCCTATTACCCAAGTTTTCAACTATTCATATTGTTTGTTGCTGGTTATTTCTTGTTATTAATGGAAGTTCGTTTTGAATATAAAATCGAAAACAATTTGAAAAACCCTACAGCGGAAAAATATTGAAAGTAGATGCCTTATTTGTGGGGCTAGCTATAGAAACAATCACTGAAATTTATTCTGTGCAGCTTAAAAATGTAACAACTTTAATTTGATACTGTGAAAAAGTCACTAACGATTTTCTGCGAAGTTCATTTGCACTGCAATTTCGTAGAGTTAATTGTAATACATTGTTTGAGGCGAGAATTATTAGGGTTAGGGTCCTAAGGTTTGATCCTCACTTCGGAATATGTTCAAATATAAACAGGTTTTTTTAAAAAAAATATTACTTGCACATTAAAAGTAAATACTGCCTCATAGACGCAGTTATGTCAGGAAGGTAACCTGCAGTTGTATCGTCACGTAAAAATTCCAACGAAAAGGACGCAAAGCGTTCCGGGACTGTTGCAAGATTAGCATGAAATTTGTACATGTCACTTCTAAAATAAATTCCATTATTCACTGCAGTGCACCTGTATTTTATGCATGATATTCTCTCTCTGGTAAGTTTAAAAATTAAAAGTTTTCATGTATGGCAACTATTATGAATTATTCGAATAAAAACATGGTAGTACAGAAAAGATGCACGCAAAAAATATTATCCCATCCAAGGTTCAAACGTAGGATGTTCTGAATTCTATTACCACTCTTCAATCATGCAGCTCTCTGGATACTACTTTTTAATTCCTTCTCTTTATGTTAATAGTAAACACGTCACAGTTTCTTTGTGTGAGATGAAGTGAAGCAAGGTAGATAAATGAATAAACAAACAAATTCAGTTTTATTCACAAAAAATAATCATTTATCTATAAGCCTTAATCTGCAATTAAGAAGAAGCCCACAACACCCAAGTCTCGCATTTGGGAGGACGGCGGTTCGAATCCCCGTCCGGGCATATAGATTTGGGTTTTCCATGGTTTCCCAAATCACTCCAGGCAAATGCCGGGATGCTTCCTTAAAAAGGCCATGGCCAAATTCCTTCCCATTCCTTGCCCCCATCCTTTCCCGTCTCTAAAGACCTCGCTGTTGAGAGACGTAAAGCAGTTAAAAAAAACACCCAATTGTTTCAAGCGTGGTAAGTGAGCTCTGGCCTCGCATCTAGGAGGACGCCACACAGTGTGGTATTTTCTAAATCTAGAGGGACAAAAGTCAGTTTTGATAATAGTCTACGTAGGCAAAATAGTTATTTATATTCAAAGTAGATAAATCATATTCCTCGGAACAAAGGTTTCTTTTCAATGAATTCACGCCTAACAATAGAAAAAATAGTTTGAACAATGAGCTTCCTGTGATCCACCGATCAAAGGTTCCAGTCGGCCGCGCCATTCTACTGAGCTTGGTCCATGATTACGCTGTGTTTCTGCGTGTTGGTAGTGATTTGTTTGTTGCTATTGATTTTGGCGAGCCTCAAGGTAAGTTTGCCCATGATTTTTCTGTGATACAATAGCATCATTAAAACAGAGTGAGATTATTTTTAATTAAAAAAAAAAAACTACTGAGCCATTTTCATGTTGAGTTTTAGTTCATTATACCGATCTCTTACTATATACTTATTAGCTACAAGAAATACGTTCATTTGTTTGCGCATATTTGGACACCCATACAACTTCTCTTTATTTTCAGCATGACTGCACAAATTTCGCGTACAGAATTTTTCGACGTATGGTTTGCTAATGCAAAACAATCAATCTCCAACTTTCAATTTAAATATAAATGAGTCTCAAATTGAAGCTGTTACATTTTTAAGCTCTACAGAATAAAAGTCAGGTGTTTTTTCTATAGCTAGCTCCACCAATAAGGCGTCTATTTCGATATTTTTCTGCTGTAGGCTTTTAGAAATTGTTTTCAATTTGGTATTCAAAATTAAATTTCATTAATAACAAGAAATGACCAGCACAAACAATAAAAATAGTTGAAACTTTGGATAATAGGATACGCTCCATTCCCAGCCGCAGCGTTTACAGACGTGTGACGTCACTCAAGTGACCACCAATCCTAGAGCGTTTTCGGTCATGTGACCAGAGGTAAGAAAAGTATATTTTTTATTTTGTTTTTTTTTTATTAAAAATAATCCACGTTTCTTTTCAAAATTGAAAAAATTAGCTTCCTGAAAGATTAATCTATGAGAATGAGATCAATTTATAATATATTTTTTTAATACTGACAAATAGCCTATTTATCATCATTGATACTAAAAAAGGTGTTTGTTGTGTTTAATGGTTCTATGAAATTTAATTTAATTTAATTGCAAATGGAGTACACGCTCTGGTGGCAATTTCCCTAGACAAACATTATTCCCCTATACTGTACCCACATACATTTGCCCTCTACAAATTTTAATTTTAAATTATTTTAATGTTTTTGGTAACTCATTCCAATCCCTGACACCTATACCTAAAAAACAAAATCTTCCCACACCCTTATGCCTGAAATTGAGTGCCAGTTTGTGGTCATGGTCATCTTTTCCATTCCATGCACTACTTTTCATATCTACACCAATATCTTTTCATGCCTCATCACCAGTGTACGCCCTGTACACTCCGATGACCCTCCTCGTCCTCCTCCTGTCTTACAATGAATCCCATTCCAGCTCCTTTATCATATCTGCAACTGATTGCATTCTGCGATAATTTCCAGAAACAAATCTAGCAGCCCTTTTTTTGTAGACTCTCCATTTCCTGTATTTTTACACAAAATGTGGATCCCATACTACACTACCATATTCGAGCAATGGTCTGACCAAAGTTTTGTAACCCAATTCCTTTACTTCTCTCATGCATCCCCTCATCACTCTCTCCAACAAGTGCAAAATTTTGAAACCTGTCCAATGTGTGCTGCCCAGTTCAGCCTGCTATCAAATGTAATGCCATGATATTGACATTTCAAGTCTTCAGCTAGCAATTCTTTCCCCACCTTATATTCATAATTAACCTTTTTGTTTTTTATTTGTGTATCTAATAAGCTGACTTTTCTTTGCATTTATCTTCATCCCATGTTTACCCACCCAACTAGATATCCTGTCCAGATCACCCTGCAACTGTTTACAGTCCTCAATAGTTTTGATCCTTTTATATAGTATTACTAGCATTTGCCCGCTGCTTCACGCGCGCGTGCCTTGGCAGGTGTAGAAATTATTTACCGATTTTATTCTCTTATCAGACATTAACGTGGAAAGGCAAGAACTGTTAATGTATTCTGAATAGTTTCGTTTATTTCGGTTAATACGTTAGGTTCGGTTTTCATACTGATGTCAGAGAGTTGTTTTATTCATATTTTAACATTATGCAATTGATTCAATAGTAGAAAAGGTACCTGAAAAATTAACAGTAGTAATTCGTGGTTGTAATTATTGTGCGAAGTATAAACATTTATTGTTTAGAAAGGCTTTCACGGTTCAAACGACGTTCTTTCTTCTATGCGCTTTCAGAAGCTATGGATTTAGCGTATAGAACCCGGTTATAGGTCAATCGCTTTTCTCGGTGCAGGTTACTTTCATTTGCTCTAGCTATGTATTTCATCTAGTTCTCTTTGACGTTGCAGACGATGTTGTCGGTCTATTTCACTCTCATTTAGCCGAAAAATTATTTCTGAAAGCAATATTTAACTCAGCTAAAACATAATATTTTTAAATGCTGATATGGAGGATTCCACGTTAACCGTGGTACCGAAAATTTAAACTATAACAGTTGTAACGTTAAGAAAGCTGATATTATAATCATTATGTGTAATTTTTTTGGCGATTTTATGTGTAAACTTTGCCTGGGATTATATAGCTAGGTATAAGCTTTGTTAAGGATGTATCTGTGGATTTAATGAAAAATATTCTTTCCATGATACTTAACTAAAAAAAGTTTATTTTTAAATGTGGATACCGAGGATTGCAACATAACCGCGGTGCCATTAATTTATGTAAATATAGCAGTAATCTACGACTTAGTCCTCTTGGAAGTGTGCTGAAATATAAAAATTCCTTACCAATAATCACAGCATCTCAATTTTTCTGATTTATTTATTTTTTGTTGTTTGGATATTGGTTTTATTTTATGTTGATACACCATCAATTATTCCTGCTTTAAAATAGAAATTTACGTGAATTGGAGCTACTCTTGATTTAAAATCGTCGTATCATTACTGTCATTATTTCAGTCAGATATAATTAATCCAAAAATGTCGAGATGTGATCATGGTACAGTTTATGTAGTAACGTGCATGTAACTGAAACAATTATTTCTGAGTGGCAACATTATCGCAAGTTGTGAATCGCTTGAAATGCAACCTGACAGCTGATATGATGCTTTGTTATAGGCCTAAGAGACGATGCCTGCAGCTTTATAATCTACGCGGTGTAGCATTAGGATATGAAACATTTTTAATTTAAGTTTCTTTCAATATAGCCGTATTTTCTATGGAATTATTTCAGTCGCATGTAAGTACCTGGCGAAACAACCGCCTGGACCAGATGACAATTGACTCGTTTTGTTTAGCATCAGGCATAACGGGTTTAGTTTTAAAATTTACGCGGTGTAGAATAGAATTTTAGGATGCCTAGTTATATTTGAAATAAAAATTCGTTACCAATAATCACAGCATCTCAATTTTTTCTGATTTATTTATTTTTTGTTGTTTTTTATTTTTTGTTGTTTGGATATTGGTTTTTATTTTATGTTGATACACCATCAATTATTCCTGCTTTAAAATAGAAATTTACGTGAATTGGAGTTAATCTTGGTTTCAAACCGTCGTATCATTATTGTCATTATTTCAGTCAGATATAATTAATTCAAAAATGTCAAAATGGATCACGGTACAGTATATGTACTAATGTGCATGTAACTCAAGCAATTATTTCTGAGTGGCAAAATTATCGCAAGTTGTAAATCGATTGAAATGCAACCTGACAGTGATGACAGCTGATATGCTTTGTTTTATAATTTACGCGGTGTAGCATTAGGATCTGAAATTTTTTTTATTTGAGTTTCTTTCAATATATCCGTATTTTCTATGTAATTATTTGAGTCGCATGTACCTGAATTTTCGGATGCCTAGTTATATTTGCACGTTATAGCCACGAGACATATTAATCGAATAAAGTACTTCCAAATATGTGCAATTCCGCACAAGTCATTATGAAAGAAGTATGTTTTATTACTTGCTGATATTTATAATAGCTGTTTTTCAGACATCGCTCTTCGAGAAAAAACTGAATTACATATTAAGTATTGGCTTATTGTGGCTGTATTGTACAGAATTCACGTAGCAATTTTGTTCCAGAGACAAACTGTATAACAGTCTACCAGAGACAATACGTCTTCAATATTTGTAATACAACTTTTTCGTAATTCAACAGATCTGTTACGATTCAAGTAAATGCTGATTATACTTGATTCACGTATTCTTTTTATTTTGAAGTACTGCGGTCCAGAAAAATGAATCGCAGAAGTAAAAAAAAAAAAAAAAAAAAAAAAAAAAAAAAAAAAAAAAGGAAATCCTAAATTTTGTCAGGTCTCTTTATGAAAGGAGTGACCGTCTGAATGTGTATAATTATCTGTGGTCTACAGTTTCACATTTCTGTAGTTTTTTACTGACTTTCTTCTTCCCATGGTACATATTAGTCGTTAGCTACTTCTGCAGATGTTGATCAGCAACATTAGCTTTAAAAATTTGGAAACACCATGCAAATTGATGCGGTAGTTTTTGCGTTATTAGAGATCAAGCCTCACTACAAACGCAGCTTGCTTACAGATTTATAATAGTATAGATGTCATCTGCAAACAATCTAATTTGAGACAGCAAACAATCAACTCAATTATTCATTAGAATAATGAATAGCAATGGTCCCAATACTCTACCCTGTGGCACTCCCATTTTTACTTCCACTTCTTTTGATACTGCATTTCCTACCCTAACTTTCTGTTTTCTACCTTTTAAAAATTCTTCTACCCAGCAAATCACTTTCTCATCCACTCCAATAATTTTTACCATGTCTACTACCATTTTATGGCTCACTCTCTCAAACGCCTTTGACAGATCTATTGCTACACTATCAATTTGGCCTCCCTTGTCCATTTTATCTGAAATATCTTGCATATATCCCACCAACTGAGATTCACATGAATATCTTCGCCTGAACCCATGTTGCCTACTTGAAAACAAGTTACATTCCTCACACACATTTCTGATGTTGTTGCATATCAATCTTTCCATTAATTACCTACCACTGATGTCAAACTGATTGGCAAGTAATTTTTGACTCTATTTCTCACACCTCCTTTATAGTGGCGTAGCTAGGTCAACAAGGGCCCCAGCAAAAAAATTATTTTGGGCCCTCAGGCCAGATGAACAACCGTTTTTTTTTTTTTTTTTTTTTTTTTTTTTTTTTTTTTTTGCTGGTATGGGCTCCCTGAGCTAAGGCTGTGGGGGCCCCTAAGTTGTGCTTGGGTGCCCCGTGAGCAGTGAGGGCTTCTTAGTGAGGGGGCTCCTTGTGTCTCAGGGGCCCCCTCGGATGACGGACGGTAGAGCTAAAAAAAAAAAGGTCGCCAGTTTGCCGTAAAGGCCCGTGGGTGGCCCCCCGAGCGTCGGAGCCCCGGTGCATTGCACCACCTAGCCCCATAGTAGCTACACCCCTGCTCCTTTTTTGTACCGGTACTACTATCGCACTTTTCCAGTCCTGTGGCAAGCAATAAGTATCCAGACTCAGTTTAAATAATATTTCAGGATAAGGTACAATGTCGCATCTGGCTATCTTTAAGATAACTGTAGTAATATTATCTACACCATCTTCTTATGTTTTTTCAGCTTTCTTATTTCCATCATGATTTTCTCAGGATGAATTTCAAATTTTTTAGTATCTTCATTTCTAATCGTATGGTTCAGCTCGTTCTCCGAATTAGACCTTCCCGTTTCTGATTCATTGTCCCTAATGCTCTCACTAAACCAGTTACTTAAAGTCTCTGTCTTTTTCAAATCCTCGGTAACTACTTCTCCATCCTTATCTATAAGCGTCTTTACACCCGCATCCCCTCAGTTTCCTGATATGCCATAGAAATTTCTAGATGCATCAGTCAATTGTCTTCCTGCACTCACAATACTACATCTATCTACATATATACTCTGCAATTCACAAAATTGTGGGTGGCAGAGGGTGCTCAGCACCAAAGCTAATCTCTTTGTTGTGCATTCCAATCCCTAATGGTACGAGGGAAAAAAGAATTCATATAAGAATCATTGCGGCACCATATTTATCTAATCTTATCTTTCCTGTCATTCCGGCTCAAATAGGTTGGTGGACGAAGTATTTCACTACACTCGTGAGTGAAAGTGGGAGTACACATGTTTACCAATAAGTTTAAACGAAACGTGCGTCGTCTATCTATTAGAGACTCCCAGCCTAGTATACTACTCAGTTATGTGACGCTTTCATAAGTACTGTAGCAAGCGGTCATGAATCGAGCGGCTCTTCTCTGTACTTTCTCTATACTTTCGATCAACCCCTTACGAAACGGATCCCAAATGGCACAACAATAGTCCAAATGTGGATGCACAAGAGATTTGTACGCTATCTCCTTTGTTTGTTCATTACAATTTTTCAATATTCGACCTATGAATCGCAGCCTAGAATTTGCTCTACCTACTAACGAATTAATGTGTAAGTCCCATTTCATGTTCCTTTGTACTGTTACTCCCAAATATTTCATAGAATCGACCATATCAATAACTGAATTGTTTAACTCGTATTTCTGAACAATTGGATTATTTTTGTTAGTTATGCTCATTGTCTTGCACATTTTACAATTTAGCGTAAGTTGCCACTCAGCGCACCATGCCAAAATAATATCCAGATCACGCTGAATTTCTAAGCAATTCCTTACTTCCCTATAAATAACCGCATCATCAGCAAACAATCTAAAAAGACTTTTCACTTTGTCTCCGAGATCGTTTATAAAAATTAAGAAAAGAAGTGGTCCTATTACACTTCCTTGAGGTACACCCAACGTAACATCTGTATTAGAAGAACTTTCTTCTTCAACGACGACATACTGCAATCGACCAGTTAGAAAATCCTTTATCCATTCACAAAGCTGATCCGCTACAGTGAACGCTCCAAGCTTCGCTAAAAGGCGGTTGTGTGGCACAGAGTCAAAGGCTTTCTGAAAATTAAAAAAAAAATTGCATCTACTTGTGAACCTTTCATTACATCGTGTGTAAATAGGGCAAGCTGTGTTTCACATGATCTTTTCTTCCGAAATCCGTGTTGATTTATTGTAAGCAAATTATTATCGTCTAGAAATTTCATAATGTTCGAGCATATAATATGCTCTATGACTCTACTACAAACAGATGTTATAGATATTGGACGATAGTTTCCAGGATCATTTCGATCACCTTTCTTGAAAATCGGAGTTACTTGCGCGATTTTCCAGTCTGAAGGTACTTTTCGCTCTTCTAATGATTTAGTGAATATATCAGACAGATATGGACCGATTTCCGCCGCATATTCTGAAAATACTCTTACTGAAATTCCATCTGGGCCCGGTGCTTTCCCCCACTTCAGGAGCTCTAATTGCTTTATGATACCTGCTGTATCTATTCGTAATGATTCCATCACCAACTCGACATGGCGTCGGAAAATGGGAACACTATCCTTATTTTCATCAGTAAATGAATTTTTGAATACAGTATTTAGTACGTTAGCTTTCATTAACCTCTGAACCTTCACGAATTAGTGCTGGAATATTGCTATTGGTACAATTGACTTTTCGTACATACGACCAAAATTTCTTTGGGTTTTCTGTGAGACTCTTAGAGAGAGAGTTGGAACGAAAATCGTTGTAGGCCTCACGCATTACATTCTTAATATGTCCTCTTAACTCAGCTAAGGTTTCTAAATCTCTGTGACACCCCTTCCTTCTTGAGCGTGCGTGTATCCTCCTTTGTTTATTGAGTAATCTTTTGACTTCGCATGTGTACCATGGTGGATCATCCTACCCATTTATTATCCGCTTCGGTATATGTATATCCATACCTTCCCTGACTATTCGTATAAATCGATGCCACATCTCTGATATCCGCGACTTCGAACGCGTGTATTAAGAATTTCTTTACCAGAATTGAATATAAAAAGTTGTTGGTAGTGAAGGATTGGTCCCAAACAACACGGAGTCGGCATAATATGACCAGAAAGCCATCACTATATCATTCTACCATCGAACCTGTCTCTTGAAGAGAATCAATTTCCAACATTTTTAAAAACAGAAAAACAAACTAATGTGAGCGGATGTGGGAGGGGGGGAGTGTTAACTAAGGGCAGCTTTATTTCAGCTTGGACTTTTCTTCTTTCTTCAGCATGAGCATCCGATTCTTGGGTTCTAATAACTTTAGCTGCTCGTGCTCTGCTAGAGCTACAACATAGGCCAGTTTATGCACGCTAGGCATGTCAAGAAAGAAGGCAAAATAAACTGGTGCCAGAAACATTTCAGCAGACACAAAGTACGGAGAAAATCGACATCTATTCTAAATAATACTTTTTTCTGTAAACGCAATTTATTAACAAATTATACACTAACATAATGCGGAAGAAGCATAGCTTGAGCAAGCGACGTAACATTACATCCGTCTGTCACTCTCCATAAACCCAACTTTAGCCACTTTCTTTGCTGTTATTAAGTCCTTGTTTAGTTGTTTTAAATATTCCCTACTACCCTGCTGTCTCTGTTATGTTCTCTTTGTACCAACCTCTTTAACCTCCTTACTTCCCTATTATAGTACACAGGTTCTCTACTTCTCTTTATTTTCTGCTTTTGAATAAATTCCCTCCCCCCTTTTTTCTTATTATCTCCTTGAACTCTTCCCACCCTGACTCTACTCTACTTGTCTCTTCCTTCCATTTGCTGAATCGTTCTCTGAAATATCTCTTCAAATTTGAAATCTGTGCCTTTTTATAATTGTACCTATTTCCTCCTTCAATTTTGGCTGCTGGTTCACTGATTGCACTAATATAAGAAATATTTCAATAAAATAATCAACAAATTTTGAGTGTTATATAGTGTTCAAAAATATTGATAATATTGAAAACATAAAACTGTAAACAATTCAAAAAATCTACTTAAAATTCAATGTGAATATTTTCTTAGTCCTCAAAATTATTTATATCTGTCACAAAATATTAATTCATTTTGCATATTACTGAATCAGGACCATATTTAGGATCTGTAGGCCTCTGGACTATATTTGTGGTGTGATATATATATCTATACACACACACACACACACACACACACACACTCAGGGCCGGCGGATAATGTGGGTATGGTGGGTAGCAATACCCACCCGGGAAATTCCGGGTGGGTAAAATACCCACCCGGAATTTAAGAGTGCATAGAGGAAAAAATTGAGAGGAAGAGAGAACAGACCAGCTAAGCATGTAAGTTTCGTCCTTCAAAATGCGTGTATAATAGCCTGTGTACCCACAACACCACCATTAGCGACGCACTAAATCCCTTTATTTTTATTTATTTTATTTATCAATCTTGTTCCATGGATCCCTGCTGAGGAAGTACCTCTGGGATGTGAAACATGTCATTGTTGATACATATAAACATAATATGAGTCATATCATAGTAAATATATATATATATATACATATTTTACAAATACAAGAAATAATAATAAACATACATTTTTGCAACTGAGTTTTGCAAACGTCATAATGAGTACAATTAATTATTTTCTTCAAATTCTTGAATGGAGTAGAAGGAGTTGCCAATAAGATAATCTCTAAGTTTTTGTTTGAATACATCTTTATTATCTGAAAGCTGTTTTATAGGATTAGGTAGTTTATTAAACAGATGTATCCCAGAATAATTAACTCCTCTTTGTACTAATGACAGAGATGTTTGTGTTTTATGCAAGTTATTTCTGTTTCTTGTATTGAAACTGTGTACCTGTGAATTAGGTGTAAACAGGTTAAAATTTTCTATGACAAAGCTCATGAGAGAATATATATACTGAGAATACATTGTAAGAATATTGAGTTTCTTAAAGAGTTGTCTGCAAGAAGTTCTTGGTTTTACCCTACACAGAAACCTAATAGCTCTTTTCTGTGCTATGAAAACTTTTTTACTTTGTGAAGAGTTTCCCCAAAAAATTATGCCATATGACATTACTGAATGAAAATATGAGGAGTACACCTGTTTCATTAATTCTAGATCTGCTGTTAGAGAAAGTGTTCGTATTGCGAAGGTGGCACTACTTAACTTTGCCAGTAGTGTAGTGATATGATCATGCCAACAGAGTTTCTGATCTATTTTAATACCAAGAAATTTTATACTTTCTGTTTCTATGATTGTGTTGTTTTTATAGTTTATACATATATCTGGCTGTGCATAGTTTTTTGTTTTAAACCTAATATAATGTGTTTTTTTTCAAAATTTAATTTTAATGAATTTGCCTTAAACCAATTTGCTACTACTCTAAGTACTTCATTTACATTAAATTCTATAGTACTGTTTGGTGTTTTACGCACAGACAGGTTAGTGTCATCTGCAAATAAAACACTCTTAACTTTGTCGGATAAATTTCCAGGAAGGTCATTGATGTATAACAGAAAGAGGAGGGGACCTAAGACAGAGCCTTGTGGAATTCCATGTTTTTTTTCTCCCAGTCTGATGAAGCATCTTTACTTATTTTAGAATCAAAAATTGAAACTTTTTGCATTCGGCTTTCAATGTATGATTTAAACCATTTACCTGCGGTCCCAAAAATACCATAGTATTCCATTTTTTTCAAAAGTAATTCATGATTTACACAGTCAAATGCTTTTGCAAGATCACAAAATATTCCTACAGGATTCATTTTATTATTCAGTTCCTCAAATGTGTTATTTAAAAATGAATATATAGCCATTTCTACGGATGAACCTTTTTTGAACCCAAATTGTGAATTAGTGAGGATATTATAGTGTGTAACATGTTTTATTACTCTACTATACATGACTTTTTCAAAAACCTTTGAGAATGTTGAAAGTAATGAAATGGGACGATAGTTGTCTACACATGTTACTTCTCCTTTTTTAAATAATGGTTTTACAACAGCATATTTTAGTCTATCAGGAAAAACACCTTGTATTAAGGATTCATTACAAATTTGAGCAAGTACATGACTGATACAGTCTGAACATCTTTTCAGTAATTTACTTGAAATATTGTCATAGCTGGAAGAATTTTTAGGTTTTAATTGTTTAATGAGTTTATTTATTTCTGAGACTGTTACTGGTGGCAATTTCATCTCCACAAAGCTATTTGGGAAAGCAGTCTCAAGAAGCCTTAGAGCACTATGTAGGGATTGCTTTTCTATGCCTAATTTATCTACTACTGATGTAAAATGTTTGTTAAATATTTCACAAACTTCCCCTACTTCGCTATACACATATCCATTTTGTTCTATTTTTATGTCTTTAGAGTGATTTACAGTTTTTCCTGTTTCAGTCTTTATTATATTCCATATTGTTCTCATTTTATTGCCTGAATTTTCTATTTTCGCCGATATGTACCTCTTCTGGGCCTTCCTTATTACATTTCTTAGTATTTTAGAATAAAGTTTATAGTGAACTTTCAGCGCATAGTTATCTGATTCTCTCATTTTTAAATAAAGGTCCCTCTTTGTTTTACTAGAGATTCTAATACCCTTTGTTATCCATCCCATGCCCAGTTCATTGTTTGGAGTGTTGAGAATTTTCCTTTTTTTGAAACTACCTTCAAAAAGTGTTAGAAATATATTCAGAAAGGAATCAGATTTCGCATTAACACCCTGTGCATTATATACTTCTAACCAGTTTTCATTGTTTAAGGTATCTATGAAGTGTTTTATATTATTTTCACTAATATTTCTTCTATAAACCCAGCTTTTCTTTATCTGTTTAACAATGTTCCTGGACTCGATACATAATAGCTGGGCATCATGATCTGAGATACCATTTATTACTGGATGTATGCTGTAATTACTGCACTGAGAAATATCCATAAAAAAATTATCAATTGCAGTCCTGCTATTATTTTGTATTGTAGGAAAATTTACAAGTGCTGCTAAGTTAAAAGACAACATCAAGGCTTCCATATCTAATCTATCATTGCTGTGATTCAGAAAGTCAACATTGAAATCTCCACATAATACTATTTGTTTGCTATTTGTAAAACTTAGTAGCAAAGACTCTAAATGAGATAAAAACAGTCTGAAATTACCTGAGGGGGCCCTGTAAATTGCTATCACTATCAGCTCTTCCTTATCATATTCTAGTTTAGTAACACAACATTCAAAGTGTTGTTCTATACAATACTTACTTACAACTACACTACTGCATTAAATATTATTTTTAACAAAAATGGCAACTCCCCCTTTCTCCATTTTACATCTGCAGAAATGAGAGCTTAATTTATAATTTGGGATGGACAGCTGAGATATTCCTGTATCAGACAAATGATGCTCAGATATACACAAAACGTCTACATTAAAATTTCTGGAATTTTGAATCTCTTCTAGGCTTAAGGTAATGTCATCAGTTTTACTAAATATTCCTCTTATATTTTGGTGGAAAATACTGGTCTGAACACTTTGACGCAATGACTTTGAATTGTTTATTTTATTATTACATACTGGTATATCAGTTCGAATTTTTAATTTCAACAAATTATGATCATCAGAGACATTAATTTCCTTTAGACATCTTAATAAATCTATTTTATTTACCCTAAAAAAGGCTGCGACTTAACACCATTTATCACAGGATGTTTCAATAGAGACCGCCACCCTAGCTGTCGCCAACTGAGCAAACAATCGTTGTGAGTGAAAGCAAGAATGCTACGGTAACATAGTGTACATCCAAAACAGTCGTGTGTGAAAGCTGCATTAGTGTATTTCGGCTGACTCAACATAAAAATTCAAATGGATAAATTCGTAGTGAATTTGAAAAGGAGAAACGAATTGAGTGTAGATAATGCTAGAAGACAGCAGAACGTGGAGGATAAATTTGCATCCCCCTTAGACGAAGGATCCACTGGAACCTTAAAAGATGGCCTTGTTAAGTCAGCTGACAGTCGAAATCGAGAAAGTAAGTAAAATTCTTATTCTTCACTATATAGGCCTACATAAATACGTGCGCATGTAATGATTATTCACGTGTATGTACTAGAGATGTAATGGAAGCGACGTTATGGAAGCGGAAACAGAAGCCGAATGTGATTTAGTGTGCAGAATCTTCATTTAGTGTCTAGTTACTTCTGCTCAGTAAAAATGACAAATAATGTTTATTTTTATAATCAAATCAAACAGTAATAGTAACTGACTTTGAAGTAGTAGTTTTCTAATTACTATGATCAATATTCGAAAGTTAAGAGTGGCAAGTTATATTTTAAAAACAAACACTTAGCAACCTTTTCTCCTTTATTAATTTTTTCTTCCCCCCCCCCCCTCCTCACAAATTAAACCTTCTTTCGCTGAACAATTTTTCGTTAGTAACACTTCAAGCCGGGGCTGACAAAAACCTGCAGACTATTGGAGACAACATAGAATATTTGCCATCACCTAAAGAGGATCTACTTTTAATAGAAGTCTGTTTTGCTTTTACTACTTGACTAGACTGATATTGATTTTTTTCCCCTTCATGTAACTTAAGATTTACATTTAATTTTTCAGACGTTTTAAATTCTTCTGGATGGATGGATTTCAAATTGCTTTTTAAAGCAATGGTGGTACCAGTATGTTCTTTCGGAGAATACAATCTTACAATAAAATACATACCTAAGGGGCCCACAGACGACCAACTTGATTGGCAACTTTGTTGTGAACTTTATTGGCAACCAAGTTGTACCGCGGTCCGAGTACTTGTCATCAGGTTTTTTTTGCCGGATGTTTTCTCTTGTTACTTTCTATTATTTTTTATTGCAGTTTTAAGCCTTTTGGCTATAGTAGAGCACAGTTTGTGAAAAATGAGTGACTGAGAATTGCAGTTTGTAGTTTTAAGAGGGTTGTGTGAAGATGAATGAGAAACATCCTGCTGGTCTCAAAGGAATGGCATCAAAACTGCACAGAATTCTCCGTTCAATTTTTAGTGACGGAGATACGCGTCACTAAAGCTGACTATTTTCATAAATTTTTAAGACTGGAAAATAAAACCTAGTATGAATTGTAGGACAAATTGCGAAAGTTTATTTAAAAGGACACCACCATGTGGATTTTATTGCTGTGAACGAATGGTCGTTCGCAACCCCGATACTTTTAGCTAGTGGTCGGAGCGTCGAGGATTTAAAAATTTTCAAAGCTATATCGCCACAAATTCTTGGAAGAAAGTGACTTGTAGTGTTATGAACTAAAGTTGTTGGTTTGGGTTTTTTTTTTAATTTTTTTTTTAGGAATTTTAACTTCCTGGTAACGTCGAAGTAACATGCTATGTACTCTCTTTGGCTCCGGCTCCAAACCTTTAGCTCAGTTCTATGTTTCTCAATTGCCTCCGGTAGCCAGTTCTAATATTTCTTATTTTTTCCTTAAAACTGTGAATATTCGTATTTAGCCCAATTTTTTGGAAAAGAACAATGAATTTTTTCACCCAGATTTGAATGTTTGGCATACTTGCCATATTCGAAACAATTTTGATCTCAAACAGTAGTAAGTAGTCCAAATAACATCTGGTCAAACGAAAACTTACAGTAATCGAAAACAATAACATTGACAGATCAGTTGAAAGTTAACAACTGATACTGAAAACTGTGTTGTTAACTTCCCCACAGATGCCACAAATAGGTCGCCCACCAAATACGAAATTTTTTGATCCCAACTCTAACCGGATCTCAACATGAACCTACTTACAGACGTTCAACATGGACTTCAACACAGCATCAAAGATGGCAGCCAAGTTGATCGTCAGTGGACTCTACACAATGCATGTAATAAGCAAAAAGAAGGATCCCTCACCGATACGTTACCACTCTGACCTATTGTCGGCTCTCACTCAACTGAAGTTATCTCAAACAGCACCGCTGTACCCAGTGACATCAGTTCTATTTAATCTGATTTACTTTTTGGTTTCGCTACAAAAGATGCAGAAACGGAAACAGAAGCTGAAGTCCCAAATCTGATGGTCGGGACTTGCGGAAGAAAAACAGAACTCCCTTACATTCCCAGTAAGAAAGTACATGGCGTACACACGCGTGCGCGCGCGCACACACACACGTGTATATATTATATTACACTACTTACACTTGTTTGTGTATTTATGCGTAAGGGCCAATAGACCCATTATACGCAAAAGTTTCAGCCACACTTACAGCTGGTAACACAGGGTAGTATATCTATATATACGAGTTTGTGTCACCAGAAGATGGCGACAATGAATTTAGTCGCCGAAATATCGTGTGACAATGCATTCTTGACTCGGCTAGTCACCCGAGAGCATTTCATACACCTCAAGATTTTTTCCGCAGATCTTATTTTGAAGTTTATGAAAAAGTACTAATGTCGTTAAAGAGTCGATTCGACAACGATTCCGCCCAGTTCTTCAAATGATTAGAACGATTCGCTCTGGGACAGCCCACAAATGTAGAAAAAATTATAAATTTCTATAATCATGATTTTGACCAAGGAAGATTGCTCAGTGATAGAGACATGTTTTTGCAACTTTTGAAAAGGCAAGATGAGGAGGCAAAAAATTTAAGAGGGGTTGTAGATTTTATACAGAAGTACGAATGGACTAGAGGACTCATACCAGAGTATACGCTTCATCCGACTACTCATTACAATTCCTGGGTCGCCCTGTTCAAATGACCGAAGTTTTTTGGTCTTACGCCGACTCAAGAGTTACATAAGATCGACAATGTTGCAAGATCGATTAAATAACATTGCTATATTACATATACATAGCAACCTTACTAACGAACTTGATTTGGAAAAATTATTGAATCGTTTCATTTCCAAGCAAGCAAAGCGCAGTTTCAGTTTTTGCATTGCGCAGTTAATACTGATTACTAATAAATTTAAAAAATAATAATAAATCTTTTGTACACAGCTTATCATTTTGCCGGCGATGTATGTTGGAAGCACGAGGCACATGCACAAATACGCGCAAGATGCAATGACCTACGTGCACCAATACAGTCGAGCAGACTTATTCATCTCTTTCACTTGTAACTCAAAATAGATCGAAATAACGCAGATGTTACTACTCGGTCAATCATCCAGAAATCGCCATGACATTACAGCTTGAGTATTGAAGCAGAAATCCATGGCGTTCATGGACATCATTGCAACATATCATGTCTTCGGAGACGTGCGATGTTGGATGTATTCCGTGGAGTAGCAGAAAAAAGGACTGCCTCATGCGCACATTCTTCTGTGGTAGCTCGAGAAAATAAGACCAAATGAAATTGATGCCATCATTTGTGCAGAAATTCCTGATCTCGAAACAGATCTAGAGTTTTAATTAGTAATGACGACGAATATGATCCATGGACCGTATCGCGATCACAACCCGGACTCACCGTACATGATCGAAAACAAATGCTCCAAACGTTATTCGCGTGCTTTGTCGGTTGACACAATCACAGGCAATGACGGTTACCCCCTATATCGGCGCCGCTCTGCAGAGGATAACGGCAGAATGTTAACGTTGAAAATAAAAAAATAAGGATTTTGTAGTCGATAACAGCTAGATTGTTCCATATTCGCCGCTGCTTTCCAAAACATTAAAAGCGTATTGCAATTCTGTCAAGTCCATCAAATACATTCACAAATACATCTCGAAAGGAAGCGGCATGGCTGTATTAGGTATTGTAGCTGCTGATGCCAACGATGAAGTTTCGCAATATCAGATTGGAAGATATGTAAGCAGCAATGAGGTGGTTTGGAGAATCCTTCATTCTCCATACATGAACGTCATCCCACTGTGGTCCATTTAGCTGTGCACCTGGAGAATGGACGCAGTCCGGAGAGCTGAACGACCACCAGCGACAACGCTGACAATTATGTGAGTACGCACTTAATTCATGATACAAATACAAAGACAATATGGCTGAAGACATTTTGCATCGATGGGGTACAACAGCAAATCCCAAACTTGAATTTAACGCGGAGATCCACAGAGAGGCGTCGATTTCTATAGAGGATTGGTGTCTGATGATGTCTGGCAAGATATTGCACTAATAAGAAATGCCAGCGCCGAATCACCCCATGCACGATGCATTCAATCGAGATTCTGAACGAGAATGGCAATACGATTGAGTCAATTAGTATGAACAAAGGTCCCACTTTTGAATCAGCAGCAGAAAACAGCGTACGGCACATTGATGAAAGAAGTAAACGACGGCTACAGAGGAATCTTCTTCCTCGATGCACCTGGTGGAACTGGTAAAACGTTCATAATTTCATTGATCTTAGCTTCAATTAGTGCACAAAGTCAAATAGCGCTGGCCGTAGTATCATCTGGGATCGCTGCCACATTGTTAGGAGGACGAACAGCTCATTCTGAGCTCAAAGTGCCACAGAATTTGCGAACGATAGATGAACTGACTGCAAATTTGCCCAAAAAAATCAGCAATGGCGAAAGTAATACATAATTGCAAAATAATACAATGGCGTACAAACGAGTATTGGAGGCCACGATTGAACGTTGAAAGATTTACGCAATAATTAGGACCTCTTTGGAGGTATGATGTTCCTGTTGGCTGGCGATTTTCGCCAATCGCTGCCAATTATGCCAAGATCAACAGCAGCTGATGAAATAAACGCTTCCTTATGTAATAGAATCTGTGGAGATACGTGAAAACTCTGAAGTTAACAACGAATATGAGTCACGTTACAAAATGACGAATCTGCAGAAGTGTTTTCAATCAATTATTAGAAATTGGCAATGGAAAAAATCTGGTTGACGCTTCCACTGACCTCATTTTGTTTCCACCTAATTTTTGTCAATTCACAGCGTCGAAAGAATTTACCACGAATATTAATACATACTTCAAAAACTATGTTTGGTTGTGCGAATGAACCATTTTGGTAGCGAAAAATAAGGACGTAAACGATTTGTACATAAAAATTTAAAATCGTTGGACAAATGCATTCATTTAAGTCGATCGATTCAATTACTGATCCAGATGAAATTATCCAATTCAGTTCATTGGATTTGCCAGGAATGCCAGCGCACAATTTGCAGATCAAGACCGGCAGGGTGATAATTATGTTATGAAATCTGAACCAACAATAACTGTGCAATGGAACTAGACTCGCTGTTAAGAAGCTGATGAACAGCGTGATTGAAGCAACGATAATGATTTCAATCGGCTAGCTGTTTCGATTTAAGCATGTCCAGTTTTTGGTTTGCCTTGCTTTTGCAATGAACATTAACCCTTTCCCCTTGATGGTACTTATATAAGTACCGCTGTATTTACCACCATATAATTCAACAATACCAGTGTCCACTGCATTGTTAAGCCAGTTGATGTATTGTTGTATGATTAAGTCAGACAATGACAACATTTATTTTTAAATTCTGCATGAAATTGCCGAGAAATTAATTTTCTAAGTTGGGGCTTGACAGCATACTGACCAGAATAACAAGTGGTACATTACAATGAATTTTTTGATGATAATTTACTTGGTAAGTGTCAATTTCTGTTATTACTTTTTTAGTTTGAACATTTAACCATATATTTTTTACCTATAAAATATGTTTTTCTAGTTTCTTTACTAAATAATCTAGAAAAACCAACGTGGACTTATAAGTACCGTCAGGGGGTTCTGGGTAGTTTTATACAGATTGTTGGTCAATAGATTTAGCAAGTATACAATTGGTTTTATCATTGTTTTAGATATTTTTAAATGGATATTTTTATGAAATACACTCTGATTGAAGCTCTTCTCTTAGAAGTTTATAATTTATCAGCTCTTCTCTTAGAAGTTTGTAATTTATCAAGGCAAAAATGAAGAAATGACTGGAATGTTCTCAGATTACTCATTAGGTCAAAGAGTGATCTTAGAATTGACTGAAAAAATGGAGCAATGATGATGGTATCTAGTATTATCATTATTTTTCATCAGTTTCATTATTAAAAAACTGAAACAACTTTTGTTTGTGGGAAAATCAGACCCAACTGCAAGGGACTTTCTAACAATCTGCTGATGGAAAACTAAAAAGAGGAGATTGTGACAAGGTATTTGCTACTGGAAATGGAAGGATAAAAAGGTCATACATTTAGTATCAAATTTTCATGGCAGCGGTGAAACTCCACTACACTGGTTGGGGTCAATGGCAACTTCAACAAATGGGCCCTCTCTTGGGTTGGATTGGTGACCTGGTGGATCTTGGACCAGAGAGCCTCTCCGGCCGGTCATTGGGGGCCACCTCCGGCAGTAGGTCCCGTAGCATTTTTCCCATCCTGCCACCCTGTAGTTATATGCAAAGAAAAAGATGGATTGAAGTCGACAATTTCATGTTCAGGACTCGTCAAGGACTACAATACCTTCATGTGTGGGGTTGATACTGCTGATCAGCTGATGACTTTGTGCAATGCTGACAGAAGATTACCGAAATCATGGTAAAGATTGTTTTTGGGAATTCTGGATGTTGTATTTGTCAATGCCTATAACATAAATGGTCCGATATTTGAAAAAAGTCTGTAAAATTTTTTAGAAGATCCTTTGCACAAGGTATGATGACTATGAAGGATATCGGTAAGAAGAGAAGGTCATCTATATATATTTCACCAAGCCCTCATCCATTCAAACAACACAAGTCATACTATTCCACAATGAGAGATGTAAGATTGGGAAACAGAGGTATACAGTGTACCTAAATTGTAAAAATCAGATGAAGATGTGAAGTAAATAGAATGAAGAAAATACAGTCAAAACATCATTCCAAATGTTGCATTGCAATGTCTTTTGTGTCTGAAAGAGCAAAAAGATTTTTTTTTTTAATATCATGAGGCAAACATTTCATACCAATATGAACATAATTGATTTCAATTGCTATTTCTGTACATCCTGTGATACACAAAGTCCCTGACGGTACTTATAAGTACCGGCTTAGTAATTAGCACTTAGAGTTCCAAAAAAAAAAAAAAAATTTGAAAAAAATGTGTATGTTTAATTTCAAGTACCTTCATAAAAATATATAATTGAAATTATAATTTTCCCTTTATTTCCTATAGCCGGTAGGAAAGGGTTAATAAATCACAAGAACAATCGTTGGAAGTGTGTGGAATAAGCCTCGAATCGCTATGTTTTTCCCATATGCAGTTGTACATGGCGCGCTTGAGACAGGGGCGTGGCTATCGGAGGGCTAGGCGATGCCGTGCATCGGGACCCCCAAGCTCAGGGGGCCCCTAAAATCGAGGGCGCCCCTGCTGCCAAACCTCATAAGACTTGGTAGAGGTAAAAAAAAAAAAAGGTCACCATCTGGCCCGAGGGCCCTTCATAACCTAGCTACGCCACTGGCTTGAGAATCCAGTAAAACATTTCCACCAAGCGTTGGAATGAATGCAGTAAAACACCAACAAATGTAAACCACCGGAAATAGAGACATTTTATAAAACAAACATTCTTAATATTTTTTTGCTAAGCACATCTCTCATTTTCTTCATTAGTAAATTGCACCCATGCGAAGCCTGTAAGGGTTGCTAGTAATTTATATATATATATATATATATATATATATATATATATATATATGTTATTTCAAAATTTTAAATAATACTAAGGAAAAATGAAATGGCTTTCACACAATATAAATAACAAAGGGTAGGGAAAAAACCCATTACTCACCAAAGTTGAAGGCTCCAACAAATGAGTTAACCAGAAGCATATAAAATATTTTGGTTTGAAACCTTATTCGTGCAATACGGAATGAGCCATTGATTCAGGTGTGCACATGCCACATGCCGAAGTTTACACCATGACTGGCTACGTAGCTGAAGAAAGGGTGGGGGTGAACTGTCAAGAAGTGAACTACTGATATGTCGGGAAAGACTAAGATGATACCGTCTTCTGCTACTTAGCCAGTGATGGAGTAAACTATTGCATGTGCACACCTCCCAAACCAAATGGTTCATCCCCTATTGCATGAATAGGGTTTCAAACTGAAATATTGTGTATGTTTATGGTAGTCTCATTTGTTTTTTACTTGTTGCAGCCTTAAATTATTGTGAGTGACGGGTTATTTTCCCTAATTTTTTTTTAAATCTCTTGTGTGTTTCCTTTTTTTTATATTATTTTGATTAATTCCTTGCCATTATTAAAATTTCCACTAGTATTGTTTTTGCTCTTCCAACACTTCTACTCCACTTGTGGTGGTAAAAACCACCATTCATGTGGCTGCGTTGACGACTGCCTGCATGAGCATAATCACATGTTTCTATTTTTAGAGGAAGGGCTTAGCCCATTATGTGTATGTGTGCTTATGGAGTGCTTTTTGTTGCTGCTATCCTCCTCCTTCCTGTAACTTCAGTGAGTGAATATTACCTTCTTTACCATACTAATATCAGCTCATGGCATTTCTTCCTACTCCACTGTTAATCAGACTGCCTGAATTTTTTAGTGGTTCAGGAAATAGAAGTCAAGTCAAAGCTCTGCAAACTGCTTAGCAACTTGGCTATGAGAAGTATGTTAACCACACACTCAACACAAATGGGGCATTGTGGAAATGATAGGACAAAAAGGTCGCTGGCAGTGAGAGATATTCTCTGTACCTAGGAAGAAATGCACCCATGCACATTTAGTTCTCAAATACTTCCCCATTTTGATCCGTTTCTTAGAAAACAATTATCCTCATATATTTTTTACCATTTTTCTTGCAACATGTTATTAAATACCTGCATCCTCAAAATTTACATGCTAGATTAGGTTTAAGTTTTAGTTTGCTTATTTTCATTTCTTATCAAATTTTACACTACAATTAAAATTAAAGATATGGGAGCAACAACTTTATTTATCTTTTGAACATATTTCACATTGTTTTAAAATATTTATAGGAAATTATACAATTTCTGTGAATATGAACATACTGAAAATAAAAGATGTGTTGTATATTTAGCGATATTATAGAGAAATGAACCATTAAATTATACTGCTGACAAAAAAATATGAAGTTATTTGTTGAGATTTAACAAGGATGGATGAGGATAGACCACTGAGAACAACTCAGTGGTCAGATGAAAGACACACTGATGTAGAAATTATGTAGGAGTTTCAACATGGCATTTAAAGTAAAATATTTTTACACATGAAATATGAAGGAAGTAATTAAAAGAAACAGAAAATAGTAGGCACATTATATTTACATGAAGAATCTCTCATATTTGTTTCCTCTATTGACTTCTGAATTACTGTTCCAGTCATTCTTAAATTTCCTCCTTTGTCTCTTTTTTCCTTACTTTCAAAATAAGATTTGCTAGTCTGAAATCAGAATCTCAACATCCAAGCTTATAACCCAGTATCTTTGGCAAAGTAAAGTTTAATAAAGACCTAAAAAACTGTCTACAATGTTTTTAATCATTATCTGTGCTAATTAAATATGCTCTTATATATATATAAAACAAAGGAAGGATAGGGAAATACGACCCAACACTTAACAGAGATGCATGGCGGTTGGGAACGACGAACTCAAAAAGAGCAAATACAAGAAATGCGCAATATTTCAGCATATAGTCTTATTCTTGCAGAAGTGAAACACCAGGCGGAGCCAGACGCGAATATGACGGCGGCCAGATGACCATATTTCCCAATCCTTCCTTAGTTTTATACATATATATTTAATAGTCAGTAATAAAATAATAAATATTAATAATTAATAGTCTGTAATATGAAGATAATTATACAGAAAGGATAGATAAAATACACCCAACAATCACCAAAGTTGAAGGGAAGATAATAAAGGGATAATAAATATTAATAATTAATAGTCTGTAATATGAAGATAATTATACGGAAAGGATAGATAAAATACACCCAACAATCACCAAAGTTGAAGGGAAGAGGGCAGCAGCAACACGAAATAATACACAAACACAGAAAACAATATTTGGAAGTTAACCCTTTGTCAAGTTAAAATATACAAGTGGCTGAGCTTGCAGAAGCCGTGCAGTCAACACAGCCACTCATAGAATATAATTGACCGTCGGAGGTGATGGTGGTGGGAGCAATGATAATGTAACCACAAGTATTAATTACAAAAAAGATTAAAAGGGAAATCTATTGTGCTGGCCAGTGAAGGGTGTTCAGGGTGAGGATGGAAGGTATTAACGGAACTTAAGGCCTGGGGAATGTCTAGTCTGCAGGATGTGTTAATATGCCAATTCCCATCTGTAGAGTTCAAACTGGGAGATAGTATCTAGAAGTACTCTAATGGCTCTGACTGTGAAGCAGTTATTGAGGTTGTTGATATTGTGAGTACTGGCATGGTGAGCAACAGGGAGGTCTAGGTTTTGGGAGTAAACTGTTTGTATGCGGCCATTCATTCTGATGGATAATGAGTTCAAGGTAAGGCCAATGTAGGAACTTTGACAGTGGAGGCAGGTGAGCTGGTATATGAGATGGGTTGTTATTCAAGTGGCATGACCTATGATGGGGTAGGTTTCACCAGTAGTAGGGTTGCAATAAGTTGTGATAGATGAATACTGCACATTTTGCATCAGGATCTGTTACATGGGAAGGATCCAAACAGTGGTTTAGGAACATCAGAGGGTTGATTTTTATGTAAAAAAATATTTTTTAGGTTAGGTGGTCTGCTGAAGGTGACACAAGGTGTGGTGGGAAGGATAGTGGGAAGAATGTGGTGCATTTCAGGAAAGGATCTGAGGAAGTCAAAGCCAAAATGAGGAATTTGGTTTATCGATTCCAGGCCAGGGAAAAACTGGGTGAGGAAAACAAGGTTCTGGTTGGTTTTGGGTTGTGTGTGTCAGTGTGGTTGACTCTGTTTTTTTACTAATTCTGGAGGATAATTATGGTTTAGGAGTGCCAGGGTGAGCAAAGGATTCTTGATCAGAGCAGTTGTGTAGCCTCAAATGGTTAGGCTATATGGGATGTTGAGGTTTTGTATGATATGGATGGCAGGTATTAAAATGTAGATATTGTTGTAAGTTAGTGGGTTTGATGTGGACAGAGATGTGTAAGTGACTATTCTGTAAAGAGATATCAGCCTGAGAGAAGGACCAGATGAAGTTTAGGTAGGAGATTTCTAATAAGCTTTACTGCGCAAACACAGTGATATTGTAACAACAGTAGGGTTTTGATGAATGTTTATGGACATCTACTGTATGTGATGTAACTTATTTGATATCATTACAACTGCAATTTTTTTATGGCTGATTGAGTTGAAGAGGATAAACTGAAACAGTTTTGCATGCTGCTGTGTTTGCAATGCAGTTATGATTCTGCACATATTGCAGCCGATAAAATTAAAAATTATTTTTGGTAAAATGACTAACAGAAATTTGTAACCCAACACACACTTTATTGAACCTAACATAACTGTCATGTTAATGTTCCTTACCAGGTATTCTCCAGCTCTCAAACAATAAATAGATTCTCCCTATTAACACAAGGCTAATACAGAAAAACTTTATACATTTTATATGTGTAATATCAAACTTCAGAAAACTTTGATGGGTTGATTGTTTTCATTATACATCCTCATTTACATTCCAGTCTGCTTAGAGTTTACAGAAATTCAGAAGTAGCAGCTTTTGATACATAAGTCTGTTTAAAACATTTTGAACAGTATATTATTAACTATAAAATTATTTATGTAATTCATTTGAGTAAACAATTAGACTTATGTTTAATGATGATGCATTGTTATCAATTTCAGAGCGAAACATTTCAAACGTAGATTCTTAGACAGGGAACAACAAATTAGATTGTAACACTAAGAAACTCTAATACAAGATCACAATACATTGCTGTTGGAACTGATGTGTCATAATACAGAACTGTCACAGAATGTTTGTAGCAAGGAGATGTTTACTTATTACTGCCATCTGCCAATCTGAAACAAAGATACATTTTTATTACTTTGATTTTGCTCTTGTGGTTAGCTGAAATGAAAGTTTTCGAACAAAATTCTAATTTACTAAAACAAATTAATTTCATAAAAACGAAGTCTTTTCACAAAGAAACTGTATTTGCTTCTTTAAGTTCCAAATCATTAATATGTAATTTAATAATTAATGACCTTAATTGAGATAAGCTACTGATAATACACAAGATCAGAAATGGGAGCATGTAAATGGGAGAATGAGCAACTAGAAATTAAAAATTAGCAGACAAAAAAATGGAAATTTATCCAGAGGATATCATGAAGGAAATAAGAAAGCTAAAAAACATAAAAGGGCTGATGTAGATAATATTACCACAGATGTCTTAAAGATAGCAGGATGTGACATTGTACCTTACCTTGAAATATTATTTAAATTGAGTATGGATACTTTATGCTACCAGAAAAGTGGGAAAATGTGAAAGTATTATCTACGCATAAAGGAGGGTCAGAAATAGAGTAAAAAATTATAGGCCAATCAGTTTGACAAGAGTGGCAGATAAATTAATGAAGATATTGATTTCCAACAACACCAGAAATATATATGAGGAGTGTAAGTGGTTTTCAAGTTGGCAACATGGTTTTAGGTGAGGAAATTCATGCAAATCACAATTAGTTGGATGAAATGGACAAGGGAGGTCAAATTGATAGTGTAGCACTAGAACTGTCAAAGACTGGTTGACAGAGTGAGCCATAAAATGGTGAAAAATAAGGTAAAAACTATAGGAGTGGATGAGAAAGTGATCTGCTGGGAAGAATAATTCTTAAAAGGTAGAAAGCAAGAAGTTAGGGTAAAAAATGCAGTACCGAAAGAAGTGGAAGTAAAAATGGGAGTGCCACAGGGTACTGTATTGGAACCATTGCTATTCATTACTCTAATGAATCATTGCGTTGATGTTTTTGCTATCATAAGTTAGGTTGTTTGGAGATGACATAATGCAATATGAAAGCATCAAAATGGTAGAGGACTGCAGGGTGAACTGGACAGGATCTCTAGCTGGGTTTGTAAACATGAGATGAAGATAAATGCAAAGAAGAGTCAGCTTATTCAATATACTGGTTGATAATTATTGTAAGGTGGGAAAAGAATTGCTTGTTGAAGACTTGGAATGAAAATATTTGGCATAACATTTGATAACAAGCTCAACTGGGCATGACACATTGGACAGCTCATAGGAAAAGGTTTTAAAATCCTTCACTTGTTGGAGAGAGTGATGAGGGGATGTATGAGATAAGTAAAGGAATTGGGTTACAAAACTCTGGCCAGACCATTGCTTGAATATGGTGGTGTAGTATGGAACCCACATTCTGGGTATCAAATACAGAGGTTGGAGGGGGTGCAAAAAAAGGCTGCTAGATTTGTCTCTGGAAATTACTGCAGAACACAATCTGTAACCAATATGATAAAAGAGCTGGAATGGGATTAATTTGAAGAAAGGAGTGAGGAGAGGAGAGTCATGGCAGTGTACAAGGTGTATATTGGTGATGAGGCGTGGAAAGGTATTGGTGTACGAATTAAAAGTAAAGCATGGAAAGGAAAATATGACAATGACCCCAAGCTGGCACTAGATTTCGATACAAGGATGTGGGAAAATTTTCTTTTGTAGGTGGGGAGTCAGGGATTGGAATAAGTTACCAAGAGAATTGATGAATAATTTACCAAAAAGGCTGAAACAATTTGCAATTTGTAGAAGAAAAAAAGTGCGTGGGTAAAGGAAATGGGGAGAAATGGATGTGTAGGGAAATTGCCACTGCAGCATGTGCTTCTTTGCAATTAAAATAAAAAAGATAACATTTACAATAATATGATAATAGTATTCCATTTCTGTACATTCATATTACTAACAAGTGTGTGGATATTTTTCTAAGCCGAGAATGCATTCACATCCTGTCCACATCAAACACACCAACTGTTATATATTTCACAGCTACACCAAATATTTCTTCCCATGAGACCAGCAATCAGTGGCAGACACATCTACCTTAACTGAGGATCTCTTAGTAAGTACTCCCACAACGTAGTTCAAGTCATAATTGTCCACAAGTATTCAACCTACATAATGCAAAAACAAATCTTGCCTACAACTCAGTCTTCACACCACAACTGAAAAACCCAAATTCAAGTGAAGCTTCATATTCTCCACTCATTTCTCTCCTGGTATCAACTCTATTAATAAATCCTTTATTGTGGGTATGAATTCATACGTTTCTTTCACAAAAGAGAGAGAGAGAGAGAGAGAGAGAGAGAGGAAACACCTAAAAAAAAATTCTTCCCACTGTTTTCCACGTATATAAGCAAATTACTCATTGTAAACAAATACATATCTGCTATCTCCAGGAAATCTCCCCATGAATTTTTCCAACAATAAACTACATTGAAAATCTGGCAACATGTACACCAACAATTCCGATCTCACCATCAACACTAGACATACCATTTGCACCATGACACTCTTATGTGTCAACTGACCTACCTCCATTGCCCTAGTTCTTGTGCAGATTTCAATATTAATAAGCTGTCCATCAGAACCAACAGTCACAGGCAAAAACTTTTCAGCCTAATAATAGACCACCCAGTGGCTACCTTCACTAGATCTAATGACTTCAATAAAACAAGCGTGAGGTGACTCAACACCAAATATCCATCTACGCCAAATACATATAAATACCATTCTTTCTCAACCTGATCACTTGGAAAACAGTCACAAAAAGGAAGCAAAAATTTCATGAAGCTTTGTTAATTTATTAGTAATTAATCAATTAGTATGACAAAAATTAGAATAGAGGAAGAAACTGCTGCTTAGAACAGCAGAGAGCAGGAAGGTACCAATACATTAATTGATCAGACACACCAAACACTGAATTTTACAGGCATAAAACCTTCGTCAGTGCAAACAACATGGTGTGTACATAATGGGTGTATAAAAGAGCAGTTTATTACACTGACGTGACCGCAATTGATAAATCCTATTGCTTATAAAGATAAATTGGGACAGAGGAGCAGCATAAACAGTGATGCAGACAAATGTAGCAACTCCTTTTGCTAAAGTCTTTCCCGTAGAAGTTACACTCGCTCAATGTTGCATTTGATGGTAAAAAGACATTTCCGAATATACTAAAAGGTCCATTTCTGCAAAATGGTTTTTGAAACAATTTGAGTTTCTCTGCTAAGAAAGGACAATATTTTCTATGTTTTACATGAAGTGGGTTTATGTAAGGCACTGTCGTAAACGCGGGTAGAGACATGTGTACTACATTCTTTAGTTGAGACCAATATGAATTCAATTTGATGACTTGAAGCTTTATGCGTGTACTGAGTGAATGAAAAGCCATTAAGATAGAATGTTGCTAACATTTACATTCTGTAATGGTTGGCAATGTTTTCATGTCAGCTTATGTGCTGGAGGAGAAGAGGGTGCTGGTGCTGTTGGAGGATCTATGGCAACGCTGGTGAGAAGGGAGAATTTGTGGAATACTGCATTTCAGGAGGGACTTTCCGGCATACTCATGGCCGAGCTGCCGGAGTTAATATCTAGAGGAATCGTTGAGACAGCCCGCTCTGCAGTGCAAATGATGTTTGTTATGTCTAAGGAAGTGTTCTGTAGAGGAAATGTTTCATTGTACCAAGTGCTGCTACAGTGTGGCCCAAAACTTCACAGCAAACATGGTAAAGAAATAGTTTAACGAGTGAACACTGCATTTCTGATGGTTTTGATTAGAACCTGAAGCGACTCTGTAGTTACCACTACACAGATTTACTCTCAGGATAGTTGGTGCAACTGAGAAAAATACTTATCTTTTGGGGTCTCATGTTTCCCATTTTAAGTTATTAAATATTTTGTTTTGTAATCTTTTGTGGCAATTTTATTTTATAATTATACAAATTTTGCCATTTTGTTTTACTGTTAATATGAGGGTAAAATAAATGTCCGATTTCAGTGTTTTCAAACAATAAACTTTTATTGTATTTAAGTTCATAATTCTGAAATCACCCTTGATAAGGATAATTATAAATAATAAAATAATAACATTTTTTTGTAGTAAAATTCCTAATAATAATAGTAAAATACTGGTAGGTAATGCAGCACCTACCCTTTTATTTCATACAACATACAATTGAGGACACTGTAACGTAACCATAAACGTTACGGGTATATTTTGAGTTGAGAGTGTGATCTGAGAGATATATAATTTCTTTGGCGTTGGGCGATTGCCTAGCGCACTGTGGGAAGGTCGGTGATTGTCGAGAGTGGAGTACGGAACAGCTGGCGGGAGCTGACTGGCTACGGCCGCGTGCGTGTGTATCCCACGTACGCGTTGTACTGCCGCTTAACGTATGTTCCGTAGTAAAGAACACTGTGTGATGTGAGCTGAGGTATATGTCGGACTGAAAAGGTTGTTCAGGGAGACATGATTTAATATAAACTGTGTTTGGTAAACTGCTACAGAGTTGCACCATGGCGATTGTTCGTTAATTAATTGCGGGACTTGTATTCACTGTTCATTCAGCTTTAACTGTACTTGAATCTGCACTTTTCGGTGATGAAGGAGATTAGTTTTATTGTCTGGTGGCTTGCTTTTGGACTATGTAGTTTCAGAAGAATAAATCTGTGAAAACTAGCACGTGTGTGTGTATTTCTCAGTAGTTTTACTTATCTCCTGTGACTGTAATTAGAGTAGCTGAACCAATTTGCAAAGCTTACTGACTGGCGACCGCACAGCAAATGAACCTTTAATTAAAAAGTAATAAGTAGTAGAGGAAAGCTTTGAACATAGTGTTAAGAAGTGTAGCTGCACAACTGCTACGACGAACTTTAAGCTACACACATATATCCCAATTAGTGTGTTACATGTCTTACCGTGAGCAGGACAGAAAATAAAATAAAGCAATTATACAGTAATTGTGTTACATGGCCTAACGTGTCAGGACATGGGGCAATTAAAACTGTTAATTACAGACAGTGATTAATATAAAAACATGCTGGAAATAATAAGCAGTGAGTAGTGCGGGAAGACAACAATCGGCGACGGTGCAGTTACTTCGAAGTGGCGTGCTGACGACAATGCAGTAAATGATGGATTCCGAGCGGAGCAGTCTGACGAGAAGCATCGCCCAGGCAACAACAACACGACACCGGGGTGGCGTAGTACTTCTGAGCGTGGCGGTAGTGGAACAACGCGGGCACGCAGCGGTGGTAGAGCGGTCAGCAGCTGCGATTCTTCGAAAGGGAAGTGCGAACAATATTTTTTTTAAATTAAAGAAAGACACAAACTGACATTAAAATAATAAGAGGAAAAATACTGTTTCAATTGGAATTACATTTCCGCGGTATTAATTATTTCTTTTGCATTAATGAATCTTCAAATGAGCAACTGGCTATGCGGATTGCAAATTTTATGCATGCAAGCATAATTTTATTCCGATTTGGGTTAAGTTATGTCAGTTTCTGTTACCAAATTTATTTGTAGATTTTTTTGTTGATTTCCAAAGAAGGCATACATCGAGTAGAATTGATAGGTGTCTTCTATGCAATCTCTTGTTGGTTGGTAAGAGGATTTTTTTTTTTATCAAGCTTTGGGGAATTCAGAGTTTGATGCCTTTTGCGTGGGTTAAAGGTTTTAACGCAAAGGTGTATGCCTTATTTGGTAACCGGGCATTCGAATTGAGCTGGTGAATTTTTTTTGTCTTGAAAGTAGATGTGTGTAACTGTTCCTTGTGAGTGAAACCCAATATTATTTTTATTATTATCGTCTAATATTGCTCGGTGTTTGGAAAATGGCTAGTGAGTCAGAAGTGGATATGTCACGAGGAGAGGGTATGGAAAGGAATGATGGGTCAGTGTCGGAGATGCCACGTACGTGCCAGGAACAATTTGCCATGGCAATTCAGTACTTTCTATCACAGTTAAAGGAAAATAATAATTTACTTCTGTCCAAATTAAATGAATCACTTGAATCCAAATTGAATGAAAATAGTATTTCACTTGAATCCAGATTAAAGGAATCACTTGCATCCAAATTAAATGAAAATAGTATTTCGCTTGAATCTAAATTAAATGAAACACTTGCATCTAAATTAAATGAAAATAAGGAGAGTATCGAATGTCTTCGGGATGCTTTTGAATCGCAGAGTAATGACTTGTTAGAAGAGTGGTTAAGCTGGAAGGAACAGAGGTAGAATTTGGACAATGAAGTAATGAATGAGAGCAGGAAGCCAGAAATGCCGGAGGAGACTTGTGTGACTGATGACAAAAATGTTAAGAAAGATACTGTAGTAAAAGAAGAAATAATGTCAGTAGAAAAACATGGAAAACAGCGAGAAGCAGTCCTTGAGGTGAAAGAAACATTTCAGGAGACAGAAGCAGTGAAGCCTGAAACTTTGCCGGAAGGGAACCTCGCAGTGAAACATGGTATGATGGTAGATGAGTACTATTCATTATTTAAAGCCATAAAACAGAAGGTAATTAATGGGAATAAAGAGACTATGCAGAATAGAGGATACTATGTGAAGCCAGAAGAATGGTATTTGCCGAGAAAAGATGTGGAAATAAGTGGAGGAAGAAGAATGAAGGAGGAGTGGAAGAGGCGCAGGAAGAAGTTACGGTTATATGATGAAGCAAAGAATGTAAATAAGAAGAAAGGAGGAAGAAGAGAAGAAAGTTGGAAGAGAAGCGGGAAGAAGTTACGGTTATATGATGTAGCAAAGAATGTAAATAAGAAGAAAGAGGGAAGAAGAGAAGAGAGGTGGAAGAAGCGTAAGAAGAAGCGGGGTTTAAAGCTGTTTGGTGAAGGAAGGAATATTGTAAAGGAAAAAAAAAAAAAAGAAGTAAGTACATTAGGTAGAGGGGGTGAGTTACAGTCTTCAGTTGCCTCACTGCGCATGAGGGAAACATCCATGCATAAATTTATTAGCGTTATGATAGGTTTAGGTTTTCAGGTTGTTTGGTCATCACAATTATTTTTCTATAGTATTGTACAGTTGTCGTATCAAATGTCTGTTGCGGTTGTGCGCAGATTAGCGACCCGCACACCGTTTGTTTTGGTTAGGGTATCACCGTTTTTTCTCATAGACGAAGGAGTTGGTTATTGTGACCTACCTTTTCCTTACATTAAAGTGTTAAGATGATTTAAATGGGGCGGAACGTAATGTCAGTTTGCGTCTTTCCGCGTGTGGAGTGATCAGTGTTGGTGTACAACAGTCAGTGAATGAGGCACCTGCCTGTGCAGGGCACACTGTCTGTGCACTGTCGAAGTAATCAAGCCACGATTCAGTGCAAGTGTCATACATCAGAATAAAAAGAAAAAAAAAATGTTGTCAAAATATATTGTAACTAAATTTATACTTTCTTGGTTATATGTCATGGATCTAAGCAAGGACATATGGACATTGAAAGGTTTGATGATTTGTTTCATGCTGTTTCAGTCTTTGTGTGTTGTTCTTAATATGTATTTAATTGTGTTAGTTTTAAGGGTAAGCAAGCAGCCACCCAGACTTAACTTTATGTTTGGTAAACCATTAATCTTGTATTTTGCAAAATGTTTCTATGTATATGTGAACAAAAGTGGTATGTGATGACAAAAGTCGGTGCATTTTCAATGCCGACTTTTGCCACATTCCAACGGTGGGGGTGTAACGTAACCGTTACGAATATATTTTGAGTTGAGAGTGTGATCTGAGAGATATATAATGTCTTTGGCGTTGGGCGATCACCTAGCGCACTGTGGGACAGTCAGTGATTGTCAAGAGTGGAGTACGGAACAGCCGGCGGGAGCTGACTGGCTACGGCCGCGTGCGTGTGTGTCCCGCGTACGCGTTGTACTGCCGCTTAACATATGTTCCGTAGTAAAGAACACTGTGTGATGTGAGCTGAGGTATATGTCGGACTGAGAAGGTTGTTCAGAGAGACATGATTTAATATAAACTGTGTTTGGTAAACTGCTACAGAGTTGCATCATGGTGATTGTTCGTTAATTAATTATGGGACTTGTATTCACTGTTCATTCAGCTTTAACTGTACTTGAATCTGCACTTTTCGGTGATGAAGGAGATTAGTTTTATTGTCTGGTGGCTTGCTTTTGGACTATGTAGTTTCAGAAGAATAAATCTGTGAAAACTAGCACGTGTGTGTGTATTTCTCAGTAGTTTTACTTATCTTCTGTGACTGTAATTAAAGTAGCTGAACCAATTAGCAAAGCTTACCGACTGGCGACCGCATGGCAAATGAACCTTTAATTAAAAAGTAATAAGTAGTAGAGGAAAGCTTTGAACATAGTGTTAAGAAGTGTAGCTGCACAACTGCTACGACGAACTTTAAGCTACACACATATATCCAAATTAGTGTGTTACATGTCTTACCATGAGCAGGGCAGAAAATAAAATAAAGCAATTATACAGTAATTGTGTTACAACACGTTTTCCAGTATGAGGTGGTAAATGGTTTAAAATATAAAATTATACAATGTCAAGTTCGATGTTATTTTTGTGTACAATTTTTTAAATTTATTTATGTTATGAAAATTACATTTCTATTAAATTGTGTGACTGCTTATGCACAAATCCATGTCTCTCTACAAAGGTGTGCCTCAAAGTTAGAAATCACTGGTGCAAGAGAACAATTTCTTCTACTTCCATCAATGTGATATTTGAATATAAAATAAATATGAAACAACTATATCATTAGAGTGAGAAAGAAGTATCCCTTTCAGCTTTTATTGCCAAATTGTGCTATATTAAGAGATTTGGAAATTTTGAAGCACTGGGTGTTCTAAAATTTTAGCTCCTCATTTTCTTCTTCAGTACTAGGCTGATTCTGTAAGAGAGAGCTGTTGATAATTAAACTCACTATTATGCTGATATGCACAAGAAGTTGTCTGTTAATGTATTCTTATTGTTAAAGGCAGTAAATCTATTTCCATACCTTCCAGGACTGGCACTTGATTAGTTAGGTACTCTTGATGGTTGGCCCCCTTCAAGTGGCTCAGACCCATGGTACTTTTGTCCCACTTACCTCTCCCCCCCCCCTCCTTAACAGTGGCCCTGATACCTTCAATGTACTTACGTTAGCTAAAGATATACCGGTTTTACTGACCAGTGCTCTTTCAAACACAGATAGAGATGAAACTTTAAATTGCATAAAGGAAATTCATTACGTTTTGCTGTTTTACTGGACTCCCTCTTTTTTCTTGATGTATACTATACTGTGTTTTCTTGATTCCAAGTAGGATGATTGTTAAACCACCAACACTGAATTAATGCATTACACTTGGTATGTATGTGTGTACATTAAATTATTTTGGTAAAGTACCAAATGCCATCAGGAATATCATTTTCCTGCACATCTTAAACTGTGTTTTTCATAATTCAGTTCACTGTAACTGCTTTATTAACTTTGGATCCAAGTCCATAACATAAAATCTGAACTATGACATATCTAAATAAAAAAAAAGTCTCAAGACTCTTGGTAAATGTTTTAAACATGATTTATGTTCTAATTTTGGTTTAAAAACTAAATATATAATTATAATTGTTAACATAAAACAGTTGAAAATTTATGAAACGAGAACAATATCATTGACTTGCCTTTGATTATTTTTTTTTTTTTACTTCATCCATTGTCCTTTTCAACTGCTAACTTATTGCTAACCATTTCCTTAAACTGGCTTAAGATTCTGTTCTCACGCTTCTGTCTTTCTTCCTTGCTAAACATAGCCAAAGCACGCTTCTCATCTGCTGAATAAATTTGGTTCTCTTTACGTATTCGCACAGCTTCCATACGACGATGTCTGAAAAGCAAGAACAATCCCAAATATGAGAAATGGATCTGAAATTTAAGTAAAACATGTGAAATTATTATCATGTGCCAATTTGAATGCCACAATGATCAATATTATGAACAAAAAAGCTTTAGGTAGGTACTTTTGTAAGTGAAGGGTAGTTTTCTTATTTGAGGACTGGTTTCTTTGTTTGCTACTTCAATCAAAAACATCTTGTGTTTACCTCAATCTCTCTTTAGTCTCAAATGACATTTCATTTAACTGACATACACTCATGTGATGGTGGACATGCTATGGACTTTGAAATGTCACTTTTAGTAAGTCTATATGTCCAAGCAATCTTTGGAAAAGACAAACTGGGCAAGAAACATACCATTTAAATTCATCTTTTGCATGGATTTCGTACTTACAGAGAGCTGCGCATTTAAAGATGATAACCAAATAATCAAAGAAATCATAATGCTGATACAGGATCAGGTTGAATGACTGGTTCTGCAGAATAGTTGTTCTTGTGGTTTATCTTATATTTTTGACAAAACTAAAATAGCCAAGATGTATGATAATTTCCTAGCACGATGATATCACCTTTAATTAATACAGTCTCAAAACATGGCTAGTGTTAATATGGAAAGAAAAGACAAAGGAATCCCATCACCTACCAAAATCAAAAGGAGGACTGTGACAGCAAAAAACACAACACAAACTAAAAAATTAAAAATATTGCAGTGTATCAGACGCAACCCTTACTCTTGATTGCAGTGGACGAATTGCACAGCTAGGTGGTCGTCCACGATCAAATCCACCAAAGGAATGGTTGTTTACAATGGTTAGCTCTGTGTTGAGGTGGTGGGATGATAAAAACAATATTGCTGAAAATTTTGAGAGCACCAAATGAAAGAGGTGAGGGGGGGGGGGGGACAATATGATTGGAAACTTTTAATCCCACATGAAAAAATGCAAAGAAAACTGTCATAGAAATATGTGAACTATATATAAAATAATGAATGAGTAAACTATACTTGTAACTGATGGGTTCACCAGGGCGGAATGGTGAAGACAAAAGTAAGAATTATATGACAAGGAGACCATCAGATATATCTAGGAATGTATTACAATTTCCCATATTCACGCCTACTTTTTGAGATATTCACAAGCAAAAAATCCCAATGGTTACGTAATACTAAAATTATTGTACCTCAACAACAACAGGCAGCATTGTCTAAGTGGACTAATATTTGCTCTCCGATATTTGAGCCTGGGTTCGGTTCCAACTGCTAATTATTTTTACTATCATTATCATCATCATTAGATGTTTCAGCTTTTGTGGGTCATCCTACATATCCTCTTCCAAGTCTGGCAGTCATTCCAAGGTTTTTCCTCCAAACAACTCCCTTAACCTCTACATCTTTCTTCACTTGGTCCATCCATCTTGCCAGAGATCTTCGAACTGGTCTCCTTCCCTTCCCACCTTTCAGCAGTGCTACTTTCGGCATCCTCTCCATCTCCATCCTCATAACATATCCAAACCACTGCAATCTCTTCCTCTGTAACATCTCTTCTAATGATTCCACTTGTAGTCTCTCCCTCATGTTTTCATTTCTAATTTTGTCTTTCCTAGTAACATTCTCTATACCTCTCAGAAACCTCATCTCTGCCGCCTGCAATCTGTTGTGAAGGCTCTACAGGAACGCTGAAAAATAATGGTAGTGGACGAAGAATATGCTTTCAAAACTAAGCACAGTCTAGGAAAGGACGAATGTAATGGACTATGACCTAGGCAATGGACTGGACTACGAGTTGGAACAATCAATAATTATTTTTATTGATTTTTTAAAAATGTGTAAGCAAAGTAAAAATGAGAAAAAACTTATTTCTGATTGATCATTGTATTTATTAATGATTGTGTCCATGGATATTCAATTTAAGGAGGAATACATACAGAAGTACTCCAAAGGAAAATTTTACATGTGAGATGTATTCTATTGGCAGTACACTGCTGAAATGCTGGAAATGTGTGATGTGCCTGGAATGTGATCGACTTGGAACCATTCGGTTTTGTTCCAAAACTTAAGTCACAATTGAATTAAGTAAAAATTTAATGTTAGCCAAATTATTTATTTTATTTTAATTTAATTGCAATGGAGCACAGGCTCCTGTGGCAATTTCCCTACACCCCCATCTTCCTCCAATCCTGCAGCCACCTATATTTGCCCTCTACAAATTTTATCTTTTAATTCTTTCAACGTTTTCGGTAAATTATTCATCTTTTCTCTTGGTAACTCATTCAAATCCCTGACACCCTTACCTAAAAAAGAGAATCTTCCCACACCCTTGTGCCTGAAATCGAGTGCCAGCTTGTGATCATGGTCATCTTTTCTTCCATTAAATTCGAAATCTCAATGAATCTCAAGGTGTTTTATTTACTTTTTGATTATTGCACCACCAAACAGGTTTTAATTGTTTCATAGATCTTGCATCGTTCAGTGTAATGCCTCCAAAGACTTTTTATGTGCCATCGTACATTCATCCTAAATGATCAAATTGCATTGTTGCAAAATTTTCGCCATTGCAAAGTTTTCGAAAGGTTGCCCATTGGAGTTTCACTGATTAACATATTCAATGGCATCTTGAATGCTGAATGAGTGGTTAGGCCACTTTCCAAAAACACAGCTGCAATTCCTGATTAATCAAGTGCAAGTGTAATTTTATTCTGCAAGCAAATTGTTGCCAAAATTAATGTGATCAAAAAAGATTTTCCAGGACCACTGGAAGCGACCAAGAAGAAAATCCCTCTAGTTCCAACTCTCATGAGAGTATCGTACGCATATTTTTGCTGCGGCTTCAACAGCACAACATTCATTTGAACTGATTCTCTCAATGCATCACAATCATATTGTTTTTCGTGTTTTAATTCTCGATTAAATGCATCATGCATCAGATGATTAGGTGCTGTCATGCCTAACTGATGTAATACCATGTTCTATATCATCAAGCACATGTCCTCAATTAATATAAATGGAATAGAAACAAAATAATTACATTTGTTGGACATGTCGCAAAACTCCACCAAAATAAAAACACTTCTAATTTATTTTAATTTAGGCTGGAATGGATTTTTTAATTTTTTTTTATCCGGATCTTTCAGTTTATTTTTCAATTGAAAACATTCAATTGAGTTATTTCTATCTTGGGAGCATAAGGAACAAAACAAATAAAGAATTACACATATCTATAATTTGAATTGAGAGTCATGGTCTTGAATTCATACAAAATCACATAGAAAAAAGTACTTTTAGTTTTCCCTGACTTTCCAAAATTTACAATTAATGTTTCCAATTTTTCTTTCTCTAAAAACCTTATCTGCATTATTAGGGAATGCCCATAAACCACGTAACTCCAGACATTCGTGAATTAAAAAAAAGCCAAATTGGCCCAAAGAAAAAAAGCACATTCACTTTTTAATTAATAGCTTTTTGGGTTATGCCGTGTTGTTTATTGAAATGCCTGAGCTATCCGCTGGTATCCTACAGCCTTCTTCAGATATACTGTTTATGCTGATGTTGACATAGCAACAGTCACCAAGCATCGCAGGGTAAAAGGCCGCTATCTACGTTGATGTTCTTCGTATTTCTTAAAATTTCTGCTGCCTCTTTCACACGTCGAGGCCACCACTGGTCTTCTGTATACAGCAGCCTCGTGTCTTGAAATTTTATTTCATTCCCGGTGTTAATGGCATGGCGAACTATGGCGGATTTGTTGCTGTTGTTATATTTATAGTGGTGGATATGTTCCTTAAGTCTCTCCGCCACATTGCAGCCTGTCTTTTCCAATGTAAACACTGCCACAGCTGCAGGGGATTTCATACACACCTGTAAGCTGGTATGGGTGTAATTTGTCTTTTGCCCTGGTTAATGACTGGCCAAGTTTACAGTGAGCACATCCACCCGCTTTAACAGTTTCCCTATACGGTCATTGATACCATGTATGTATGGGAGACAGGCGAATTTTCTTGACAGATTGGTATCATGGGATAAGTTGACATCTTCCATGGGTTTTTTAGGTCTGAAAACCCTTCCGATGTCTGATTCACTAAAGGTGTTGGCTCGGAATATTTTTGTGAGAGTCTCCATTTCTTCCTTCACACTTTCCGAGTCACACAGTGTCCTCGCTCTTAAGTTCAGTTAAGTTAATACACCTCTCTTCATTGTCGGGTGATGGTGCGACATGGCGTGCAGATATCTATTTGTGTGGGTCGCCTTGTGGTACACCGTATGACCCAAATGTCCATCGTCTCACTTATGAATCAGGACATTGAGAAATGGTAGTTGTCCATTTTCTTCCACTTCCATGATGAATTGGATTTTGGATGGGCATTGTTCAGGTGGTGTAAGAACTCCTGCAAATTTTCCTTACCGTGAGGCCAGATGACATAGGTGTCATCAACGTACCGGATTCACTTTTTAGGTTTAAGGCGTGCGTTGTTAAGAACCTCTGTTTTGAATGCTTCCATAAATATGTTGGCAGCTACAGGTGATAGTGGCGAGCCCGTGGCCGCACCTTTGACTTGAGCCTAAAGTTCACCACCATGCTGAAACACAGTTGACTTAAGGCAGAACTCTGTCAGGTCAGCCCACTCCAGTAGATATTCCTTGTGCAAGAAGTTTAGCACGTATTACAGCAACGGCTTCATCCATTTAAATATTACGTGGCACAGTGTAAGTTGTTAAGGTTTATTTTTAGCATCCTTCATTCTCACTGGAGTCATTATTTCAGCCGATGTAAGCTTTCTCAGCCATTAAAAATAACGATTTTCATCATAGGTATTAAGAAAGAAAGTCGTCAGAACCTGTGAAGATTTGGGATCAAGTTTATATCGCGATGCATGATGACACTGACATGCGATACAGGGAACGTATTAATTTGCGCATGATTGAGCTTGGCTTTTCTATCAGCAATATTAGCGGATATTGTGGTTAGGCTGAAATGCAACCTGGACCAAATTGACAACTGAAGCTTTTTGCTACAGCACAATGAACGATAAATTACAATCTGTAACAATTCTGTATAGATAAGCAACTGCAGAGAAATACCCACGTTATTTAATAACATTTCTAAGCATCCGCGAATAAATTAACTGACAGAACATATTTATTAGTTGCTTAGATTTATTTAATATTAGTTTATGTAGAAGTATTCATTAAAATCACATATATGTAAGTTAAAAGATTCAATTTTCGCAATGTTAGCGGCAGTTTTGATAGATTGTTATTAGAATTGGAACTTGAAGTTACAGCAGAGGGAATGTTTTTTTTAGTGATTTAATTTTTTTCTGTTACTTAAATCACTACTTCGTTCTAACGAAAGTGTTGTTAACATTTTGCGGTTGCGGAGCGTCTCACATTTCCGAATTCTTAATTTAATTTGTGGTGACTTTTCCGAAAAAGGAGGGTGCAAATGTGAAGAAGAGGCCATTACAACAAAGCAATTGATACAAATTTCAACAGGGCATTACCAGTTTCCGACCGGTGGAGAATATCATTTTCCACCGATTAAAACTAATATTACGTTGGACTGACGCAAGTTGTTAAGATTTATTTTTAATTTACTTTGTTTTACTGATGCCTTATTTCAGCTGCATGTAACTGTGTCAGCTATTCAAATGTGTTAGTATAATTCTGAATAACGACTATAGAAAATGAAGATTGAAGAACCCTTATAGATTTAGTTTATTTCGTGATGCAATGTGACCACTAAAATGCGACATAATACATGTACTAATATGCGGGAGATTGAAGTATTGTTTCTCTGGCGGCAAGTTTTGTGTGTGTTTAGTTTGAAATACAACCTGGATCAGGATAGCAACGAAAACCTTTTGTTACAGTGCAAGGCACTAGGAATTGTATTGAGCTTTATTTTATAACAATTCATTGTATTTAAGTAAATGCTAACAAATGTAATGCTACTGATTATTCTATTAATTATCAGTGTCTTTTTTCACTGAAATCATTATTTGGTTTAAATGAAAGAAGTTTTAAAATTTATCACAATCTATGTGGCCTAAACCACGATTAAAACTAATATTACGTGGCATAACGTAAGCTATTAAGATTTATTTTTAGCTTCGATGGTTTTCACTGGGGTCATTATTTCAGCCGGATGCAAGCTGTGTCAGCAGTTAAAACATCGATCTTCATCATAGACAAGAAACTGTGAAGATTTTGGATCAAGTTGGTATTGCAGTGCATGATGACACTGACATGAGATATAGGGAATGTATTATTTCGCGTGTGATTGAAGCTTTGATTTTCTAGCGGTGATATTGGCGCAGAATGTGGTTAAGCTGAAACACAACCTGGACCAAGTTGACAACGGAATCTTTTTGCTACATAATCGAGGACGAGAAATTACAGCACACTGATTTTTATTTTGTAACAATTCTATTTAGATAAGCAACTAAAAAGAAATGAAATGGCAGAACACACCATTAAACCCATCATTTTTGATGGGCCATGTGGCTAGTAATTTGTATAAAATGAACCAAGTTCTTTACAGCTGATATCTCCCGTAAGATGTTTCAGTTTAATGACAACATACCACGCAAGTGGATGTGCAGGCGAGTTGACCGCGCTGACAATCGGACGTAAGGGAACCTCTCTTTTGTGCACTTTGTGCAATCCATAGAACCTTGCCTTTTTTTTTTTTAGATTTTTCTTGCCCCCTTGCTCAATCGCTTTGTAGGTATTAACTCTTCAGACCACCTGTGTTCTAGTCTTCTGCAGTGGGTTCCTGCTTAACTTTGCATAAGTGTTCTCTGCCAACAGCTTTGTAATTTTACTGTGATAGTCCTGCGCTTTCATTACTACGGTTGCACACCAATTGTCAGCTGGGAGAGCCACAATATCATCACGTTCCCATAATACCTGCAAGGCTGATCCTTCTTCCCTAGAAAGATTGCTGTGTGGCAGTTTTGCATGGGCAAGAATGCGAGCTGTCTCTTGCCGGATGTTATTTGCCTGATCAGTTTCTAACTAGCAATGGCACTCTCACCCTGCTATGATGTCTAAAGTTGGCAGATGTGTGGGTACTGGGGCAAAATTAAGACCTTTCGATATCAAAGATATTGTTGCATTATCTAGTTTCTCATCGTTTTTTAAATTTTTCAATTTTTCCGGGCAACTTTTCCAGTCTTTCTTCTCTCAAAACTTTTTCAAAGCCACATCGGTACTGCCATTCTCAAGTGATGCACTAACCAATTAACAGCATTTTTTGTTTTGTTTTTTGTTTATGTAGAAATGACTATGCATAATTTTTATATTTAATTTCAAACACCATTTGCATACATTTATTGCATGAATTAATATTTAAGTCAAAACACATTAAATACAATACACCATAAATATTATTATTTTATATGGAAAGGATTGATAAAAAAAAAACACCCAACACACACCAAAGTTGAAGGGAAGAGTGCAGCAGCAACACAAAACAATACACAAACACAGAAAATACAATATTTCGGGGTAAACCCTTTGTCAAGTTAAAAGAAGTAAGTGGCTGGGCTCATGCAAGCCTTGCAGTTAACACAGCCACTCATAAAATTCTCATTATTATTTTAAATGACCATCATTGTGTTTCCATTTATTGTTAATAAATATATCACTTGATTGCTTGAGTATGGGCATGCTATTTAATTTTATATCATCACCATCATTTTCTTATTTCTATCTTTCTCAGTAATCTTTTTAAAAAAATACATTTCATACAGTAGATGGTAGAAAAGAAAGTACAAGCATTACATTGAAATGGAAAAAAATAATTTAGCAATGTGTTAAAAATCTGGGAACTTGAAAGAAATTTATAAAGATTTTTAAATGATATTTTATAACCATTTATTCAAAAGAATAATTGTGTGTTTTCTGGGCTCTGCAAGATGACCCTGTACAGGTTATTTTGAAACATAAGGTTTCAACCATGTTAATGTGGCTTTCAATGGAGGGCCGCCATGCCTTGAATCATTGCGTCTATAAATAGCTATCTCAAGCATGTGCTAAGTGTATGAAATGGTGTCATGGATGTTCCTCACAGCTGGGCAATTGAGGGACACATTCTGTGTTTTCCCAAGTAGACATGGCCATATTTGGTCAAACTGTGGCCCAATGTCCTTATTCATTTTTTTATTTATTTTTTTAACGGAAAAATAAATCTATTGTCTTTTGGGTAACATTTCTGTTAGGTTCTTGTAAAATACGTTTATAACACCCAACGCTGTTTTAAATTGTTTGACACACGGTCATCATCATTATCTATGGTCTGCAAATGTCCAAACGTGAAATTTTTTTGAAAGAGCATTTTGTATTCCGCTTGAAGATAAAACTCTCTCTTCTAATTGTTCTTCCTCATCGTTTATGGCATTATTCTGTAACTCGATCAGATCTTCATTGCTGAGAGGTTCGTCGTGAGTTGCTACAAGTTCTTCAAGATCTTCTACCGTGACATCTTCAAGTTCAGACCCCTCAATCATTGCAGCAATGTATTCAAGCACTTGTCTGTGCATTTGGACAATTCTTCTAGGTGTTTCCACTACATCTGGCCAAAGATTACGCCACACCCCGTTCATACAACTCTTTTTAACTTCGTTCCAAGAGTCATCTATGTTGTGAATAGCCTTCATGATGTTGTACGACTTCTACCACTCTCCCATAGACTGTCTTCCTTCCCCGTCAGTTACATGAATGAGTTGGCTAAAAGTGCGGCGATGGTAATAAGCTTTGAATTTTGCTATAGGGAATATGCATGGAATTCAAATTTATGTCTAATATTTTTATTTTGAAACTTTATTAGTGTAGAATTACCGCTATAACATTTTTTTCCTATTTATTCGATTTTTATTTTCTGATTTTAATTAATCAAAAGTGCTAAAAATACAAGGGAAATGTAACTTCGCTATTGGTCGAATCAAATCGTGACGACCAAGTACACGATATTATTGTGAACAAAGGCGTAGTTGCTGGGTGTTCTAATAGCTTTGCGATTGTGTTGAAGTTTATATTAACATATCAGCATAACTGGGAGATATTGTATTCTTGTTACAATACACGTACCAAATAATGACTGAAAACGGTTTTCTGAAAGCACAGTAGGGTAATCTTCCAAAAATTGATGCTTTCATGATGACAAGAAATTTTGCAACAAATGCGAATTTTACAGCCCTTCAGCTCAGAGCAGTGAAAGCTGCAAAGTAATTAAGTAATAGATATTTCAATATTCGCATGCAAATAAACAAAAAATTCTAGATGTCAGCTATCTAATAAATTAGTGCCCGTTTTTAGCAAATGGCAGCGTGGCCTATGCGGTAGGGTGTTAACTTCATATTTGCCTGACCCGAGTTCAAATCCCCGCAGAATTAAATATTTTTATCTTCGGAAATTGTCAAGCTTGACCTTTTTATTTTGTTAAAACTTCATTTAAGTTCTTTTTTTGAGTGAAATAATATTTAAAAGAAATCATATTACCTACTATTCAGAGTCATTTTTTACCTGAAATTCTTTTTTTTTTTTCCATAATAAATTCACAGGTCTACCGAGGGATTGTCTTTTCACATCACAAATCGGCCGCACACCCTTAGAAACATCATTGCAATCATTCGTCAACTAAGTCTCCAGTCTTACATTTTTTTTAAATAAGTTGTTTCGGTGCGTTTTCAATTGAAATAGTTCCTATCATGTTATTAATTTCATCTTCGTCGTTTCTTTACTTGTATATCATCAAGAGGTATTTTAAACGAAATACGTAGCATTGGGAAGATAGTTTTTTCTTTCTTTCTTCTACACTCGATTTGTTCCAAGAACGGTTGCATGTAAATGGTTGAAAATAAAATAGGCCTATCCGTGACGAAAAATGGAGCTCAACAAGGAAATGGAAGAACAAGTGACAAATGCTTATAAACATTGCAAAATTCTTGTATCAGATTCTAGTTTACAAGGGAGCGTGTATAAACCACGTAGCTCCATTTTGGCCTCCTGTGAACCCCCCCTCCCCCCACGTATCCCGACGTGGCTTTTGTCTCCACCCCCCAGTAGCACGTAGCATTAGAGAAGACATTTTGCACTATTTTTTCTTGTCAGACTATCGTAAATCACATACGGGGATAATTAAACAACAAAAATAAATATTTACATGCTTCTGTGTGTTCTGTATCTAATTTTAACTGTGACAAATAATATGAAAGAATAGCTACGTGGCCTGGCTCGGAAACCCCCCCCCCCCACCCCCTGTAACCCAACATAGCTTTCCAGCCAATCCCTCCCCCCTCCCCCTAGACCGAGCCACGTAGTTTATGCACAGCCCCTTAGCAGATTCGCCTCTTGACATAATTTCATTGGGTATGGAGCGAGTCATGTTAGGAAGTAATTGTTGATAAATGGGCCGAAACTATGTTTGGTGTATTTGTTATAAGCAATTTGACTTGTTTTAAATTTAAATTTGCGCTATAAAAGTATGTAAATGAAGTTTTAACAAAATAAATAAGCGAAGCTTGACAATTTTTGAAGATAAAAATAAGTAAAAATATTTGATTCTGCGGGAATTTCAACTCGGGTCACAAAATTGTGAAGCCAGCACCCTACCCCACAGACCAGGCTGCCATTCGATAAAGTGGGGCAATAATTTACTATATACCAGTCATCTTTTTTTATTTGTATGTAAATATCTCAAAAACTAAGGCGCATTTTGAAAAACGACTATAGCACACACATATAAGCTGTGTACCCTTCAACATATATGAAGGAGATCGAAATCCGTTCTTAAAATGTCAGATGGTCTCCAAGTAAGATACGATTAGAGTTTGAACAGGTAACGCATTTTTATTTTACATTTCCTAAAATACATAAATTCTAACTACTTATGTAAAAATGATCTTCACAACAATATAAACAACTAGTTGCAAATACACTTTATAAGGTGAATTTCTTTTAGTATTTTTTCACACAGGTACAATTCAGTACTTATAACACGGTTTTCGACCTCCTTCCATATCAAAATTAGTTAGAAAACATGAAAGTTTTGAGATGAAACACTCCACGGTATACAGTACGCCAATGCGGTCGTGTACTTACACGTCACAGTGCAGTGCGGGAAAATGGCAGCGTTTAAATCGGCAGAACTGGATTTCAGTTTTATCTTAGTATTTACAACAATGTTATATTTTTTACGCTTATGTACGAATGTAAATAATTGATTACAATTTTTTTTTAAAATACATGCATATACCCTATTGCTCCCTGGTCGATAGGTTGTAATATTGACATAGCGTTTGGTGGAAGGAACTTCACGTACACTTGTAAGTGTCTCGGTGTATCAAGTGAGGTTGGATGTCCTGGTGCATTGTCTAAGAGTAATATAACTTTAGACTCAAGCCCATTTCTGTCACAGTAGGATTTGACTGACGTGCAAAAACTATTAGAATACCAATCTTGAAAAACTTCCCGTGTAACCCACGCCTTCAACACTGTAGATGAGACAGCAAGGAATTTTTTCTCGTGCTACGAAATCTTGAAACTTGTCTGGAAACTCAGCTGCAGCTTGAGTGTCCACACTGGCGGCCTCACCTGTTATCTGGATATTTTGAAGATTGGAACGCTGCTTGAACTGATGAAACGAGCCTCTGCTGGCAGCAGAAGTCGGAGTGGAACTCCATTCACCTTCTGTCTTTAATGTCTCGTACAAAGATTTGGTTTCTGTGCATATGAGATCTTGACTCAGTGGTGTGTTCTTCTTATTTAAATTTTTGATCCAGACTGCTAGCAACTTCTCCATTATTTCTAGGATAGAAGATCTCGAACGAGAAAGTTTTGTTGCACTTATAGGTGTTGAACTTTCGCTGGAAAGCTTAATTTTTTCCCGATTTTTAAAAATCGTTCTCACAGTCGATTCTGATAAGGCCAAAATCTCTGCCAACAATTGTTGCTTTGCCTCCATTTTCCATTCTTCTTACCACCTTCATCTTCAATTCCAAAGTTACGCTTTTAGGCTCTTTTTTCTTCATAGATGGCATTTTTAAAGTAGTGTTAAACCATGACTGCCAGATGAGATAAACATATGGAACAAATGAAACAAACGAGGGAATCCCCATAGAACAAAGTTGTAGGACGGAGAATCCCCAATTCTTCGATCAGAATGGTCAGAGAAAGCAGGGATTCCCGCGGCCAAAGAGAAGCCAATGATTACATTATGCACATACATATTCTTAATAAAGCAATTTGCGTAATACGAGGCATTTTAACACAAAATTTGAAATTCGCGCTAAAGCGAAACCGCGCATAATGGGGTCGCGTAAAGCGGTGTATTACTTTACTTTCCTGAGCCAATACTAGCTGAATTTTGTACCAAATGTGATTTACAGTATGGTTATTTTTAAACTGGCACGTATGTTCATTCAGCCTTTCCTTGATGCTGCTTCCTGTCGCACTGAAATATTCCTGGTCACAGCTGCAGGGAATCTGATATACGCCCTTATTGTATTTTGCCTTAACTCATGCATCAGATATTCCTGAGTGCTGTGTTTACTGGACTGATATTTTTGGTTTTTAGATGGCGATCAAACTTACCTGTCAATCACTGGACATAGCATAAGGGACGTCCATTAATTACGCGAGGTGTTTTTCCGGAATTCCGGAACACCCCCCCCCCCCCCTTCTGCTGATATTTTGTGAGGTCTGGTCGGACCCCCCATACCAGTAAAATAACATGGCATTTTGAGGGAGACCGCCGCCCCCCCCCCCCCCTTGCTAATCGACCTCGTAACTTCCATGTTTCCAAGGGTCGTTATACCCCTCCTAAGGTCGGTTTTTGGACCATATACCCCCCTAAAGTTGACTTTCGAATCATTTGTAGACCTTTTTCTTTTCTTTTTTTTTAGCTCTACCGTCCTTCATGAATTTCAAAACCTCAAGTGACACCTCTCCCCATTGGTGAGGTTTCGTGAGATTTCGCCACCCCCCACCTCCTATTTCACCTCATTTAATTAATGGATACCTCCTAATACAACTATAGGCCTATCTGTTGCTTTTCTGGTCTCTCATGCTGGTGGTGGGGCAGAAGGCAAATATTTGAGGGTTAAGTGCTTTGCTTCAATGGACTTGTGGAAGATATTCAGGTGTCAGCTACTGGAGAGAAATGTCTCCATTAATTTTTTTTTTTTTTTTTTTTTTCCAGGAGCTATGCTTGATTTGTACCTAATTATACAGATGCATGAACAGTTAAAGTCTTTAAAATGTTTCATTTTACTGCCGCTTGGCCTTCTGATAAACTCCATGGCGTAGGGACCCATACTCCTCCCTTTCCACAATCACATCTACAAACGAAAGCTGTTTGTCCAACTAAACTTCCACTATAAACTTTATCATGTGTGCTATTTAAATGCTGGAAAGTCCTGGAGGAACTCTTATCTATGAAGTGAGGTGACAAAAGTATCATCCAAACATTTCAACCATAAGATTTCAGGTTGGAACTGATGATCTCAGCCTCAAATGCCTCCAGAACACACAGGCCACAAATGGAGACAGGGGACAACCCATTTAAGTTCCCCTCACTGCAAGTATGTGAATGGCAACATGATATCACAGCTTACTAGAAAGTGGTTCTCTTCCAGGCGTGTTCAAAAGTATTTCTGATGGTATAATCAAAGTTTCTCAAATTTTTTGCTTATCTGCCAGATATCTTGCCAGCAGATGTGTCTGAGATTGAAATCCACTGATGATTGGTCATAATGGCATGCTATCTTTATGAGATTTTGGAAGATAATACAGTTGTGAAGTCAAATGATTGCATGTAATTAACTTTTTCTTGGCTTCTGATTCAATTAAAATTCCTTCACATATTTCCACTTCTATGTTATGTAGGATCTTTAATATAGGATTGTTGGAAACTCACCATACATTTTGACTTGTGACAGCATTTCTACCTTGCGATGGTATTCTTCAGCACGTCACCATTGTTGGTAACAAGACAGTGTCTTCTCTTTTTTGCTAGCATCATCCAAAAAATGAAGCCTTTCATGAGAACTGAACTAAATTCAGTGTTAAGTGTTTTGGCAGAGAGGTTAGCCACATATCTTTGTGCCAAATTCTCCTATTGCTTGGGATGTTGTTGTTGTTCTAATTTGGAGAACTCTCATTAAAAAAAAAAAGCATCACAAGCTCAATTCCATGCCCATCCAATTCAAATGGTTGATGTTTAGAGTTTTGCTAAGGAACAAATGGATTTTGAGAGTTCCAGTCCCTACATGTTAATGAATATTTAAGTGAAGTAGTCCATTACCTCTTCACTTAAATGTTCAGTGGGTGAACAACGTCTTTATGTACTGACTAATGTTGATGAAGCCTAATAGGGTGTCTTTATCAAGGCATCAGTACAGAAATGCTAGTTGACACAGCCTCAGAAACCTATTTCAAAGTGATCCAAATCTCTCCGTAGAGATTTATCAAATGCTTTGAGTAGACTTCTATGGTCATTGTCAATTTTTTCTTGGATCACCAGATAGAGCAGCAATGATTTTTTGAACCCTAACATTTCAGCCATCTCAATGTGGCTTTCATCAGAGAACCACCATGCGTGGGTTCACTGTTGCTTATAAACAGCTATCTGAAGCATGAATTGTCTGAGATATCATCTTACACAGTTAGCGCACACTTCAGAGAGAGAGAGACAGAGAGAATGACTGTGGAAGTCTACACAGTCAGATTGTATATGAGAAATCTTTGAAAATGAAGATGGGGATAGTTGCATCCAAGTGTATGTACAACTGTATGTGAACCATGTGATTTTTATTTTTGTATCAAATAAAATCTTCAGAATGGACCCAGTGGCGTACCTAGGGTGGGGCAGGTAGGGCACGTGCCCTGGGCGCCGCTCAAAGGGGGGCGCAAAAATTGGCAAATTATTAAACTTAAAAATCAAAATAAACCAACAATATAATTCATATTCAAATATTCCAGCGCATTGCTGGTGAGCTTTCGTGAAGCAGCTACAGGGAGTAAGTACACAGCGAATCGTGTAAGTTTTTGGTAAACGGAACACGGAAGATATATTGCATGCTCTGTCCATATGTCCTTGAATGGACCAATAGTAGCGGCCCCTGCCCCGCGTCTAATCTGGAAAGTTTTGATCCATGGATATAATACAAGCCATACTTTCTCCTTTGGCTAATTGCTGATATTATTGGCGTGGCGCAATTGTGCATTTTATTTGTATTGCATTTGTCGCTAGCGATCGTCAAGTTACTCGATATAATAAGTTAAATTACAGTCAAAGACAGTGCTTTGAACAAAAATAAGTGACCTACATACATTAATCTACTGAAATTCTATTTTCTACAGTAGATAATATGCGCGATATAAAAATATGTAAGTGACATGATCTCGCATCCAACTGTGAACTTCATTTGAATACCGTAATAATTAATAAAATAAGTACACAACACGCGAAAACCTAAATATAGTTAGTAGGTACCGTAAAACATATTTTATTTGGTTTACCGACCGATGCAGGTACCTGCTCAGGGGGCGTTTTCAGATACTTTAAGTGTGGTTGTTTATCATTTTTAAGACACTTTTACTAGCTTAGTAAATACATAGTTATTTACAAGTTAATCTAGCTAACTTTAAGGCAAATCTAACTCACTTTTCACCCACTTAGAAATATTGTATTAGGGTGAAAATATGGAATCTTCTAGAGTTCGGTGACAATATAGTGTTATGAACTTCGATTTGGAAACCTGATGTGGAATCCTAGTCGTGAAGTGTGGGAGACAAGACAACCCCCTATCTTTTATTTGAAAAACAACCTATAATTTATTTATTTATTTATTTCAAAACCCTCACTCATTTCGCAATAAGATCAACACAATATGAACTAACTGTTTTCAAAGAAACAAGAGAATGGGGATGAGGGACGAAAAAAAATGAAAACTGCAGGAGGAAGTAACACAAAAATCCAGTAAATACCTACTTCAAGAAGTCCGCTATTGGAAGCTCGACATGTTCCAAGGATTTGCCTACCTCAACATGTACAATAAAAATCCAAGGTATCCAACACTAACTTAGCACAAGACAAGGAGGATGTAACTTAGATAATTTTTATTGTGACGAGATTAAGAACAGTGAGGCTACCAGTTCTAAGGCTACTGAAGAATTTGAAGAAAACATTACTAATTTAGTAGGAGAAATACCTGGTGGGGGGAGAGGGGGTGATACAGAGGAAGATGTTAAAAAAAATCAAACCAGAAGTAAAAATACAGCATTATATTGGACTTCTGCACTTTGATAAGATTACCTGGAAATGATTTCTGACAGATGGATTAAAAACAGAAATAATTAAAATGGGTTCAAAATATTTTGAAAATACTGAGGATTATTTCCTACCTACAAACAACCTTTGTATGACAAAAGTTGTTTAAGAAGACACTACGAAATCACGGTGGAGAAGTGAATCGCTCATGTCTAAAAAGAAAAAATATTGCTTTTTGTAACTGTTGTATGTGAATGACTCACTGTCCATTAATATGCGAAGAATCATGGTGAGTGCTTCACCCAATGAGAAGAAACTGAAAGAAATTTTGCAACAAATAAAGAGAATATTGTCGCCTAAATTTAGTCCTAGATCGATATAGAAAAACAAAAGTGGTATAAAGTAATAAATAAAATCCTTCACTGCATCAAATTGCTTACCATTCAAAATCTAGTATTACGAGGTCACAGAGATTCACTGAGTGCATGCGATAGATCCAGATCCAATAACGTTGGTAATTTTTTTTGAATGAACAAAGCTTCTGGACATATTTGACCCCATCATGAATAACCATCTTACTCAAGTTAAAAATCATCCTATAACTCCATATTACTTTTCGTCTCATGTTCAAAATGAGTTCATTCATCTGATGTCTACCACTGTTCGCCAAAGTTTATTGCGAAACATTCGAAAATAAAAATACTATAGTCTCGTGAGCAGATTTCAGACGTAGTGAGATACGTAGAAGTTGATAGGAAATGATTACGCTTTAGAGCGTCCTTTCTCGGATCATCCAGATGAGTCAAAAGGATGCTGGAAGCTTAGTTGATGAAATCCTTAAACAGCTTGAGACAGACGGTGTGGCTATAAAGGAATGCCTTTTACAGTGTTATGACAGCGCATGCTGTGATGGCTGGTCACCGAACTGGAGTTCACAAAAGAATAAACAAAAATAATAATTTGGCGAATTACGGTATTCGTATACTGAAATTGGTTGGTGAGCTTGCAGCCAAACAGGATACTACAATGGTCTCGTTTTTTGAAACTATTTGTGTATTCTTTCCTTGTTCCACTCTGCGGTGGGAAATAACACAAGAACTCCTTGCCTGTGATTGTAAAATCAGAGTCTGAAAGTTGGAGTGCAGCGATGGAGCAGTTAAGTCAGTTAACAAATACATTGAAGATATGCTGAAAGTTCTCCAATACATGACAAAAGATGGCAATCAAACTAGTTGAACAAGAAGTGAGGCAAGACATCTATATATAATCATTGGTTATCCTACAATTTTCCGACTTTGTTAGGATTTTGGAATGATGTACTCGCTCATATTCACCGTGTTCAAAAGCGAATCCAGGATCCTTGCATGAATTTTCACGATGCTGTCTTAGATATAAAAGCCTCCTAGCCCGTTTTACTTATGAAACAGAGGTTGAAAGATGCTGGATTTACTGCTAAGGAAGGAATAGAACGAGTTCTGAAGGGATGGCTGGATTGTATTGCGTGTGAAATGAAGGAAAAGTTCAAACATCTGCATGAAAACGACGCCAGATTTGGATTTCTCCTAGATATTAAAAAACTGTTTTACAACACTAACGGTTGTGACCGTTTAAAAAGAATTTTTTGTTGTTGTAATTTCTATGGTTAAATAGTTACACGAAGAAAAATTGGATGCTCGAAAGGTGTTATCCACAAAAAAATGTAACCATAAAGAGATCTGAAAAGCTTCTTGAATTAATAGTTCAGTACGGAGATGAGAGCGTTTTTTTTTTTTTCTTTCGGATTTGTGCATTTCAGTTCAGATTATGCTTACAATTGCAATATGCATCGCAAGTAGCGAACTATGATTCAGTAAGCTAAAACTAATACTTTCGTATTGGAGGGATACAACGGGCTATGAAAGGTTATGAGACCTAGCTTTGCTCAGTATAGAGCGAGAAGAAACCGATTTCGAAATTGTTATTAATCTATTTGGATCGTGCAAGGCAAGGAAGGTGCAAGTTTAAGATAATTACAAATTTCCTTAATTTTGTTCTAAAACAAGAAGATAAAAGTATTCTGTAAGATTTATGATTATTTTATTTAGTGTATCTGGTTGTTTTATATTTAGATAATTTAAGAAAGGGCGCAACTTCGATGCTTGCCCTAGGCGCCATATCCGGTTGGTACGCCCCTGAATGGACCAGCTTACAGAAATTAAAACCAGAAATATGCTCACATGGAGATGTTATTAAAATACAAGGTTTAATCATGCATCAATTTTCTGTGGCCATATGTGATTCCAATGTGCTTAGGCTGGTGTGAAAATGAGTGAAGAAAGAAATATTAGTAATGTTAACATTGGCATTGGCTTTTCAGTGCTTTTATTAAAAACCATGTGAATGTGGCAAGGTGGCATTTATGAAATGCACTTTGTGCAACTGCAAAATTGTTTGGAACATTCTAGAGAAAATACCAGCCACAAATATATATCAACGGAGGAAACAGAAATTTAAATGAACTTTTATTTTTTGGATGTGACATTTTAATAAGAATTGTTGTATTTATTGGATGGAATGTGTATTGTTTTAAATATTATTTCATGCAGTGAAATGTTTAAGTTAAAAAATTCACAATAATTTTTCAAAATAATAATAAAAAAATTAATCTGCAGTCAGTGAAATTGAACCAGAGATTGCAAATTACGAAGCAGACATCATATTGCCTCGACCACACGACACAGTTTATTGGAAAAAGGGGGGGGGGGATGAATTCAGGAACAAAGGTGATGAGAATAAGGGGAATGGCATGATGTTGGGAAAGAGTGGTGGTCTAACTGGGATGGGGATAGGAATTTCTGGAGGTCCCAAGTTTTTGATGGCCAGGATCTCAACCCTACTGCTGGGGTTAAGTAGTACCACCAGTGTTGCAGAAGAAAAGAATGTCCCCAATGAGAGTAGCAAGTCAAAATTTTTGGATGGATCAAAAGTGAAGTCACAGTAAAAAAAAGAAAAAAAGAAAAGAAAGCCGAGATTGAGAGAGAGGCGTAGACAAAAGATTTGCAAGAAATTTTTATGTCTAAAGAGGTGAGGAGAAAGCAGGAGGCATGATGAGGATGGGTGTAAGGGGTTGGATAGTGAAGGTTGTAGAAACATGGGGGTATTGCTGTAAGAGGTGGGGAGATAGTATAACATCTTCTGTATGGATTAAGATGTAGGCACAAACTGAGAATGTCCTTTCAATGAGCATTCAGTTATGGAAGGATTTTGTGAAAGAAAATGTGGGTTAAATGTGTATTAGCCTTTTGATATATTGGAAACTAGGCAGGTGAGTGTTCAGATATGCTGGAAAGGAATATGCGGACATGTAGTGTTTTAAAGTGAAGGTCTTAGGCACAACATCCAGTGAAAGACAGGACTGGAGAAATAGGATATTTGACTGGAGTTTGGCAAGACAAAATGTGTGTAAATAGTGAAGGAAAAGATACCTGTAAAATAATGACATGCTTAGATGGGGGAAAAAACTAGGCCGACTATAACACTGAAGCCATTGATGGCTCTCCGACATCTCCACATGCTGGCCCCACACCAGCAACTTCAACTGCCCAGAAATCTGTTCATTTCTCAAACACCAAAGCTCCTTGGAATATCTCTCACTCCACCCGATTTCTGCTTACTTTTAAGAAGCCCTGAACCACTTTGCTGTACCTCCTGTAGAAGACAACCAGGACACCCTATTAGTTGCTGCCTATGGGACACCCATAGACAGCACGTCAAGTTTTTTGAACTATCTCCTACAACCATTGGTCCTCATTCTCCCATTCTGTCACAGATACCTCTGATATTGTGGAATATTTGTTGACACCTGTACCTGCTAATTCCTTCCTGCTCACCACAGACATCACCTTTCTCTCCAAAACATCCCCTACTGTTAAAATTTTAGTGCCCTTGAATACTACCTCACATGTGCCCTTACTCTCTTCCTAGCTCTGCATTCCTCATATAACAGTAAGAGGCACTCCCATGGGCACTTGAATGGCACCCTACTCTCCCAACTTTTCCTGGGTAGATTGGATGAAACCTTCCTTCAAAATAATTTTATCCAACAGATTGTGTAGTTTAGATATATAAATGGGCCCTTGGTGAAGAACTGCCTGTTCCTTGAAGTCCTAAACCCCAGCAATAATGCCAACCCCTTATAATTTATATGGTCCTAAACTCACACCCAAATCACCTTCCATCAGATATACATCTCTGTGCTTAATGGCTAATGGCCATCTACACAACTATGTCCATTTAAAACCTACCAACCCTCAATACCTTCACTTTTATAGCTGCCATCTGTATCACATCAAACAACTTTTCCCTTATAGCCTAACAATCCGTGCAGATACGTCTGCTGCAATCAGTAATCCCCCACCTGATACAACCTCTATTATCAGAAAATCGTCCATAAACAGGTGTTCTGGCCCGCAACCTACCCAGTACACCGATACATTCACCTTGCTCAGCATATCACCCAACTTGAATAGTATATAAATACCAACCTTCTAAGGCTCCTAAACCACCCCATAACTTCTTTCATTGTAATAGGTTTCATTACAAAACACGAAACTCGCATCCGCTATTGCTATTACAACCTATTGCTATTGATAAAACCTATCCAATCATAGGGCATGCTACCTGTACCATAACCCATCTCATTTACCAATTCCACTGACCTAGTCCTTACATAGGCCTTTGCCCCATCACAAACCATTTGTTTATCAGCATAAATGATCACAAACAGTTTAAGCCAAAAATCTAGACCATCCAGTTATTGACCAAGACATCTTGCACAATCCATTTAGTGTACATATTTACATTTTTTTTTTAAAGTTTCATTTTTATGCATAAGGATTTTTAATATGTTCACTTTCCTTTCTAGGCTTCAAAGTTTCCAATGATACTTTTTCACCCCCCCCCCTTTTTTACTTGGAACTAACTATCATAACAAACTATTCATTTGCTGGGTTGATCATGGGTTAGCATGAAAACCTAGTAATGTACTTCATCCTCTACAAGCAGGAGCAAGGGCTTTGATTGAAACATTGTGTTTGTGTAGAGTTTTTGTTGCCACACCACTTCTTTATCTTTACTTTACATATTAAGATAGCGCCGCAGAATTTTTTTCTACTCAAGTTTGCCAAATGTTAATATTATTCTTAAATAATTGAGATGAAACATAGTCATTGGTGACTAAAAGTTTTCATTCTTTTTCAAGTATAGATTGGTATCCAGCTGCTAAAAATCCAGTAGAAACTGTTGTGGTCTTTTTTTTTAATTTTTTTTTTACACTGATTCTGTACACCAAAAAAGAAACATGGTTTTGCACAAAAGTACCAATATGTGTTACTTAAGTTCATGAATTCATCATGTTACAGTACAGAATCTAATACAATAATTTTAAAAAAATGCTTGGGTTATATGATGTGACAAATTTTAGTAACCATATCCTTAGAACAGAGAAGTTCAAATTCAAATCACGATTTGAATTTAATACCCACTTAGAGAAACAAATGTTACTTTGTTGGCACTGCCTGAAGCATGGGAACAAGTACTAACTTCTTTTGGTAATTGTTCAGCTAGAATGCAGTTGTCAGTACAGAATAAGTATATTCAAGCACAAAAAAAGTGAAATCAACAGAATTTCTGAGTAATTTTTAAGATTCATTTAATGTGGAAATGATAGATATTAGCATCTATAAATGCAGTATAACATTCAAAGGTCAAAAAGTAAGTTTTCAGGTTGAACCACAGTGTCAAATTCCAAAGACGCAGACAGTGAAAACATTTTTATTCAAGGGATATGAAAACCTTCTTGAATGTTTGTGCCAGTGCGATTGAAAACCGAAGAGTTGAAATCTCATTTAACATATTAGCCTATTGGTATATAAAATACCCAGTACAAACCTGCTGCCACTCATTACATATCCAACAGCTTCAAAGGAAGCTATTTGATCAGATGTCAATCCAATCTCTCCTCTACGGGGTATTCGCTTGCCTTCTGCCACATAGGCTGCCATGGCAGCACCTTCTCCAGGCAACAAGGCCTTGCCATAATCCTTTTGGGACAGCGTAACATGTTGTTTCTGAACAGGACCCACAACACCATCTTCTTCATCACTACCAGAACCTTCAGCTTCTGTAAGAATTACAGTATGTAAGTAGCAAAGCATTTGTTAATATTATAAACAAGAATGTTGTTTATTTGTGGTACATTAGACTTTTATTTCATGTGATGAGCTATTTTAAAATAAATAACACAAAAAAACTGGATTGGTGAACAACATAACTAGTGAAAACCTACTTTTTAAGTAACTAGTTAACCGCAACCATCACAATGTAATAGAAAAAAGTCTAAAAGAAAATGTAATCTCAAAGAAGAACAGAGAAAGTACATCATTCCATTAACAAAGTTGAAGACAGGAGGACTAATAGAAAATAAACTACAGGACCAATTTAAATACAAAATAGTTTGGTTTTAAATGAATGGTGAGATATATAGATGCTTGAACTTAAAGTCATTAAAATGACTAATTACCCCAATTCACTATAACATTTGCTTGGAAAGGTCATAATGAAAGCAATTTCGGCCAATATATCAACAAAGGATTTGCAATATGCCTCGCCCATACTAAATGAAATTTGGTCAGGAGAAAAAAATGTTAGTAAACTGAAATCTGACAAACCTTTTTCCAATACTTATATGCGTTTGTCACTTGTTCTTCCACTTCCTTGTTGAGCTCCATTTTGTCCGCTATTGAATCACGGATATTATTTTCTTTTCAACCAGTTACTCATAACCGGTAATGGAATTAAACATTTTGATTGTAGAAAAAAAAATCTTCTTGGTGCTATGTATTTCATTTAAAATATTATTGACGATATAAAAATATAGAAATGACGAAGAGGAAATAAATAAAATAATAATACCTATTTCAATGGATTTCAATGATTGCCATTAAGTCTCTATGGATGTACGGCCCGATTGTGTTGTGAAAAGCCAATCCAACGGTAGACCCAAGAAGAATCTTCAGGATGTATTGTAGGTAATATTTGTTTTAAATGTTATTTGATGCAACAGAAGTATTGATTAAAGTTGAAATGAAATAAAAAATCATGCTTGACGATTTCTGAAAAAAGGGGGGGGGGGGAAGGGGAAGAATATGTCAGTGCTGCAGGACTTTGAAACCAAGTCAGAAAGTTATGAAGCCAACATCTTATCACATAGATCAGCCCACCATTTAATATTATATGGCAATAATTTTGGTATTTACAGGACAGCTAGTTTTTTTTTTTTTTTTTTTTTTTTTTTTTTTTTTTTTTTTTTTGCATGCAAATGTTTCAAAAGCTAGGATGCATTTGAAGAAACGACTGTACCACAGACATATTTTCTCCTAGTTGATTTTAAAAATTGGAACAGTATTATCTTATTGTAATCGTAGGCTTCTGCGACCAGAGACAGTTGATTCTTGGCTGTCCGGGTGATGCCGCATCATAATTCGTGTAGCCGACATTTTGACCATCCTTCTGTAGTCCTCTTCCAGGGCATAACTGCATCTTCAATTAGTGTGTGGTGCTGTTATATAGCATTATTGTTCCTACTCTCATTAAGATAACCAACAAATAAAGTCAAACTAAGGATATTTAACATAACTGTTAATGCTGCTGGAATTGACTGCCATTACTTCCCGAACTTATCAACGCTTTCTATTTTTTTTTTACAATGTTTCAATGCTGTGCGACATGGTGAACTCACACAATCATGTTAAAATGTTCCAAATGCAACTTTGAAAATTCTATACGAGTTTATCTTAGATCTGCAGCAAGTGTGGCACATTTATCACAAAAAATTTCCTCAAGTGCAATTCTTAAAGTTGCATATATTTGACACATTGCTTTGGGCATTACGTCTTATCAAGGCAATCAGATGTGAAAGAGGATTGGGACAAGGAATGGGAAGAAATTCAGACACGGCTTTTAAAAGGAACTATTATCCATGAATCAGTTCAGGAAACCATCGAAAATTGAAATCTAGATGACCAGACAGTGATTTCAGCTCATGTCCTTCTGAATTCCAGGTCCAAGTATTACCGTTCGACTACCAGGCAGGGTTAGAAACCCTTATAGCTGTTGTTGTTGTTGTTGTTATTCGGGTTTTAGGGCGCGTCGACGGCGGGGTCATTAGCGCCCTAACAACAACCAGGCAGTGACAACGTGGCAAAATTGCCGTCTGTGTGGCCGACTGTAAAGGGGTCGGCCACAGAGAACAGCACAATAAAATACTAGCATACTAATTAAAATACCGTCCGCGTGGCCGACTGTAAAGAGATCGGCAACGCAGACGGCAACGTAAAACTGAAAATAGGTAATAAAATATAAAAATACATACATTAACTGGTTGGCTGTAAAAGGGCCAACCAGTTTAAAAAACGCGTAATCTGGCTGGCTGTAAAGAGGCCAGCCATGATAAGCAGTGCCACAAGTAAAAACAGTACTTGGATTAGTGGTTATAAATGGCCACCAATCCAATCTAAAACCTAGGCCGATCTGCCCAAAATTTTTGGGACAAGACCGGCCAAGCTGCAAAACTTTAAAACCTTAGCCACGTTGTCACGGTCATCGCTTAAAATAAGGGACAGATCGTTGCCTAAGCCAACGTCTGCCCTTAAATCTAAAAACAATATACATTCGGTTAAAATGTGGCGTACCGTCAAAGGTACGCCACAAGCATCACATTCCGGAGGGTCCTCTCGGCGGAGAAGGAAACTATGAGTAAGAGGACAGTGCCCTATACGGAGGCGAGTAAGGAGAACCTCATCCCTCCTCGCCCGCTGGAAGGAGCTGCTCCTACGGCTGAACGGTCGGTTTGACCTGCCAGGAGCTTATTATGCTCGACTTCCAGCCACTGCCTCTGCCAAATATCAAAGATAAATCTCTTCACCGCCGAGGCAAGGTCTGACTTTGGGACCGGTGCAAAGTCGATTCGGACCTTGTCACAGGCTAGACTTGGCAGCTTCATCTGCTGCCTCGTTCCCCCTGATTCCCACATGGCCCGGTACCCAGCAGAATAATACCTCCTTTCCACGAGATTGGAGGGAAAGGAGGGCGTCCTGGATGTCCTGGACTAGACGGTCTGCTGGGTACATATTACCTATGGCCTGAATACAGCTGAGGGAATCACAGCATATGATGAAACACTTATCGGGATTTACTTTCATATGCTGGAGCGACTTTAGCACGGCGTAGCACTCGGCAGTAAAAACGCTGCACCTGCCGTCCATTTTGAATGTGTAAGTCGCTCGAGGGAACACTACGGAGCATCCTACTCCGTTAGCCTGCTTAGACCCATCCGTATACGCAGGGTAAACGTGTGATGCTCATTTAGAACGTCTCTAAAAACATTATTAAAAACACTGTCAGCGGTACAAACTTTGTTGTACCGAGACAGGTCTAAAATTATTCTGGGCCTCTTTAAAAGCCAGGGAAGGAGATTTACTCCAACCCTGGTGATAAAAAGATGGAAGCTCTAATCCATATTGTTCTAAAATAGCCCTTGTACGGTAGCTGAACGGTTTAGTGGCTCTATGCCGGTTGGCATAGAGCCGCTCGTGGTTGGGGTGTAGAACTATGTCGTACACGGGACTGCCAGGTGTTATGGCAACATGAAGGTAGTGTCGCACCATGAGGAGTTGCCAGCGGATGGTGAGCGGCGGCTCGCCCGAGTCAGCACAAATGCTGACAATAGGGCTGGTGCGATATGCACCCGTGGCGAGCCGAATTCCAGCATGGTGGACACTATCTAGTATACGGAGATAACTGTCCCGTGCCGAACCATACACGATACAACCGTATTCCAGCCGCGACCGTACAAAGGCTCTGTAAAATTGTAGCAGGCAGGAGCGGTCAGCGCCCCATGACCTGCCACACAGACATTTTAAAACATTTAGAGCTTTTGAGGCTCTGGCTTTCACATCTTTGAGATGTGGTAGCCAGGTTAATCTGTTGTCTAAAATTAGGCCCAGAAACCGAACTGTTTCAGTAAAACGTAAAACGGTATTCCTCAAGGTAAGATGGGGCTCTGATAAAAGGCTTCTGCTACGAGTAAAAAGTACACACCGGGTTTTCTCGGCAGAGAAACGGAAACCGGTGTGCACTGACCATTCATCCAGCCTGTTCAGCGTGAGTTGCAACTGCCGCTCAGCGCTTCTCAGACTGGATGAAGCAATAAATATTAAAAAATCGTCCACATATAAGGAGCACCCTATAGGTCTCCTTATAACACTTAAAATGCTATTTATCGCAATAGCGAAAAGAGTCACGCTTAAAACTGACCCCTGAGGAACACCGTTTTCCTGAATAAAAAGATCAGACACTTCACCACCGACTCGGTACCGGAAGCAACGACCAGATAAAAATGATTTTAAAAAACGGGGCAGGTTACCCTTAAAACCACATTCGTGCAACTGCTTTAAAATAACATGCCGCCAGGTAGTATCGTAGGCCTTCTCGAGATCTAAAAAGACACCCACAAGATGTTGGCTGCGAATGAACGCATCCTGTATTGCCGCCTCCAGGAGGATCAGGTTGTCCAAGGTGGAACGGAACTTCCTGAATCCACACTGAAAGCGGCTCAGAAGGTTTTGGGATTCTACACACCAGACGAGGCGGCGATTAACCATCCTCTCCAGTGTCTTACCCACGCAGCTTGTAAGGGCGATACTACGATAGCTACCTGGCAACAATTTGTCTTTGCCAGGTTTTAAAATTGGAATTAGTGTTGCTTCTTTCCACGAGTCGGGGAAGTGTCCTCCGGTCCATATGTCATTAAAAGTATCCAGAAGGTACTCTTTAGCATCTTTACTAAGATGCCTCAGCATCCTGGTACTGGATCAGATCAGGCCCTGGAGCAGTGTCGTTAGCGCTATTCAACGCTGACTCCAGTTCCCAAAGATGTAAATGGGCGATTGTATGCCTCTGTATTCGACGAATCAAAGCACAGCGCGCGCCTCTCGGCAGCAACTCTTTGTCGCTGGAACCGAGGTTCAAAGTTAGCCGATGAAGTGACGGCGGCGAAGTTCTCCGCCATCAGCTGCGCTATGCTTCGTTCGTCGGTAATAATACGTCCATGATCCAGTAATCCAGATACTGGTGGGCGAGAGTTCCTTCCAGATATACGGTGGATGGACTCCCATACTTTTGACGAAGGAGTGGAACGATTAATAGTGCTCACAAAGTTCTGCCATGACCTTTTCTTGCTGTCTTTAATAACTCGACGCGCCTTAGCTCTAGCAATACGAAACGCTGCTAGGTTGTCAGTTGTAGGGCACAACCTAAAACGACGTAGCGCCCGTCTACGACCCTGGATGGCGGAACGACAATCGTCGTTCCACCAGGGGACGGGCGTCCTTCGCAGCGTTCCGGAGCCTTTCGGCATGGAGACGTCAGCTGCACGGTGAATCACTTCTGTGAAGTGACTCACCTTCTCCTGTATACTGCCACAGGGTTGTAGCAGTACAGAACGGCAGAAGAGCTGCCAATCTGCACTGCTGACGTTCCATTTACGCCGGTTATTACCTCCTCCCACGCTCACACTCAACGTGCATCCAAACAGGGAAGTGGTTCGCTTCCATGTAGGTCGCGATCCACCTCCCAATGCACGGAGTCCGCGATGGAGGGGGAGCACAAGGAAAGGTCAATGGCAGAAGACGTACCGGTAACAGTGGTGATATGAGTCATTTGCCCTGTATTCAGGATACAAATTTCCTCCTGCTCTATCAATCTACCAACCACTCGGCCCCTGGGGCAGTCGGTGGTGGAACCCCACAACTGCACTGTGGGCGTTGAAATCGCCCAAAAGGAGAAAGGGCCGAGTGAGTTGTCGTATAATGCCAACCAGGTCGTCGTAGCCGACTGACACACTGGGTGGCAGATAGATAGAGCATACGGTCAGTTGGATAGGACCGTGTATTTTCACCGCTACTGCTTGTAATGGGGAGGTGAGAGCAACGGGTTCGGAATGGACGGTATTTAAGACAAACACCGCCACTCCCCCTTTCGCTCGATCACCCTCGGTATCGTCTTTCCTGTACAGGTCGTAGCCTCTTAGCACAGGTTGGTGTGTCGGTCTAAAGTGTGTCTCTTGCAGACACAAACACAAGGGTTTAGACCGCGCTAAGAGTTCTACTTCCTCTTTGTGAGACTGAAAACCATTCAGGTTCCACTGAAGTATGGGAGCCATCTCACCTATTGAGGCCCACCCGCCCCGGGTAGGGTGGGTCAGAGTCCGGTGTCTGCTGAGGAACGGGACCAGGATCGTCCACCAGCATTATGTTGTCTTCAGGGTCCGAAGACGATTCTCGTTGGAAGGCCTCGGAGTCATGCGGACTTTTCTTCCGCCGAGGCCTTCCCCCCTTCTTCTCCCTGCCAGTTGGAGAACTGGGTGGGGAAGTAGAAGGGGACTTCAAGAACACAGTGGGGTCCGTGTGTTTAAACTTCGGATCCCGAACCTTCTGCACAGTTTGCCATCCGCTACTAGCTGATGGCGTAGTTACAGCTTCAACTTTTCGTATTGTAGCCAACGATACCACGGCTGTGGCTACTGTAGCGGAAGGCTGTGCCTCTGCTGGTGGGACTGCTGGACCTGCTGTCTTGCTGGTCGAGGTTGCAGATGCATTGCTACCGACGTCCGCGGTCTTAGGTGTTATGACCTTTGTGGCTTTGGCGCCACAATTACATTGACATGAGCACGTTGTACTTGTGCCCATGTCTGCAAAGGACGTCTGTGTGGCAACGCTTTCTTTCTTGACGGGAGTAGACAAGGTTTTGGCGAAACTGGTAGCGAAGACGGGAGGCGCAAGGGCCTTAAACCTCTTCTTCGCTTCGCCATAAGGTAGTCGTTCCTTGGTCTTTAACTCCTGTATCTTCTTTTCATCGAGATACAATCGACACTCCCTGCTCCAGGCTGGATGTGACCCGGAGCAGTTGACACACACCTGCGGGAGGGTACAACTACTACCTGGCTCGTGTGCAGCCTTTCCACATTTCCCACAGGTGTCATTGTCGTATGCCCGAACCGTTGGCACTTAAAACAGCGCATAGGGTCCGGGACATACCTGACGGATATTTAGATTTAAATAGCCGGCCTTTATGGCTTTGGGCAACGTTGGAGTGTCGAACGTCAAGACGAAGGTGGCAGCCTTCTCAAGATTGCCATTAACCCTTCGTTTGATCTGCCTCACCTCGACCACATGATCTGTTGACCACTCCTTAAGGAGTTCCTCAGGTCTCAATATCGATAAGGTCGCGGCATGTGACCACGCCCTTACTCGAATTAAGAGTTTTGTGGAGTTCGCACTTAACTGCGAACTCCCCGAGCTTCTCAGACTTAAGGAGAAGGACAGCCTGCTTATGGGTAGATGTTTCCAAAAGCAGGGTCCCGTTCCTCAGCTTCTTGACTGATTTAAGGGTCCCAGCAAGACCCTCCAACCCTTTTTGTATATAAAAGGGGGACACCTTCTCGAAGGATCCCTCCTTCCTGGACATTATTATGAAGGCATTGTCAATTACAAAGTCCTTCCTGTTACTGTATTCATTTTCTGGAGGAGGGCTTTCAACCCTCGCCCGCTTTTTGGAACTGGGTGTATTTTTATTAGCCTGCGACACACCCGGGCCGCAGGGGTTTTGTTTTTGTTTGTGAGGCTTCATTTTGTTCCCACGAGCAAAAACATTTTAAAGGAAAGCGCTAGTACAACAGGGGTGCGCAGGTGCCCCTGAGGTTGTACGTTAGCGAGTGATCTGCCTCTCACCCATGCACCTCCTCGGCACGTATCCGACCTTGAGGTTGAGGGGTTTTTTATAGAGGTTTGTACCGTCCTCGCGATCCGGGCGATGAAGCCAAGATCCCCGTTCTCCTAGGCACACAACGTTCCACCGCCACGCCCTACGGTGGTCGTTGAAGCATGGTAGGAGTTTACGGTGTGGGAAACTTGCGGCGCTCACAAGTTTCCAGCTCGGGCACCGCGGGTTCGCCAAACCCGTACCTGGCACTTGCGTACCAGGCCCCTGCGGGGACCCTTATAGCTTCAGATATTTTCTGCACTTTTACTTCATAGTTATTGCATATTATTAAACCATTTAATGATTTCTACAACTACCGTACTGTTTAAATAGAAAAAAAAAATTCTGTAAAAGTTTTTTAAAAAATGTTTGGGGTGCCTTCCCAGTCTTTAACCACAAAAAATTCTGTACTTTCTCCCTTTCTTCAGCCACAAAGTACAAACCAGAAAACTAATGTTGAAAATTATTTTAATGACGAAGGGCCTGGTCATCTTTATTGAAAGATGAAGTTATGGCTCATGCCACAATGTGTGGGTCTCTTCTGTCTCTAATTTTGAATGAGCAGGCTACATTGATTCCACATTCTAAAAAATAAACTTGGGTACAAATACCAAAACTTGAATGCTCCTAAATTACATTACAGCTCCTTCCTTTGTAACAGGTCTTTTTGAAAAATGTGTAACAGGCATCCACCACCAAAACCAACTGTAACCCTTCTATTAACAAAACATACCCACCATAGGCCATGCCAGCTGTACCAGGTTCCAATATCATATACCATCTCTCTTGCCTCCATTGCCCAAATTCTTACATCGGTCTCACCTCGAATTGGATTTCCAACAGAATGAATCGTCACAGATGAACAGTTAATGTCCAATATCTAAACTACCCAAATGATTCATGTGGCTGGTCTGGATATGTCTCGCATGAATAAGGTTATTCCCCAAAATATTAAAAAGCATGTTGTTCCTTATTTTCTTTGATTAAAGGAAGTTTCATTGTAGAAATTAACCTTCCCCCCTCCACACAGTTAATAGGTAAAATAAAGTGTTGGCCTTATGGTATTTGTCAAGGTTATCCTGCCTTCATATATGTAACACTTCTTCAACAGTAGAACCTGAAGTGGCAAGATGGGAGTCAAAGAGTACCTAGCCACTGTATGATGATATCTAGTTGAAGGCAGAGAACATCAGTAAGGAAGGGGGAGGGGGGGGGGGCAGGAGGCGGAGGGGGGAAATTTAAAATAGGAACAACAGGGAAGAGGTGAAGTAAAAAAATGAGCAGAAAAAATTCTATATATTTCAAGTTAAAATTGTCTTCAAATTAGAAAATACATGATTCAAAATAAAATTTGAAAAAAATCTGTACAGTCGGGGATAGAATTCGCGAGACCCCTCGGCTTTCGATTATGCTTCGTTCTAGACATGACTACCTCATGGGACAGCGTAACTGGTAGGAAGTACACTAAATTCATGTTAGAACAGACCTCTCATACCCAGCATGTTACCCAAGCCTAAAAAAATGAGCCCACCCACAAGAGACTCGTAGACGCTCAGAGGCAAAATTCGGAGTTCTACAGCTAAAATAAAATAAAATGCAATTACATGAATACTGAAGAGAATTGCTAAATTCTGCATGGATAAAAATTTGTAAAACCAATAAGAGAGCTTGAATGAACTTAGTCGCACTTTCTAGCGCTGCAGCATTATAGAACCGTGTGTGACAAATACACTAAACTTAGTCACAAAATATAAATTAACTATTTCTAGATACTTCAATGGTTTGGAACACCTTAATTTTGTTTTCACCGTAACTTATTTAGAAGGTGAGCTAACTTGATCACAGTAGCAACAGTTTTGGTAGTAATAATAACAACAATTAATAGCAGTAAAAATTAGTGTTATCAGATTTTAACCCGGAAGAATGGAATTTGGAAATCTTTCATATCTTCCTTTGTTTCTAACTGGCAGTGATACTTCTTTAAAGTTTTGTGTCAAGCATTACTTCTTGCCTTCCAAGCCCAATGGGTTAGAGATAACACTCTTGCCTGGCATTTGGTAGGATGAGGATTAAGTCCCCTTTGCACACCCAATTTCAGTTTTCCACGGTTTCCATAAGTCTCTCGTATAGAACTACCGCAAAAGTTCCTCTAAAAAGCTGTGGCCGAAATTCCTTTCCGATCCTAGTTTCCAATACTCTCAAGATTCAAATCACATTGGCATCAAAGAGAAGATGAAAAAGGAAAAAAACCGAACACGGTGGGTGAGGTGTAACATTCTGAGCTAGCTTCCGGGAGGACGTGGGTTCGAATCCCTGTCCAGCAATCCAGATTTGGGTTTTCAATGCTTTTTCCAAACCATTAAAGTCAAATGCCGGGATGTCATGGCTGTATTCTTCCCCATTCCTCGCCCCCAATCCTTTCTTGCATCTAATTGCCTGGGCAAGTTATAAAGCCAGAAGCAAAAAAATAAAATTATATTTTAAAATTGTTAATATCAATGTTGATTAAAACAAAAGTTCTAGCCACCTTCATTTCACCACAAGAAATTTTTCAAATAAAAATAATTACATCCCTGGGGTATGTTTTGGACCTTTTCTTGGCTGAATTTTTCTTAGTCAACCATGGTAGCGAAGGGACTAGAGTGCTGGTTCCGCAATGTGGAGAGTCATCAGTTCAGTGTTATTTTAGGACTGGTCGACATCGGAACCATCCCGACACTCGCGTAGTGATTTCGATTAATCATGCAATATAGAAATCCAGATGGATGGATGAAGATTAGAGTCTGTGTCCTTCCGAAAGTGAGGCTTGATCGTTTACTGGACTCTTGGTCACTGGTACAATTCCCACCTGGGGCATGGGTGTTAATGTTAGTGTTGTGTATGTCTTGTGTCATATTTCACTTGTATTAGCAAAAAGCATTTGGAAGTACATCAGTACACAGAATGATCACATAATCAGGGGGAATACCATTAAAAAGATCCAACCCAATCGACAAAAAATATTCTTTGTTTGGTGCCAGCTAATAACATGGCTGAGTGTTAAAAGTATATTAAGATAACAAATTTGGAAAGTTTTTATCTACCCCTGGCTCTGAGGAAGCGAAGAACACTTGTTCAGTAGAGTTAGCTTTAATAAGATGTATGAATATGATCATCCATACTCGAAATATGTCCCTTTTCGACGATGAGCACCTTCAAATACAGTGACAGCCATTTGCCGAAAATAACAAAAACAACTTCACATAAAATATTATGAAAGTAATGTGATCCTAGTTAGAGGACCGAAGAAACTGCTGAAAAACAACATTTAACTAAAACGTATAAGTCATTAAAAATTTCTGAAAACTACGCCTTGTCAATTTCAACTTCAGAATACTCTCATTCCATCTTGTAAATAATCGATACTGTAGACGGTATATTATCATTGTAAGTGGTAGATCAACATAATAACTGGGTGAGGATACATATATAAAAAACAAATTTTGAAAAACTATAAGTGAAAAATAAAATATCAGAAATTTAAGAATATAAGAAATGTAAATTGTATAAATGATAAGTGCTGGGTCTGGTGGGAGGAATTTACTGGAAATTGAGGCCAGGAGGATGTCTGGTGTCAAGGATATTCTGATAGGCTAGTTCCCATCTATGTAGTTCAGAGGAGGTTGTGTTGTCAGGGAAAACTCTGATCACCCTAACTGAGAAACAGATGTTCAAATTATTCAGTTTGTGGGAAGTAGAATGTTTTGCAACTGGATGGGCCTCATTGTTAGCATATACTGTCTGCCTGTGCCCATTCATTCTGATAGCTAGGGGGTTAGTAGTGAGGCCTATATATGAGCTGGAGCAATGGAGGCATGTAAATTGATAAATGAGGTGTGTTGTCATGCAAGTAGCATGACCAGTGATGGGGAATGTTTCACCTGTCATAGGATTGGAGTAAGTGGTAGTGGCTGAATGCATGCTGCACGTTTTACAAAGGGGTCTGTTGCATGGGAATGATCCCTGTGGTAGTTTGGGGGAATTACTGGGTGAGTACTTGTGAACCAAGAGAAGTGCAATATTTCAACCTACAGCCTTATACGTGCAACCCCCCTCCCCCCCCCCTCTACACTACCATCTGCGCTGGCGACGCCATTCACCAGACGGTGGTCTCTCTGTACACATCTGACTCCACCTGGTGTCTTCACTTCTGCACCTATACGGCTGTAAGCCGAAATATTGCGCTTCTCTTGTGCGTGTGGTTTTTTTTTTTGTGTTCGTCGTCCAAGCGGCCTTCATATTTCAGTGTTGGGTCATATTTCCCTATCCTTCCTTAGTTTTTTGCCTTAAAGCATTTTCTTGCTCATTGTTATTATAAATACATATATATAAAATTTTTGTGCATTCTTATGCTATATTCTTGAAAAAGGTGAGAGACAAAGAAAATCTACACAAGTTAACTCAATATGCCTTTATCAAACAATATAACACAACAGAATGAAATATACAGAAGACAATCAACTCATTTTTAAAGAAATAATGAAGTAATACATAACCAGACACCGATTACATTGGCTCGAGGGCACAACCGTATGACTTAAAATTGTCTAATGTGAAAGCGTTCATTTGGCCAGGTACGGCACTGAGTTATCGGTCACCATCCGGCTGACGTGTTGCAATGGCGACCAAACAGCATTATGCCGTCGATGTGTAATGTCAAAGGGACCATGCTCTTCTTCACACCACTGAAAGAATGTCATCGTTCGATGTTTTTGCCGATCGGTCAAAACCGTATAGTCTGAAAAGAGCCTAACGGCTGATTCAATTTTGGTATCAAATTGAAATCAAATGAAGAATAGTTCTACATATCAGGTGGATACGTAAGTGATTTCCATCTCTGAAGTGACAGAAGATTCTGTATATACTTTTCACACTTCCCAAAATCACTGCCATCTAGTGATGTCAGAAGGCAATGCTTGTGATGGGGTGCATATTATTAAATTTCTTGTCTGACAAGCATTAACATGAAAAAAAGGGGGTTGCCATGATTTTTGCAATAACCCTCATATCAGGTGGGTCAATGGCGAGATCTATGATGATGCAGGTTTCACCAGTGGTGGGGTTACAATAGGTTGTGGTGGCTGGTAAGTATTTATGGTCAAGTATATTTTTAAAGTTAACTGAATTGATACAGGATGACATAAGATGGATAGTGTGGAGAATATGACTTTTCTGGGAAAGATCATAGAAAGCCATAACCACAACAAAGGATATGACTGGTTTTGGATTGCACATGATGGATGTTTTGGTGTCATTGAAAGGTTATGGTACAAAATATTTTTTTGTGGCTTCATTCAGAAAAAAGGGGGAGGGGGTAATTGCAGAATATAAAGGCAATTGCAAGACTGCTGGAGGATAAGGAGATGGATTCTTGATTGGAACACATGCATCTGCCTCAGATGTTTCAAGCAGTAAGGAAGAGAGTGCTTTATTTGACACAAGTTTTTTGTTTCTGGTTTTACACCTCATCAACCATGGGGTGGTTAGAGGCAGGAAAGGACAGGGGGCAAGGAATAGAAGGAATTTGGTCATGAATTTTTAAAGAACCACCCCAGCATCCACCTAGAGTGATTTGGGGAATCATGGCATACCTAAATCTGGATGACAGGATGGGATTCGAACCCGCTTCCTCCCGAATACAAGGCCTTAGCGTTACTGCTCACCCAGCATGCTTGGTCAAACTTTCTTGCCTGACTCACTTTATAGTAACCCTAGTATCAGGTGGGTCATTTTAGAGGTGGCCAACATCTATCCTGGTACCAGTTTCACCAGTAATTGGATTAAAATAGATTGTGATGACCGAATTAATATTGCAAGTACTACAGAGTCCAGAAAGCATTTATATTTTGAAAAAGACTGTAATAGCTCTTACTGTGAGAAAGTTGTTGGAAATAGCATGGGCAAATACTACATGGTCTAGGCTACTGGAATAAACTGATTACATGAGACCATTTATCCTGCTGGCTAGTAGGTTGGTGTTAATATATATATGAACATGTATAGTGGGTGACCTGGTGCATGAGGTGTGTAATGAATTTGGCATGTGCAATAATTTGTAATAACGGGAAAAACTTTCTCATGTTGAACATCTAACAGCAGTTAAGTACTGAAGTATGTTAAAAAATTGAACATTATGGAATTATTAGCTTAAAACAAATTAACTATACAAAAAAAGGACTTTGGAAGGTCATCTAAACCAACAGCTAGTTCTATTTTTTCATGGTATGGTGAATGTTATTAATTCAGGGTGACAAACAGATGAAATTATTATTTTTTTGATTTCCATACAGTGTTTAACACTGTACCATACAACTAAATTCTGAAAATCCAAGTGTAAAAAAATGATAACAGATTTTTTTGTACCAATATGTGGAGGTAAAAATGATAATGCTATAGGGCAGTATTTTTATACATTATTTTAATGAATGACTGGTTGGTGGCTTAAAATCAGAACTTAGGTCGTTTGCTGAAGATATATAATAGGACTAGCTGTAGCCGTGGCTTCGTCTAAGCGACATTTGAGATCTGAGCCTGGAAAGGTTTTTATGTTTGTCGATGACCCACAGGCACACTTCTATACTGTTCACATGGCTTTTCTGCAAGAAAATATTTGAATTGGTGCTGCCTGGTGTGTGTAAAAACAGATTCCTTTAATTACATGTATATACAAACTGTGATACAAACAACCTTATAAAATCACAAAGTTGAAAACATCGCTTGTAGTATGAATTTTGACTGCGAGAACGCTCCACATCTTTATACATAAAATCCATTGTGCAATAAGCACACCACATCATCCCTGATGAACAACTGGCACTATTGAGGCGATAGCTTTCTCACAGTCAAAATGCATGCCAGACTCCAGCGCCACCTATTGGAATGAATTACATATATCCCTTTCACACCACCTCAATAAATTTGTGTGAATATGGTCTGAATTGGTCAAGTGGTTTGTCTGTGATGTGTTTTACGCATACCCAGGATTTATATATAAAGGATTGTGGACAGTTGCAGGAGGATCCAGATAGCATATCTAGATGTGTTGGCCAACAAAAAATGAAGAGTCAGCTGTTTAGGCATAGACAAAAAAGTAAAGTTTTTGTTATGAACATAGGGTGGGGAGGAAATGTTTGTTGAAGAACTTAAGTGTAAATATATTGGGGTAACATTTAATAGTAAACTACAATGGGCAAGTGATAAGGATAATTTTCTGTTTTTCTTTATTAAAAAAAAAAAAATAGATTTACACCTCACTGACATTGGGTTCATGACTGACAGGAAAGGACTGGTAGAAATGACAGGGAAGGAATTCGGAAATTGCCTTCTGAAGGAATAATTGCAGCTTTTGCATTGATTGATTATGGGAAACAATGGATAACCTGGATGACTGGACAGGAATTTGTATCTGCAGCTTCCTGAATGCCAGAAATAAGTTTCAAAGTCCTACATTAGTGGAGAAGGTTAGGAGGAGACATACCCTACAAAAATGTGGGAATTTTGTTTCAAAACCTTTGAAAGACTATTGCTTGAATAATGCAGTGCAGTATGGGGTTCCTATTCTGGGTTTCAAATAGAAGAGTTAGATGGCGTGCAAAGGAGAGCAACTAAATGTTTTTGTCAAAATTAAATCTAAACACAATCAGTAACTAATGTGATAAAACAGCTGTTTTGAGAGCCATTGGAAGACAAAGAGTGTGTTGGGAAAATATGAAGCATATTTTGGAAAAGAGGCTTGGGTGGATATTGGCAGAATAATAATGAATAATACACTGTAGAAAAAGAGGACAGTGAACACAAGCTAGAACTTGATTTCAGTAAGTGAAAATTTTCTTCTGTTGGTAATGAAGTCAGAGAATGGAATAAATTAACATGTAAAATAATGAATAATTTACTAGAAACCCTGAAACAAATAAAAATTCATAAAGGTCAAAGAGTGATGATATCATACTTGGGGGAGTAAAAGATTAAAATAATTATCAGAACATGGGATGAAAAGGCGAATGTGTGGAGAAAATGCCAGCAGACACATATTCCATGGCAATAATAATATTACTCACTCTGTTTTCCAAGAAACGTTTATAAATAGAGAAAAATTGCATTCATTTATAATACTAAATTAAATATTTCACTACATTGAACGCAGATCGCACAGTCAAAACAATACTAATGAAGTGATTACTGTACTAGTAGTAATATGTGTCATGTTTAAAAACATAGCCATATTTTCCCTACGTATAAAAAAAATTTGTAATCTGATGGAATCAAAGAAAAGATTTATATTTTATCTAGTGCATACCATTTCAGTATAGTATATTATATCCACAGAAATCTTTTATAAAATACTGAAATATACAATTAAATTTTTTTTTAGCAAATTGAGCCATTTAAGGTACACAAAATAAATAATCAAGTACTGCTGAAACTAAGAGTTCAGTTTTGGATGTTGTTAGGGTATACTCAACTATTTTTTTCGACCCATTGCTCAACTTCTACCTCTTCTTCAGCAGAACTTGATGAACTGCTAGATGATGTTTCCTTCTTTTTCTTCTTCTTCCTTTTCTTTTTCTTTGATCTTTTGTCTTTCTTTTTCTTTTCACTATTTCTCTAAAAAAGAAAAAAAGAAATTTTAAATGTTTTTACCCTTATAAAACTGAATGGATCAAGTTGACGAAATGCTGATATTAAATAAACAAAACTATGTTCCCTAACCATATATGATACTAGTTTATCCTCCTTTTTCAAACCTGCTTTTAAGACAAATTCTGTAAAGGAGTAATTATGCAACTATTTACTATTACTAACACAATATCAAAACTTGAAACAGCTCCAAACAATAGTTTAAATATTCCCTAAAAATTTTTGTTCTCATTTGGATTTAGAATCACATAATTTATCAAATTTTTATAGTCTATGAATGGAGACTTTTCACTAAACAGTTTATAAGGATGAAACAAAAAAATATCATTAAAAAGGGCAGATAATTTAATCATTCCAATTTAGAATAACATTTTTTTCTTTCATAAATGTTTTAAACATAGATTTAATATTTTCAAATACAATTCCCTTTAGGAAACAGTGCAAAGAACGGAAATTCAGAAAAAGATTTTTACATGATGGAAAGTTTACACTTAAATTATGGTAACTTTTATCTCATTCATGTGGCATACAAATAGTAAACATACCTTCTTTTTTTTACTTGCTTTCATTTTGTGTTTCTTCTTTTTCTTTGGAGATATGTCTCCAACATCTTTCTTTTTGGTTTCAGCAGTTGTAGAGTCTTCTTCATCAGAACTGGAAAAAAGTCATTATGTAAAATAAACATTTATAAGAAATAGAAAGTGCTTTTATAACGTTAGGTTCAGGAGTAGATTGTGGGAAAGAATGGGATAGCATTTAGCAATTGCTATCTGAAAGAACCACTGGAGTGATTTCAAAAAGCATTGAAAATTAAAATTTGGAATGCAGGTATGTTGCATTTCTTCCGATTTCCAGGACCAAACATTATTATCTTCTGAACTCAAAGACAACAGTCTATACACATTTGTTGCAGCTTGAAAAGAAACTACTATTTAACAAAATCATAGGGGAAAAAAAAAATTAGAGAGTAACTAAGGCAAAACATTTTTTTTTATGTTACAGACTTAAAGACCACCTTGATGCTACACATTCAGCAGATTCCTTAAGAGGAATTAAATGAAGAGGGTCTTTCAATACAGAAAAATTAATTATTGAATTAAGAAGGTCCATATCTGCACAATGTTATAGTATTAAGTGACCCATCTACTGAGTAGCTACAAGTATTTGAAGCTTGCAATTCAGTTACAGCAAAATAGTTGAATCTATATTAGCTGGTTAGTGGTAAATTATGTTGAAGTGGAGCTATTAGATAAACCCACAATAATGAAAATGAAAGTAAAAATTAAATAGCTGAATAAAAAAGAATGTAACAAAATTATAACAAAATTTTTGTTGAAAGTATTAATGAAGAAAGCCTAGGGAAATTAAGCAAGATTTAGCAAATGCTATGGGCCCCGCACCTAGGATTCTTGAAAGCCTCCTTTGCATTTTTTAAGGGCCCCACACTGTTTTAATCTGGCTCTGATCACTGTAGAGAACTCAAAAGAAAAAAAGAAATGTTTAAGACCTGAGGGCCTAGGTGAATTGAAGTGTGTTGATGTAAACCAAACTTTTTTTTTTTTTTTAATAAAGGTAATACTAAGGGCATACTAATATAATTGATGAAGGTGTGTAGTACTAGTTCATATAGTGTTTTCATTGGGGTTTATACCTGACTGCCGTTAAAGTCATTATAAGAGGGATAGAATGGTGGACAGGAAATGGGAATAAATTTGAACATGGTCTTTTGTCTGGAGTGATTTAGTAAAACCATTGAAAACCGAAACCTGAATGGCTGGGTGGGGATTTGAGCCCATGTCCTGCTGAATGCCAGCCTTAAACCTTAGTGCTTTCCAACCACTTACTGTGATCATAAAGAAGGGGAAACTACAGAATGATTAGTTTTAAATCAGTGGTACAGAATTTGATAAAGAACGTGACAGTCTCATGCCTCTAAGGAAAGATGATTTGTCAACAAAAAACCACTGAATTTTAGTGTACGTTGCGCAAGCTATTTCCGGTGAAACAAATAGGGTAGACTAAATTTATAACGAGGCTCTGGACCTCTCGAAGGCATCTGGCAGAAGTAACCACAGATTCAATAATATGGTATCTCAGAATAGATTTGTGATTTCTAATCGGTTGATCACAGTATATTGTCGTTGATGGAGAAAACTTTACTAATCGAACCTTTACATCAGGTGTCCCTCAATGAAGTGTAATAGGACCACCTTTTTTCCTAATTTTTATAAATGATCTTGCAGACAACATTATTAGCAGTTTGAGATTGTTCACTGATGATGCAGTCATTTAAAGGGAAGTAAGGAAATATGGGTTGTAAAAAATACAGCAACCAGTCACAATATGATGTTGTAAGGATGATGAAGTAAGGAATTTGACCAATTGATTAAAAATTCAACATAATCTGGATGTTATTTCAGAATGGAACAATAAATTGCAATTTACACTAAATTGTAAGAAGTGTAAGGTAATGTGCAGTTACAAATAATCAATTTTTTTAGGAGTACAAAGTAATTAGTTGATCCCTGACATATTTGGATAGAATTTCAATGGTAGGTAGGGCTAATTCTAGGCTGTGGTTCATAAGTCAATTTTTGAAGAATTGTAACGAACAAATAAAGAAGGCAGCATACAAAAACTTATAAATGAATGTAATCTTTCTCAGCGTTGTTTATTTATAAACGTTTCTCGGGAAACAAACCGAGTGATGTTGTTATTAATACACAATATTTCGGTGACTTTATTCTCCGTCGCCATCTTCAGGTGCAGTTGCAAGTCTTGAAGTCTGCCTTGAAGTCAGCCTTGAGCGTGTTGTTTGTAAACTGGCATGGCAACGACAGATGTTGTTATGTAGCCGTACTCTGGCGCCACGACATCTAGGGTCGGAAGAGTCCTGGCAAGAAATGGCATTAAGACCATTTTTCTACCACCACCAAAATTGAGAAACATGTTGCGCTCTCCAAAAGATGACCTTGCCCTGCGTACACCCGGAGTTTACTGCATCCCGTGTGAATGTGGGAAGAAATACATCGGTCAGACCATACGGTGCGTACAACAACGTTGTTTGGAACACGCCCGACATGTTCGCCTGGGGCAAAAAGATAAATCAGCAGTGGCGGAACATAGTTTGACAGAAGGACATGGTTTCGATTTTGAAGCGACTAAGGTGTTGACACATGCGAGAGGCTTCTGGGACAGCGTCATTAAAGAAGCATTTGAAATTCGCCTCGCGTCTGATTTGGTAAACAGGGATTGTGGATACCAGATAAGTGATGCATGGATTCCTGTAATTGAGGCTGCTCATCACCAACGCTCTGCTTTTTGTGTTCCGCGGGCGTCTAATGACATCTGAGATGCTGCTAGGCAACATAACAACATCTGTCGTTGCCATGCCAGTTTACAAACAACACGCTCAAGGCTGACTTCAAGGCAGACTTCAAGACTTGCAACTGCACCTGAAGATGGCAACGGAGAATAAAGTCGCCGAAATATTGTGTATTAATAACAACATCACTCGGTTTGTTTCCCGAGAAACGTTTATAAATAAACAACGCCGAGAAAGATTACATTCATTTATAACTTACCTCTACGGGGAGGATACATATCGTCATGTTAAGCGACTGGAGAAGCTTCGTAAGAAGAGGTCAAGACTTCTTAGTGCTCTCGCTTTTCTCCAACGATGCCGGGACCAAAACATTGTACCTCGTTTTGCCGAGATTTGACACCCAATTGAATCTTTTGCGGCGAAGAAAATTCTACGAAAAGCGAGTTTGTCTCTGGTGAGGGAGAGGATTCAATACACCAGGCGTGAGTTAGACTCTGTTTCTCAGTCTCTTTTTGATTGCCACATGTTTTTTGTCTAACTATCTGCACCGTGACGCCTGGGAGTGGGTAGACAGCTGTACCGTCGCTGAAAGCCACAGAGTTCAACGCCGTGCGACGGCACGGCAATGCGGGAAATTTGTCCGACTTGCCCGCAAAGTTAATGCCTCTCCTGCACCTGATAGAAGGACAGTAATTAATCTGAGTGGTGGTGAATTAGACGCTGCCACCTTTTCAGTTCTATCTAAAGGGCTAAATTTTGCGCCAGTACCCAAGACCATTCCATACAGGGAAATTCTCACTAGCGTCGAGCTAGCCGTTCGTGGTTTGCCTGTGAGCGCTGCTGAAGAGATAAGGCGAGAAACCAGCCGAATATTAAGCAAGGCCAAACCGCCTCAGCCCAACACCACAGCTGCTGAGCGTAAAGCACTTTGGTCATTGCGTCACAACCAAGATATTATCGTCCTACCAGCAGACAAGGGGAACGCTTCGGTGGTTCTTATGATGACAGATTATCAACGAAAAGTAGAAGAACTTTTGGTGGACGCGTCTTACCGAAAAGTGTCGAAAGATCCGACCAATGCGGTGGCGAAGAAAACAACAGCTCTGCTGAAATGTTCTGGGCTACCAGAAGACACTATTAAACAGTTACAACCCCGCGCAGCTGTTCCACCCAGACTTTATGGATTACCAAAAATCCATAAACAAGAAACACCATTACGGCCAATAGTGTGTACTATTGGATCGGCCACTTATAATCTGGCTCGATACTTGACCGGGCTGTTATCGCCAATTGTGGGAAAATGTGTTTCACCATGTAAAAAACTCGGTGGAATTTATTAATACTGTTAAGAAGTTCACCTACGTCAACAGGATTTGATGGTGAGCTTCGATGTGGTTTCCCTCTTCACCAGGGATCCTCTGGCTGATACGATGGCTCTACTACAACAGCACTTCGAGCCCAGGTTAGTTGAGCTGTTCCACCACACATTACAATCATCGTACTTCTTGTATGACGGGCACTACTATGAACAGGTCGAGGGAGTTGCAATGGGCAGTCCCCTGTCACCTGTTATAGCTGATTTCTATATGGAACATTTTGAGGAGAAAGCGTTGGAAAGTGCCCCCCTGAAGCCCAGTGCCTTCTTTCCGTATGTAGATGACACATTTGTTGTTTGGCCTCATGGCAGAGACAATCTAGATAAGTTTCTCCTTCACTTGAACAGTGTCAACAAAAACATCCAATTCACGATGGAGGTTGAAAAGGAAGGCCGCTTGCCCTTTTTGGACATTCTGATTATAAAGAAATCTGATGGAACTTTGGGACACACAGTGTATAGGAAGCCAACGCATACAGACCTTTACCTAAACGCGCACGGTTATCATCACCCTGCACAGCGCAATACAGTACTAACTACTCTTGTCCATAGAGCGCGGGCAATATGTGATAAAGACAGCCTTCCTAATGAGTTAAAACATCTCCGTGATACCTTCAGAAAGAATGGATACAACGAACATCAGATACAGTTGGCATTCCGGGAAATGAATCGTAGGGCTAATAAACACGATAATGGTCCACACGATAAATTAGCCTTCTTGCCGTACTCTGGCGCCACAACATCTAGGGTCGGAAGAGACCTGGCAAGAAATGGCATTAAGACCATTTTTCTACCACCACCAAAATTGAGAAACATTTTGCGATCTCCAAAAGATGTCCTTGCCCTGCGTACACCCGGAGTTTACTGCATCCCGTGTGAATGTGGGAAGAAATACATCGGTCAGACCATACGGTGCGTACAACAACGTTGTTTGGAACACGCCCGACATGTTCGCCTGGGGCAAAAAGATAAATCAGCAGTGGCGGAACATAGTTTGACAGAAGGACATGGTTTCGATTTCGAAGCGACTAAGGTGTTGACACATGCGAGAGGCTTCTGGGACAGCGTCATTAAAGAAGCATTTGAAATTCGCCTCGCGTCTGATTTGGTAAACAGGGATTGTGGATACCAGATAAGTGATGCATGGATTCCTGTAATTGAGGCTGCTCATCACCAACGCTCTGCTTTTTGTGTTCCGCGGGCGTCTAATGACATCTGAGATGCTGCTAGGCAACATAACAACATCTGTCGTTGCCATGCCAGTTTACAAACAACACGCTCAAGGCTGACTTCAAGGCAGACTTCAAGACTTGCAGCTGCACCTGAAGATGGCGACGGAGAATAAAGTCGCCGAAATATTGTGTATTAATAACAACATCACTCGGTTTGTTTCCCGAGAAACGTTTATAAATACAAAAACTTGTCTGTCCACATTAGGACTACTGTTGTGCCATTTGGAAACGTATAGCAAGGGATTGAAAGTATAGAGAAAGTACTGAGAAGAGCCATTTGAAGTTCTTGCCACTGTCCTTATCAAAGTGTTACAGAATTGATACACAGATTGGACTGGGACTGTTTGGCAGACATAAGACGTAAGTTTCATCTGAATTAATTGATAAACGTGAACAACAAATTTCATTTATGAGTACAATGAAATACTTCTTCCACCAACCTATTTGTGTCACTGTGACAGAAGAGAAATATTAGGGAAACTAGGTCCATACTGATGTTTTCATGAATTCTTTCTTCCCACATGCTATTTGGGATTTGAATACACACAGTCAGCTTTAGTATAAAGCACCCTCTGCCACCCACTATTTGAGTTGCAGAGTATAGATGTAGATGCAGAATGATGGTAAACAAGGTCAAAATTGTCATGGTGTTGAGTGGCAGGATGTACTGTCTCCTCTTATACCACAGTGGGATATCTGGACAAATATGATTTCCACTGTTAATTGACGAAATTAAGGAAAATGGGAGCGGCTTCTAGGCGATATAAATAAGAAAAGAAAGGGAAATTAACCCACCACATACCAAAGTTTATGGTTGTGATGAGAGGGAACACTTATGCTGACAAACAACTACACAATATTTCGGCATCTTCCTTGTTCACTAGTAGAAAAACAGGCCATTAGGCTCAGTTCGTATGTGAACAACGTACTGAGCCTAATGGCCCGTTTTTCTACTAGTGAACAAGGAAGATGCCGAAATATTGTGTAGTTGTTTGTCAGCATAAGTGTTCCCTCTCATTGCAGCTGTCAACTTTGGAATGTGGTGGGTTAATTTCCCTTTCTTTTCTACGTTCGTTGTGTACACACGTACCGAGCCTAATGGCCTGTTTTTCTACTAGTGAACAAGGCAGGTGCCGAAATATTGTGTAGTTGTTTGTAAGCATAAACTTTCCCTATCACCGCAGCCATCAACTTTGGAATGTGGTGGGTTAATTTCCTTTTCTTTTCTTATTTACACCATTAATTATATCAACAACTTTGGTGAGTGAAAAAGGTACTGCTATACCTTACATTCTCGCATAATTTTAAGTGGCAAAGTATTTTCGGAAAGGTTTATCAATAAGACTGTATTTTTAAACAATATATAGTTGCAATTAATCAGCACTTTTCCTCTGGAAATCTCCTCTCTGTCTTATTACTTTTCAACAAAAAGGGAAAAGCTTTATTTCCAACACTTTGCATGAGATAATCAACACTATTCAATTTATATTTTGGAAGCATAGGGGCTTCATCAATAAGAAAAATATCTGCCCTGGCTTTGGACAATCCTGATTTGGTACTCCAGCATTATTAGTACTTGGCATCCAAAGGGTACTATGAAATGTACAACCTTCAGGCAGCAGTATGGAAGCAATACTGGTAAATGCCATACATCTCACACTGTGACATCTTCCAGCAAGCAGGTAAGAAGGGTACAAGTCTTCCAAGTGCCATCTGTACAATAAATGAAAAAGATTTTTATTCCAACATCATCATTTACTGCATGAGCAGTCTGGTGGCTAGACATCAACAGGTCTCTGCTTCAAAGCACTGTCTTGGCAGAAATTACGAAAAGCCCTTAACCTGACTTTCAACTCTGGTTCAGATTATTGAGTAATGTGAAGTACACAAGAACACTTCTGTGGTTCAGATTCCATGTGAAATTGTATGTTCCCTGTATCTGGTAGGATTACCGAGTTAGGCTAGTGCAGCTGCGACAAGAGTGTGCATGGGTGCTAAATCAAAAAAAAAAACTTTTGTTACTTGGCGGATAGACACTGGGGAATTTCCACCAAACAATGCCATACACATTTAAATTTACTGCATGATGCACAGTTTTCACACTTTCTATTTGCTTACCTCTGAGAAGCTGATATAATTTGCTCTCGCAGTGTTCCGAATATCCTGACATTTTTCATTCACAATTGTCAAAGCCGAAAGTTGTCTGTATCTGGTTTTGGAAATTACTACCTTTTGATGGGCAACAATCCAGTAAACAACTCAATTGAATCTTCTGAAGACAGTCCGTTTCAACAAGCTACATGTATAAGAACTGCTACCAAATTTTATTTAATGTTTCCCAGGACCACTTTGGTGGTAGAGTAATAACTTTGTTGCTGGCCATTGTCCACAGTTGTTGAATAAATGATTATGAATTAAACTCCATCTATTAACAACTGTTTTTTGTTAATGTTTCTTTCACCAGATGCACTTCGCCCTTTTAGAGTGGGACATCATAAGTGGTGGCTATAAATATATATATTTTGTTGTAAATATATCTGTATACATGATTAAATATTATATATGTATTCATTATACGTTACATCATTGTGGGTTGAATACATATATAAGGGTGTCAGGGATTGGAATGAGTTAGCAAGGGGAATGATGAATAACTTACCGAAAACGTTAACGAAATTTAAAGTTAAAATTTGAAGAGGGCAAATGTAGGTGGGTACAGGATAGGGGAAAGTTGGGTGTGTAGGGAAATTGCCACCAGAGTGTGTGCTCCATTGCAATTAAATTAAATTAAATAATATTTAATCATGTATACAGATATAATTACAACAATATGGATATATTAATAGCCATCACTGATGTTGCACTACTCCAAAAGGGCAAAACATGTTGTAACAGCCCTCATACCTGAATTTTGAATAGTATTGTACTGTATGAAGTATTTGTAGTGAGCTAAAGTTTGCTTGAATATGATCTGGTATGTTTGTTTTGTAATTTCTGATAAATCAGTGTATATAGACTTTGTTTTATGAAAGAAATTTATTTAAAGTCCATTTAATATGTTTAAGAACCGAATGGTGCAAGAAAATTTCTTAAATGTTTGTAATTCCATGTATTAATGCAAGTTAAAATGTCTACAGGACAATTTTCTACAGTTTGAGATGATTTCTGCAAATAATTTTGTATTTAAGTATCTCTAATTACCATTTCTGATCATTTTGTAATGTTGTTAAGTAATTTTGTATTAATTCCGATTGTTTTTAATATGTTTGATTGTTTGAGTGATTGTTAATGATCGAGAAATATCGGACGGATGCCTTTGAAGAATTCTTGTAATTTCGATAGAGACAATATATACAGATCGGCTGGACAGAGTGAGGATTCATTCATTCATTCAGTATTCAGTTTTACAGAGAGATTCATCCAGTTAGTTTTTCAAGTTGAGTTGACAGAGATTTTATTTGCAACGGCTCAGAAGTGCATCTCTGTATTGTATCTATGCTTGTGAATATCGCTGACTTCGTTTTGAGCAAGTAAACAAACCTTCAATATAACCTTCTGGTGGAATTTTTAATTAATCAATATATATAAATTAAACCACCGAAGAACCTAATAACGTCTGGTGAAAGAAACATTAATAAAAAAACAGTTGTTAAGAGACGGAGTTGAATTCTTAATCTTTGGTGTCGTGTTATATGGTTTTGTATTGCTGTGAGAATTTTAGTTTGGGAAGATTTTGTAATCCTTCTTTCCATTATTGCTCGTATATAACTCTCATATCAGACGTCGTTTACAGTTTGAATATCTTTGAAACTTATTGAGTTTTCTAATTAAAAAGAAACAATCACTAGTTATACAGTTCCAGTCAAATTCACACTGTGAATCTTACAAATGACTGGCAACTGGTAAATTCTGCACCCATTCATGTAATCTCTTTTTTTTTCCTGTTGCAATCATCAATTTCTCGACTAGTTTGATGCAATCCACCATAACTTCCTATCTTCGCTAACCTCTTCTTCCCAACATACCCCTTACAACTTCAATTATCTGTTTCATATAAATCTAATCTTTGACTAACTTTTGACTCTTTCCTTTATTAACAAATTAAGCAATCTGCAGTGTCTCAAAATATGACCCACCAACCTGTTTCTTCTAAGACTTTTCCACAAAATTCTTTTCTCACACATCTTCAGAATACGTTTATTTAATTTTATCTGTCCACTTAATTTTCAGCATCCTTCTTCAGCACCTTGCTTCAAATGCTTCAATTTTACTTCTTTTTGGTATTCCTAAGATTATGCTTTGCTACTATAAAGTGCTGTGCTCCACACTTAAAGAGTTTAAAAAAATTCTTTCTGAGCCCTAGGTCAATATTTGAAACTAAAATATTTCTATGTCTGTTCTGCTACCAGGACAATGTCATCAGCAAATCATATGCTGATTTTTTTCCTCATGGAACATTTATGCCACATTAAAATTTTTCTGTTACTTCCTTTATTGCTTCCTCTACATACAAGTTGATTACTAATGGTGATAGACTAACACCCTGTCTCACACCTTTTTAAACAATGCATGTCTCCCACAATTCTCTACTTTAATTATAGCCATTTAATTCTTACATAGACTGAATTCTTCTATCTCGATATTTTAAACCTGACTTCTTTAAACTTTTGAATATCTGTTCCACTTGTGTTGTTTCTTTATTCTCCTGAATTTCAACCTGCATTTCATTACTATCAGTTTGTGGTCAGAATCTATGTCAGCTCCTGGGTATGCTTAAAGTCTGTAAGTTGATTCTTGAATCTCTGTTTAATCTAGCAGATATCTACTTGTATTCTATGGACTTTCCAGGTATATATCCATCATTCATGAATCTTAAATAGTGTGTTAGCTACAATGAGTTTATATTTTTCCAAAAATTCTAATAACCTGCTTCCTCACTCATTTCTTTCTCTTAGATCATAACTTCCTAGTATTCCCATCTTCTCCTTCTCCAACAACTGCATTTCAATCACCCTTGATTATTACAGTTGCCTCCCCTTCACATTTTGGATTAATTCTTAATTTCATCGTATTTTCTCAATTTCTTCATCATCTTCCTGTGATTTTGACATATACACTTGTATTTGAGAGGTTGGAGCGAGCTTAGTTTCTAACCTCATCAAAATAATTCTGTCACTAAACTGTTCATAATAGCTCACCCATTTCCCTACTCTCTGGTTTATTATAAATACTACATGCTAATATGACAGCTTTTGTGCTTAGTATTCTGTGCTCCCCAGACCAGAAATCCTGTGCATCCTTCAAATTAATCTCACTAATTCCAATGACATCTAACTTAAGTCGTTCCATCTCTCTTTTTAAGTTTTCTAATCTACCTGCCCTATTCATACTTCTAACATTCCACACTCTGATTTGCACAATGTCTCTATCCATTCTGATGACTCCTTCCTGAGCAATTCTACCCCAGAGATCTGATTGGGGAACTAATTTACTCAGGAAGAAGCTAAAATTTTATGTGTACCAGGGCTATCTCAAAACTAAGGTTCCTACTGTGATAGCTACACAAGGAGAGGTGTTAGGCGAAATCCGGCAATCTGCCATGCTTAGAAACTTCCTCAGACTCTATCCTCACCATCACCGTTAAGCTATGCCACGCAATGTTGGTCTGACAGCCATTCACAATAGATGCCCTGATCGCTGTTTCTGCCAGATGTGAAATTCACATAGTAATCAATTTTTTTTAACACGAAAAATGTTCCACCTATAGCCATTTGTCACTTGTGAGAAACTCATGGTAAAAAGTATCAGCGTACAACACATCCACAAAGGATATAGGGAGTTAATGGATGGTCGCACAGACATTCATGACATGACCAGAACAGAAGTCTGCCAATTTTTGAAGATAAGAGAATAACAATCTGTGAACTGTATAGTAGGATTCCTGAGATTTCTGCCAACTCAGTTGACAGAATTTAATCTGAAAAACTGCACTATTGCCAGGAGTGCACATGGTGTGTCCCATGATTGGTTACAGATGCCAACAAGCAGCAATGCGTCGATTGTGCGTACCAATTTAAAAAATGTGGCAAAAATAGGAATCAATTGTTGGAACCCATAGTCACTGGTGACAAAACATGTTGCCTTTCACTCCCCCCAAAAAGGTACCACTCAACTTTGCCTAAGCTGAAAAATCTTAAGCAAACACAATATGCTGGCACAGTCATGGCAACCGTGTTTTGGCACCATAAGCGAATTCTGCTGATTGACTTTATGCCTATTGGGACAACAGGAAACTCAGAGAGGTATTGTGAAATGCTACAGAAACTCAAACGAGCCATCCAGAATTGCTGGAGAGAAAATTGAACAAAGATACAAAGCTGCTTCGCACAATGCTCAACCCCACATCTCTCGTAATTTTAAAGGATTATATGAGCTCGATATACCCTTTGGCTCTTTAATGCAGTGGCTATCTGTGTCCCTACACTGCACACAGTTGTGCTACTGGTATATGTAAGCCTATGTATTTCACAGCTATAATACTCCAGACATACTCAGAATTAATATGAATCAAACTTTTTCAGTGAATATATACTGTAGGGTGGTAGATGATGATTGTATCATTATTCATTGTCCTTGTGATAAGAGGCATATTCGTGTGAAAATTTGGAACTTTGAAGATTCAACTTCAGATCATAGCATCAACAAAATTATGGTTTTCTGTCATCTATTAAAGATTTTGCTCCTGAACAGATTTATGGAAGGAAAATTACACTTGCTCATCCAATTGTACTGACCATATGCATTATATACAGATTCATCTCTCCAAAATGATAGTGAACTATCCACTAAACTAAGAGTTCCTTAAGCTCTAAAAAACTGTTGCTGGGTATTTCAGCTAAAATCAAGGCAACTAGTTTATCTGGTTGATGAACCTTGCATGTGTGATTGTCCTCTCTGTTGGGAATCTACAGAACATACGAAAGCAGTGATCTTTCCAAAGATACAACTTTTTATCCATATCTTCTACTGTTTGAATGAATTTTGGCTTAGCTACTCTTGGTGCGATGTAAGTATGATTTTGTGGGAGCTACAAGATAGTCCTCTACATCTTTCTGCAAAGCTTCTTTCATTGGCCAGTTAGGATATGATATTACTATGATAAAGAAGTCAGGGGTTCCAAGCCAAATCATTGCATCTACAAAACTCAACTAGGAAATGAACAAGGTAAAATAATTTTTTCACAGACTGTGGCTTTTTTAATTAATAAAAATACTATTAAAAAAAGTGTTACTCCAATGTTTTATTTTGTGTGAGTTATATTTTTAATATTTTCTATCCACTGAATGCAGTCATATTCCATCAAAATATACACATCCCCATTGAGTAATTTTAAACTTTGCTGAAATGAAGTACGTTTAAATCGAATTCGTCATAAATTCAGCTCTATTGTTGTTTTGGTTTCCAGTAAGTATTTAACTAGCTCATGTCAAGAACCTGTCATTCGATGATGATTTACAAGACAATGGCTAGTACAAGGTTAATAAAATAGTAAATTAACATGATAAATGTGCCTGCAGGATAAAGCAATGGATATGCAAATGGACCAACATGTACACCAACATTCTTCAAGTCAATAATATACTGATATACTATTATTTAATTATTAGGAAAAATGTAATCGGTACTAAACCTAAGGACTGTACAAAACAAGAGGGTGTTATTAAACCTTTGATTAGCCTACACTAATATTATAAATGTGGAAGTAACTCTGTCTCTCAGTCTGTAACATTTCCAGGACTAAACGGTTAATCTGATTAAGATGAAGTTTGACAAGGAGATGCTATTTGCCATTAGGAAGTACATATGATACTTTTTTTTTGTATAAATAATAAATAGTCATGTAAGTTTGAAAAATTACTGAACAGCGATAGACAGACGCAAAGGATGTCTAAGTCTCTGTAGTGCCTTCCAGTATAGCTCAGTGGTTAATGTGCTTGCTTAATAATGTTTGATGTGTGGTCTCTGGTTCAAATTCCGGTGGAAGCAAAGCTTTTTAAGTATTGTTTTTGATCATATAAGCCACACCTGGATGCTCAGTTGTTCGGATTCCATGTTAAACGGTAGATCCAACAAATGTAGGGTTGCAATGTGTGGCAAATCGAAGGCGGTCTGAAAATACCGTACATGTACACTTTTTTTTTTTTTTTGTTGTATTGATCCCTTAGGCATTGTTTCTCTCGCAGTCAGTCTGTGTGTGATCTGCACCAATAATATAATAAATGCGAAACTAAGTCTCTGTCTTTTTGTTATGTTTTGATTACTGAATGGCAATACTGATATTGATGGAATTTGACAAGCAAATTCACTGTATCTGTAGGATGGACAAAGCACATTTTTTTTTTTTTTTCGGTATGAATAACAGTTTTAGTCATGATATTTTGAGAATTTATTGAATGGTGACAGACAGATGCGTTTGTTAGTCTGCAATGTTATGTGAGTTGCTCAAGCTGTGCTTCTCGCGCAGTCTGTTAGTGTATGATTTGTTAATAATTATACTAAATACTATACTAACAATTATTAAGTATAGATGTCGATTTGCTCTGCACTGTACTAGTACTTTGTTTCTGGCATCAATTATTTTGTTCTTGCAGGTGTAAACCTGACCTAAGGTGTAGCTCTAGAAGGGCATGAGCAGCTAAAGTTATTAGAACCCAAGAATCTGATGCACATGATGAAGAAAAAAGAAAAGGCCAATCTGAAGTAAAGATTCACTCAGTTAAACACCCCTTCCCCCACCACATCCCCACACCTTCGTTTGTTTTTCTGTTTTTAAATATGTTGAAATTGATCCTCTTCATGAGACCTGTTCGATGGTAGAATGATGAAGGCTTTTTAGTCGTATTATGCTCACTCAGTGTTGTTTGGGACAAATTTTATGTTCTCAAAGCTTTCTATATCCAATTCTGGCAATGAAATTCTAAGTCCACATGTACAAAGTCGTGGGTAACAGTTAGTTCCAAATAAAAATGTGTATGAGGTTTTACACCTTACTGTTGACGTTAGAGGTAGGAGAGGACTGGGGCAAGGAACAGGGAAGAATTCTGCCATGACCATCTGGGCATTCGCCTGGAGTCATTTTGGGGAACCATGGAATACTCAAAACTGGATGGCTAGATGGAATGCAAGGCCATGCTCTGGGTAATAGCTTACCATTATCTGTATCTTAAAGACATTGTCACAAAGTCAAGATGAAAGTATCAACATGTAACAACATCTTAAGCAAGTTGACCTGATCTAGCTGGGGAGCTAACCCTAGCGTCATCGGCACCTCTGCCTTAGCATTATGCTACTCTGCAGCAGAGTATGCATGTCCTGTGTGGAAAAATCCAGCCATGCTAAGACAGGAGACGTTGCTCTCCACAGAACATGCTGGCTCATCACAGGTTGTCTCAAACCATCACCTGTGAGATACTAGCTGGCATCGTCCTTGGAGACATACGCCGTGAAGTTCCCACCAGCGTGGCAAGGCTTAAATGAACGAAGATGCCCAACACGCCTTACACGGTTATACACCAGCGCCATTGAGACTAAAGTCCCGATCAAGTTTCATGCGGACTTCAAAGCCACCAAATGGTGCCCAATCAATGAAAGAATGCTGGTCTGGGAGAAGAGAGTGCAATATGATTTCAAGTGGATCTAGACAAAAGAGGGTCTTCCACCTGGGTCTGAACAACCATGGCCCATATGAAAGTCATTAAACAGGCTTTGAGTAGGAGTTGGCTGCTGCAAAGATACTCTTGCTACCTGGGGACACGTGAGAGAACAGCCAGATACCACATGTTCATGCGGGGAGGGAAAAACCATGGTACATCTGCTGTCCTGTCCACAACTCAGAATAAATGTATCTCAATTTGACATCCAATCAGCTACTGACAAAGCCATCGTATTGGCGGAAAAACTACCACATATCAGATGCTGTTATTGATATGAGAAGAAGAAGAATAAAGCATAACACTCTGTGTTGTATATGGTGCACCAGCTTTTCAGCTTATAATTACAAGCAGCTCAAGGGAACTCTAGGAAGCAACCTACTATGTTAGTCTTCTTACACAAATCCATACATATCAAGGTAAATTCATGATGCTGAATTTAAAAGTTGTTCAAAGCTTTGACAAAACCATCATCAGTGGTAAACTACTTGATGTACCGTGACAGATCTAAAATTATTCTGGGCCTCTTTAAAATCCAGTAGGAGATTTGCTCCAACCCTGGTGATAAAAAGTGGTCAGCTCATTACCAAATTCTTCTACAGTAACCCTTGTGTGGTAGCTGAAAGGTCTGGCAGCTTTACTCTGATTAGTGTAAAGATATCCAAAGGGTGGAGTCATAACTGTATCATAAATGGGACTGCCAGGTATTGAGCTAATGGGTGTGAAGTGTAGCACCATGAGGAAATGGTGGTTCAACAGTTTCAACACAAATGCTGGAAATTGGGCTCGATCAATATGCACCAGTGACAAGCTGAATTCCTGAATGATGGACATTGTTTATTACCTGGAGATAGCTGTCCTGAGCTGAACTATATATGACACAGCTGTGACCTTACAATGGCTCTATACTCAGGAGCAATCAGCACCCCATGATCTACCAAACAAACATTTTAAAGTCTTTAAGGCTCTGGCTTACACATCTCTAAGGAGTGGCAGGTAGCTTGGTCTGCTGTCAAAAACAAGGACCAGAAAACAAAAAGTTTTATTGAAACTTAAAACGCTGTTCCTCAAGGTACGACACAGTTCAGCTAAAAAGTAAACACCGAGTTTTCTCAGCAGGGAGAGGGAGGGGGTCTGGGGGAAGAGAAAAAAAGAGTGTGCACCGAACTCTCATCGAGCCTGTTTATTGTGAGCTGCAATTGCTTCTCAGCATCTCTTGGGCTAGATAATGTAGAAAAAAACAGTCCTCAACAAATAAGAAGTATTGGATAGGACTCCTTATTACTGATGAAACGCTATTAATAGCAGCAACAAAAAGGATCACACTTAAAACTGACCCTTGACTAACACAATTTTCCTGGATAAAAACATTTGATACATCACAAATGACTCTGTACTGGATTGTAAAAAATGAGGCAAATTTTCCCTAAAATTCCAATCATTCAACTGCTTTCAAATTCCATGCTGTCCGGTAGTATTGTAAGCTTTATTGATATATGACACCAAGAAGGTGCTGGCTATGAATGAACACATCCTGTATCCAGTAAGATCTTACTATTCAAGGTGGAACGGAACTTCCTATATCAACACTGAAAGTGGATCAGCAAATTTTTGGATTCAAGCTACTGGACAAAGCATCGATTTACCATCCGCTCTAGTGTCTTTCACATGCAGCAGGGCAATGTTACAATAGTTACCTGGTGATATCCTTGCTGGGTTTTAAAATTGGGATTAACATCGCTTGTTTCCACGTTCCAGGGGAGTATCCTTCAGTCAGGGCAGTATCCCCCAATGCAAATGCTTTTGAAAATATCTGGAATGTAGTCTTTAGTATCTTTGCTGTCTCAGTATATGGTACTGAGTCAGGTCTGGCCCTGGTGCACACTGTTTAAAGCTGACTATAGCTGCCATGAAGTGCATGGATTATTGCAGACCTCTGCAATTTTTAAAAAAAAAAACCCACATAAAACACTCCTTTCAGCAACATAACTTTGTTACTGGACATGAAGATCCAAAGTAGCAGATGAATTGATGGCAGTGAAGGACTGTGGCATCAGCTACCTGATGCTTATTTGTCAGTGGCTACATACCTTCTATCCAGTAATCCAGATCCTGGTTATCGAGAAAACCTTCCAGACATATGGCGGGTAGCTTCCCATATTTCCAATAATAACGTGGACTGTCTTATGGATATAACAAAGTTCTGACGTTTTTCTGCTCTCCTTAATTACATAATGCGCCATAGCTCTAGTGATTCTGAATGCTGCTAGATTGTCGGGTGTTAGGTGCGACCAAAACAACCCTGAATGACAGAATAACATTCATTCACCAAGAGACGGTCTCTGCCATAACTTGTTTCACCTTCTCCTCTATGCCGTGATATTGCTGAAGAGTCGCCAATTGGCTCTGCTGACATTCCATTTGTGTCAGCTGTTTCATCCTACATGTCCAAACTCTAAGTGCATCCATATAGCAAAGTGGTCCATTTCATGAACGTAATGATCCACCATCCAATGCACAGAGTCCATAATTAAAGGAGAGAACAACGAAAGTTCAGTGACAGGGAGAATCGGAGCAGTGGTAAAATGAGTCATTTCACAAGTGTTCAGAACACAAACATCCTCTCACTCTATTAATGGGCTAATTACATGACCCCTGCAGTGCTCGGTGGTCAAACCGTACAATGCAATATGGGTGTTGAAATCTCCCAGCTAGAGAAACAGCTGAGTAAGTTATAGAAAAATAAGTGCCAATTTGTTGCAGACAGCGGGTAGACTGGGAGATCGATAGATAGAGCATACAATCAGTAGGATGTGATTGTGTATCCTTATTGGTGAGAGCAACCAGTTCGGAGTGAAAAGTGTTTTGGACAAACAAAGCCACTCCTCCCTTAGCTCGATCATCCTTCCGTATAGGTGGTAAGCTCTCAGTACTGGGTAGTGTGATGGTCTAAAATGTGTCTCTTTGGGACAGACACACAAAAAATTAGACTGTTCTAATATTTGTAACGCCTCTTTGTTAGCCTAAAAGCTATTAATGTTCCACTGAAGTATGGGAAACACCCTACTTGCTTATCTTTACCGTGTCCTGATTCGGGTGGCTCCTATTTCTTTGCCTGCTGAGAAATGGGAACAGGCTTGTTTACCAGGTTTACCAGCATTTCACTATATTCAGGATCCAAAAAAGAGACTGGCATCTGGAATCCATGAAGAAGACCTCGAATATTTGGAATTTTCTTTTTGCCTCTCTTCTTTTCCCTACCACTAACTGGTTGAGAAGAAGACTTCACAGATTTTGAGGGTTGCATCTGCCTGCATGTCAGACCCTGGACCCTCTGATAAGCTTCCTTGCTATTGGTAGCACTTGCTGTTACTTGCTACTGCTGCCACACTCTGGTTGCAATTCCCCTGGTCATCCAATTACAGTTATTCATATATATATATATATGTATATATATATTTTAAATATCTTTTTCTTCCTATCCAATTATTCAGCATTATCAGAGCAGTAAATACCCGAACCATAGATCTAGCAGCAGAATCATTAAACCAATCACAATTAATTATTATTAATAGTGGACAAAATTTGTTAGAAAAATGGATTGAGATGAAAAGTGAGGATTAATTCTTTTGCTGGAATGTGTTCTTGACTTTTCAGTTTTTTTATGTTATAAAAAGTCATAATAAATTTATGGTAGCAAAATATTTTCAACAGTGATAGATACATGGAATGGGTCTACTGGAGATCGCGATTCTGCTACAATAACATGCAGTAATATCGTTGGAATACTGCCGTATTAAGTCGCAAGACGTATTATTTTCAAGTAGTAATTCTGTTGTAATACAGCCTGGACCACTGTTTTCAAGCAAAAATTAGGTTGTAATACAGCCTGGACCAGCATGAAACCGTTAAATGTACTTAGGAAAGAATTTATATTGGAGTCTTGCATTTGACTATTGCAGTATTATGATGCCAACTCCTGGCGGAATCGCGATCTCCAGTAATCCCCATGGAATTTATATAAAGCAAATAGGTCTTCAAAGGTTTTTACAAGATTTTTACTCTGTCCAGGCCCCATTTTAGTCTGACAACAGCTTTGTAGAAAATAAAACAGTTTAGATTGATATGATCCATGTACCAACAATGGTATTGTCAGAAGGGTTCACAACATTGTAAGAATATATCTATCTAGAATTAAACCAGAATGAGTTTATGACAGACAACAAAAATCTGAGGTAACGTCTGGAGGAAATAAAGAAAAAGTAAACTATAGAACACAAAAGGGGTAATATCAAGATGGGGATACCGCTGCAGGCTCGCGTAGTAAACACACAGATCACGTGGTATATATGACATCATAGTGATGTATTCAGTCTGCACGTACCAACACAGTAACAGCTATAGATATGATCTGAAGATTGAATATCTGCAATATTGTGCGTTATGGTTACGTTTCACTTTGGTCCAGGCTGCATTACAACCGAAACACATATTTATAAAATATGATTTCGCCAATTATCATTTGAGTTATGTTGTAATGCAGCCTGGACCATACGTCACAATGATGTCATATATATACCACGTGATCTGTTTGTTTACTACGCGAGGCCGTAGCGGTATCCCCTTCTTGATATTACCCCACAAAAGATGGAAAACTAAAGAAAAGATAAAGACAAAATACTGAACAAGAATGTTACAAATGAAAGACCATGAATTTCACTGGGCAACACTATCTTATTTTTCTTAGGTTTAACTACTTCATAAATGATAGTTGTATATTATGTTATTGAATCTACTCCAGATCACCATTCTGCTACAACAACATCCTCGTTGAATTGTGATCTTCAATGGTCCCAAGTTATCACTCACACTATCAGCAGCAAACTTTAACAACGTACATGCCCAAATATTGGGATTACTGGAGATCGCGATTCCACCTGGAGTTGGCATCATAATACTGCAGTGGTCAAATGCAAGACTCAGCTAGAAACTCTTTCCAAAGTACATTTAACGGTTTCATGCTGGTCCAGGCTGTATTAAACCTAATTTCTGTTTGAAAATAATGGTGCAGGCTGTATTACAAAGGAATGATTGCTTGAAAATAATATTTCTTGTGACTGACTACAGCAGTATTACAACGGTATTACTTAATGTTTTTGTAGCGGAATCACGATCTCCAATAGACCCAAAAAATTAGCCAATGAGTTACTTTTATAATGCTTTTAATAATAAATTCAATTAATCTACTTACTCAGCACAAGGAGGTGGTGATTTCCCCCAAACTTGTGGTACACCTGCAAGTCCAATTCTTTCTCTTTCCTGTCGTCGCTGATCCATGAAGTCATCTTCTTGTGTTCTGCGATGCCTATCCCTATAATTATGGTGACCTTGATTATAAGATTGTTTATTGTGTTCAATAAACCAATCATGATTCCAACGTTCACCTGAAGGCCCTGGAGAATTCCTAACTGATCTGACTAGTGACACATCTCTGTGTACCGAGCCTTTATCACTTCGTTGCCATTTTTTTTCTTTCTGTCTCTCTTCTGAACGTCTGTTGGATAACCTGCTGTGGCTGCGACGCCTGTCTAAAGACCTGTAATCTATTTCACTACCAAGAGTTTTTAAAGTAGGAGACTTCGATTTTTGAACATTTTTGATGTAATCTTTCGAGTCTTTAATTTTATACTTACTGCCACTTAAATGACATCTGTTATTAAACTTTGCATGTTCTTGGTCTGACGGGGAACAATAATCTTTATACGAGCTAGATTTTGAACTATGACGAAAATGTTTATTGCTGGTGTTGTCATAAATTGAAGGGGATATATCCCTTTTTTTACGCACGGGACTCGCCGAGAGCGATCTGGATCCTGTTCCCATTATGAAGCATTTATCAACTGGATGTAACCAACACTTTCAAAACTGATATAGTTCGATAAAAGCTAAAACGAACATCATCGTCACCAATGCTTACAGAAAATATAAACACGCATTTCTCACAAACGACATTGACACCTTTTCTGAGTAGCTCTTTGTCAGAGACCTGAGTAAATATAGATGTTCATGACTCTGCCTGCAGTATAGTACATTAGTAGTACTCCATACATTAAGTATACACCTACACCAATACACGAATTCACAACTGAACTCTACAAAATTGTTTCAACACAAATAAAGTAATTTTTTCTTTGATTCTGCTGATCGTCAGAGAAACTATGCACAAACAATGTCTCTGTATTTGAATGCCAACTGCTTTTGTTGTGTTGTTGCCTAATTGTCTCTGGAGTTATTGTTTATATGTATCTAAATAAGAAATTCTTAAGAAGACTGGTATTTATTCTTCAGTTATATTTTATCTGCATGATTGAGTACGAGTGAGAGATATCAACACTATTCTCAGTATAGGTGAAATAGTAATTACCATTGTTTTAATATCTCACCGGCTCAAGTTTCAGTCTGTTTACGAAAATGCGAAATAAATGATAAAGTGAATGAGATTTTAGCAATGAAATGAGGGGCATTTATTTTGGTTTCATCCATCCATTGATACCTACTCGTCCTCGTTTTCACAGTTCTTCGCAGCGTAGAGGAGGGTTTTTTTTTTTTTTTTTTTGCTGTGGTCAGTCTTTATACTGGTTTGATGCAATCCTCCATCCTTTCCTATCCTGTGCTAACCTCTTCATTTCTACATACCCCTTACAACCCACGTCCTCAATTATCTGCTTCATATATTCTAATCTCTGTCTACCTCTACAGTTCTTACCTTCGACTGTTCCCTCCACTAACAAATTAACCAATCCAGCATGTCTCGAAATATGACCTACCAGCTTGTCTCTTCTTTCCATAAGATTCTTCCACAAACTTCTTTTCTCACCCATCATTTCCAAAACTCGTTCATTTCTTACTTTGTCTTTCCACTTAATTTTCAGCATTCTTCTGATAGATAGATAGATAGATATGTTCACTTTGATCCCATGTGAGAATAATCTCGGGGATGTGGAACAGTACATACACTTATTAGTAATGTCAATATTACTATATAATTGATAATATTATATATTGACAAGAAGTTAGTTATGACCCATTAGTATAACCAATATTTCCTGTAATCTACAAATACAATCCCGAGTTAGTTAATACTTATTATGTGGAACAGTGTATAAACTTGTTACCAGCATCTAACAACCAGTTATTTTCTTACCAACCAGTTACCACAACTCATAAGCAGTCAATTACTTAAAAACCTGTTAGTATCATAATTTTTTACAGCAGTTTTTGAGTGCATGCTATCCCATGTTAGTTACTATATATGAGTGAAATTTTGTAAACAGTGTAATTACTTCATTTGTCAAAAGTTTCAACAGAAAGAAAAACCATATATCATTTTAGTAATTGTGGACAACTTTGTCACCTTTCCCTTCCATACACCATATATACTATTTTATCAGTCATTCTTAGTTACCAAATTCCAAGAAGAAAATTCTTTTACAGAGTAAAATGGATTCTGAAGCAGAAACTCTTTCAGTTTGGACTTAAAGTAGTTGGGTTTTTGTAGATAACATTTAATTTCTGTTGGTAAGACATTGAATAAGGAAGCTCCAGTAAATGTTAACCCTTTCTGTACAATTGACAGTGATTTGTAATCCTTGTGAATATTATATTTATTCCTAGTATTATGGCTATGTATGTCAGCATTAAGATTGAAGTGTTCAGGATTTTCCACTACAAATGATAGTACAGAGTATACATATTGTGCTGGCATTGTTAGTACACCCAGGTTTTTAAATAGATTTCTGCACGACGTCTGTGGGCTTGCTCCAAAAATAGTTCTTATAGCACGTTTTTGCAATTTAAATACCCTCTGTGCTTGTGACGAGTTTCCCCAGAATGAGATGCCATAAGTGAGCAGGGAATGAAAATATGCAAAATATACTAACTTTCTGGTTTCTATATTAGCTATTCTAGATATTACCCTAAGTGAAAATGTTGCAGAATTCAGTTTTTTAAGAAGTTGTTGAATATGCTGTTTCCAGTTCAATTTGTTATCTATACATACACCCAGGAATTTTGTGAAATTACTTTCATTGATTGCTTTTCCTTCTGATATCACATTATAGCTGTCCTTTGTTTTATTTTTTGTAACAAACTGAAGTAACTGTGTCTTTTCTACATTAAGTATTAGTTTGTTGGCACTAAACCACCTGTTAATTTTCTTTATAGCATCATTTGCTGTGTTTTCGAGGTTTTGTGCTGATGGGTCTTTCAACGATATGCTGGTATCATCTGCAAAGAGCACCATGTGTTCATTATCACCTAGTATATGTGGGAGATCATTTATATAGATTAAGAACAGCAGAGGGCCAAGAATTGAGCCCTGAGGCACACCACATTTAACTATACCCCATTCTGAGTTTATAACATTTCCTGTATTAGCATCTTTCAGTGATACACATTGCTTTCTATTTTCCAGGTAAGATTTAAACCAAAGTCCTGGCTTACCACTAACTCCATAGTGGTCTAATTTACCTAGTAGAATCTCATGATCAACACAGTCAAAAGCCTTAGCAAGATCACAGAATATACCTAGGGAATTTAATTTTTTATGCATTGATTCCAGTATGTTGTTTACAAAAGCAAAAATTGCTGAATCTGTTGAAACGCCTTGTCTAAAACCAAACTGTACTTTACTGAGTAGGTCATTCTTTTGTAGATGTGCATACACCCTTCTGTACATTGCTTTTTCAAAGATTTTTGAAAATGCTGGTAGAAGTGAAATGGGTCTGTAATTCTCAATTTTTGAGGTATCACCCTTTTTATAAAGCGGTTTGATTATTGACTTCTTGAGTGAGTCAGGGAAGATACCTTCTTCAAAAGAACTATTACAAATATGACTAATAACTCTACTAATGCTGGTGTTACATTGTTTCACTACATGGGTTGAAACCTCATCATAACCAAATGACTTTTTATTTTTGAGGGATTTAATAATTTTTTCAATTTCATTTTGACTGGTGGGAAATAGAGACATAGGTGCTGTTTTTGGTGACAAGGATTTAAGTATTGCTATAGCATCCATATTCCCATTATATTTTCCTTTTATTTTTTCAGCAACTGTTAAGAAGTAGTTATTGAAAGCACTTCCTACATAAGAGGGGTCATTTACAAGTTTATCATTAACGCTTATAGATATAGGTTTGTGTTCAGGGGATGATACAGTTGTTTCCCTTTTAATAATGTTCCAAACACTTTTTATCTTATTATCTGAACTACTAATCTCATCATTTATGGCCAAACGTTTAGATTCTTTTATTACTTTGGTTAAAATTCTACAGTATGTTTTGTAATGTTGTTTGAGAAGCCTATTATCAGTATTCCTAACTTTTACATATAATTCCCTTTTATGTCTGCAAGATGTTTTAATACCAACTGTAACCCAATTTTTGTTTACTCGTTTTTGACCAATTGGAGCTAGTTTTGTAGGGAGACACCTTTCGTAAATTTCCAAAAACCTTTGGTGAAAGTAATTGAATTTATTATTTACCCCTTTTAATTTATAAACAGTGCTCCAGTCCTCATTGAGAAGTTCATCATTTAATGTTTTTATTGAATTGTTCTTTAATGGCCTAACTCTGACAAATCCTTTCTTTTTGTTATTTTCATTTCCCACAACATCCAAAGTAATTATTTGAGCATTATGGTCTGACAAACCATTTTCCATTGGGATTGTTCCATGTATTTCTAATTTATTGGGCTCTACAAAAATGTTATCAATAATGGTACTACTATTTTTTTGTGTTCTAGTTGGGAAATTTACAGTTTGATAGAGATTGAATGATCTAAGCATTCCTAGAAGATAATCTGTCTGGTTACATTCTACAGCAAAATTTATGTTGAAGTCTCCACAGAGGATAATTTCCCTTTTAGTTCGTGATAAATTTATTAGAACCGCTTCAAGTTTATTACAAAATTTACTGAAGTCTCCTGTGGGAGCCCTATAAACTGTCAGCACTATAAGATATTTGTTTTCTAATTCTAACTGTATTGCACAACATTCAAAATCTTGTTCTATACAGTATTTACTTACATCTAACGATTTTGTCTCAGTATTTTCTCTTACATATATTGCTGCACCACCCATTCTCATCTCTGACCTGCAATAACATGAAGCTAATCTATATCCAATAAAAGGGAGGAAACATATTTCAGAATTCTTTAGATGATGTTCTGTCAGACATATGATATTTATGCTAAGATTCAATGATTTTTGGGTTTCTTCTATAGATATTATCAACTCATCAAGTTTGCTTGCGATACCCCTAATGTTCTGATGGAACAAAGCTATTTTAGACTGACACTCTTTATTTTTGACTGTAATGTCATTATGTACATTTCTTAAATAACTCTTCCTACTCTTGAAATTTGGCCTAAAAAAGACTGAGTCCTACCACCAATTACCACTGGGATGGGGTTCACATCCAACCTGCCTCTCCTGATGCTACTGGCAATCATTTGCGTTAGCCTCTGCTTGCCCCGAACATTCAGGTGGAGTCCATGGGAGGTATGGTCACTCCGTGTTATGCAAGAAACATCTATCAGACCAATGTGTGTTCGGTCAGCCTGACACAATGCACGCTTCAGATCTGCCTGTGTACGCTGTACATGACCACGCATCCAGGGTTGATCATAACGCTTGAAGAGGTCAACAAAACCAACATTGGTGTGAGTGGTGTTTTTAGCAATGTTGTCAATGTCTGTTTCAACACAATAATTGAGATTTCTGGACAGACTATTTCCAGGACCCCCAACTATAATTATATGATCCTCTTTAGTAAAATCTTTCCCCAGGTTTGAAATTTCATCTACAACATTGCCAAGTTCTGCATTAGGCTTAAATATACTACACACTTCAACATCAGAGCCCAAGCTTGACTGTAACATTGAACTTAATCCCCTACCGTGACTACTTCCAAGCAATAACACCTTCTTGGATTTCTTTTTGCGAGCTTTGCACAATGTGTGCTTTTTTACAACTTTATTGCAATGAGACAGCCCTACTGTAGTATCTGATACATCCTCAGTTAGATTCTCCAACAACCCAAAAGTATTGGAAACTTCCAACTGAAAATTTGTAGAATGCAGGTCCTGTTGTTTCCCTCCAGTTTTGGCTGCAGTCCACTGGAATTCCTTAACATTTAATGCTGCTTTTTCAGCCTTCAAAACATTGAGTTCTTTGGTTAGTTCAGCCACTGTGGATTCGAGACAAGAGATACTACTTTCCAGTTCACTCTTTTCCTTCCTACTTTTGCAAGTCAAACAACTCCAAGGAGAGTGAAGCGCATTTTCAGCTTCCATGTAGCCACATTTCGGGTGAAAACAAACTCCACAATCATTACAGCTGTTTCCCTGTTTTACAACCCTGCGACAGCCACCACACTTCATGCTCATTGAGATATTAAACAGAACAAAATACGGGCCAAGAAGAGAGTTGTAACTTAACCTATAAATACCTTTCCTTATTTTGCAATATAATTTCCACAAGACACACGCAAGAATTTACCACGCAAGCAAATCAATTTTAACAATAAACCTGTTAGTAACTTCTTGTTTCCTTCACTGATAGAAGATTAATTCCTTTTAGCGGTATTAGTATACAGTAAACAAACACACGTGTTTCAAAGTTGTCGAACCAACACCTTTTTGAACTATTTAAACTATGATACTTTTACTACACAGTGTTACTACACTCAAATTCGCTAAACACACCACCAGACAAATATTTCTACACATTATTTAATATCAAAAGTAATTTAAAAGAGCTGGTATCAATTCACAACATCCGCGAGTAAGAAACCAGAGAGCACCACATTTCAAATGCTTCAATTTTCTTTATTTCCGGTGTTCCTAAAGTCCATGTTTCGCTACCATAAAGTGCCGTGCTCCACACAAAGAGTTTAAAAAAGTTCTTTCTAATTCCTTATTCAATATTTGAAACTAAAAGGTTTCTCTTTTTCATGAAGGCTCTTTTTGCTAGGGCTATTCTGCTTTTAACATCATTCCTGCTTCGGCCATCGGTTGTAATTTTACTTTCCAAGTAACAGAAATTCACTTACTTCTCCTATTGCATTCGATCCTACTTTTATATTTAATCTACTAGTATTGGTATCATTTCTGCTACATTTCATCACTTTTGTCTTGCTTTGATTTATATTCAGTCCAAAATCTTCCTTCAGTATTTCGTTCATGCCATTCAAGTAACTTCTCAATATCCTCAGCCCTCTCTGCTAACAAGACAATGTCATCAGCAAATCGTAGCAGTACTGATTTTTTCTCCCTGAAAACTTATGCCACATGGAAATTTTTCTTTGACTTTCTTCATTGCTTCTTCTACATACAAGTTGAATATTAACGGGGATAGACTACAACCTTGTCTCACACCCTTTTTAACTGATGCATGTCTCTCGTGATTCTCTACTTTTATTACAGCCACTTGATTCTTATATAGTTTATAGAGTATTCGTCTATCTCGATACTTTAGACCTGACTTCTTTAAAATTTTGAACATCTTGTCCCACCTAACATTATCAAAAGCTTTTTCTAAATCAACAAATGCCATAAAAGTATCTTTGTTTTTCTTGATCCGCCCTTCAAGTATTAATCTTAAAGACAGAATTGCTTCCCTTGTACCGCGATTTTTCCTAAACCCAAACTGATCTTCACCTACTATCTCTTCTACTACCCTTTCCATCCTTCTGTATATTATTCTGGTCAGTAATTTTGAAGCATGTGATGTTAGACTAATGGTGCGATAATTCTCACATTTGTCGGCTTGTGCTTTCTTTGGAAGTGTGAAGATGATATTTTTATTAAAATCAGTTGGAATTTCTCCTGTTTCATAACTTTTTGATATCAGCTTAGAATAATCTTTCGATTCCTTCCTCTCCTAGAGATTTAAGAAGTTCTGCAGGGATCTCATCAATTCCAACTGCCTTATTTGCTTTCAAGTCATTCAGAGCTTTATTAAATTCTGTCCTCAAAACAGGATCTCCTAAGTCATCAATGTCGACATCGCCTTCCTTTTCCAATACACTATTGTTCAAGTCGTCCCCATCATAAAGTTTCTCAATGTATTCCTTCCATCTGGTTAGCTCTATCTTCTGAGCTTAAAAGAGGTTTCCCATCGGCAGTTTTAATGTTCATACCTCTTTTCTTCATTTCTCCAAAATTCTGTTTGATCTTTCTATATGCAACATCTACTTTTCCTACAACCATTTCCTTTTCTACTTCTTCACACTTTGCTTGTAGCCATTTTTCTTTTGCTATTTTGCATTTCCTATTTATTTGATTTCTAAATTGCCTGTACTGCTCTCTTCCTGCTTCATCCTGAGCATTTTTGTACCTTCTCCTCTGATCTATCAGCTCCAAAATTTCTTCTGTGATCCAAGGTTTTCGGGCAGCTTGTTCCCTAAAGCCTAATGTTTCTTTGCCAGCTTTCATTATTTCGGTCTTTAATGCATTCCATTCGTCCTCGGTTGAGCTCCTTTCACAGTTACTTCTTAGACCTAAGTCTACCATTTCTGCAAATTTTTCTCTTGTGCTAGATTGTTTCAGTTTATTCACTTCCAGTCTGTTCTGCTTATACTGCTTCCTTATTCGCTTGAATTTCAGCCTGCACTTCATTACTATCAAATTATGGTCCGAGTCTATGTCTGCTCCTGGGTACGCTTTACAGTCTAGAACTTGATTCCTGAATCTCTGTTTGACCATGATATAATCTAGCTGATATCTGCCTGTATCCCCAGGACGTTTCCAGGTGTATATTCTTCTTGCATGGTTCTTAAACAGTGTGTTCGCCACTACTAGCTTATATCTTTCACAAAATTCTAGCAACCTGCTTCCTCGCTCATTTCTTTCTCCTAGACCAAAACTTCCTACAGTATTCCCCTCTTTTCCTTCTCCCACTATTGCATTCCAATCACCCATGATTATTAGATTTTCCTCCCCTTTCACATATTGGATTAATTCTTCAATTTCAGCGTATATTTTTTCTATTTCTTCGTCATCTTCCTGTGACGTTGGCATATATACTTGTACTAATGTGGTTGGGACGGGCTTAGTTTCTAACCTCATCAAAATAATCCTGTCACTAAACTGTTCATAATAACTCACCCGTTTCCCTACTTTCTTGTTCATTACAAATCCTACACCAGTGACAGCTTGTGTGCTAATTATCCTGTGTTCCCCAGACCAGAAATCCTGTGCGTCCTTCCATTTAATCTCACTAATCCCAACAACATCTAACTTAAGTTGTTCCATCTCCCTTTTTAAGTTTTCTAACCTACCTGCCCTATTCAGACTTCTAACATTCCACGCTCCGACTCGTAGAATGTTTCTATCCATTCTGATGACTCCTCCCTGAGCAGTCCCCACCCAGAGATCCGATTGGGGGACTATTTTACCTCCGGAATATTTTACCCAGGAAGAAGCCATCATGATATATGTAATTTGAGAGGATTACATGTGCTCGGAATACCCTTAGGGTCTTTAATGCAGTGGTTTCCCGTTGCCTTCTGCATCCCCACTGCTGTTGATCATTTCTGATTCATCCGCCTTTAGGGGCCGTTTCCAACCCCAAGGGCAAGAGGGTGCCCTGAACCGCTCCCCGCTCTTCCGCCCTCCTTTCGGAGGCCGTTGGCTAAGCAGTGGGTGACTCCTTATACCGGGAATCTTTCAGTCGCCAGAGCCTCGTCCGTGCAAACAGGGTGCCCCACGTGAAGGAGAGGTTCACATTTGGTTGGAAAAGACTAGTATAGTCTCTCCCAAACCCTTACACCCCGTAGAGGAGTTATGATTCTTTAATTAGACTGAGATTTTTTTTTACTTGTCCAGGCCGGATCTGACCCTAACCTCCTACAATACAATAAATACCATACAATACATTCATCTTCTATTGATCCCAATATAAGAGACTGGCTCTGTGGGATGTGGAAAGTTTTCAATTTACAGATAAAGTTTCATAACAAAAAAAATACTTACAGCAGTAGATGTACAGGCATAGTATACATTGTACATTAAACAATTCCTTAAAAAACCGACTTTGAACCGGTCTCAAAGTCAGACCTTGCCTCGGCGGCGAAGAGATTTGTTTTTGATGATTGGCAGAGGCAGTGGCTGGAAGTTGAGCATAACAAGCTCCGGCTGGTCAAACCGACCGTTCAGCCGTGGAGCAGCTCCTTCCAGCGGGCGAGGAGGGATGAGGTTCTCCTTACTCGCCTCCGTATAGGGCACTGTCCTCTGACGCACAGCTTTCTTCTCCGCCGGGAGGACCCACCGGAATGTGATGCTTGTGGCGTACCTTTGACGGTACGCCACATTTTAATTGATTGTGTGTTGTTTTTAGATTTAAGGGCAGACGTTGGCTTAGACAACGATCTGCCTCTTATTTTAAATAATGACAATGTGGTGAAAGTTTTACAATTTTGTAATCTGGCCGGTCTTAACCCAAAAATTTTGGGGAGATCGGCCTAGTTTTTAGAATGGTTTGGTGGTCTGTTTACAACCACCAATCCCTGTACTGCCTTGTTCGATGTTAATTTTTTTTTCTTATTAAAATCGAAATTTTACTCTTGGGTGGCCCCTTTACAGCCATCCAGATCGTTTGTTTATTGTTTGTGTAAGCTGGTTGGCCCTCTTACAGCCAACCAGCCAGTGATATGAGTTTGTAAATTTATGTCCTTTTTATAGTTACTGTTTTAATTTTTTACCTAAATCTGCTGTCTGCATGGCCGACCTCTTTACAGTCGGCCATGTGGGCAGTATTTTAGTCAGTGCTTTCGCATTTTATTATGCTGTCTGTGTGGCTGACCCCTTTACATTCGGCCATGCAGACTGGCACCAATTTTTATCCCACATTGTCATTCCGTATTTTAGCTAGGGCGCTAATGACCTAGATGTCGACGCGCCCTAAAACAACAACAACAACAACAACCATATAGGGCACTGTCCTCTGACACATAGCTTTCTCCTCCGCCGGGAGGACCCTCCGGAATGTGATGCTTGTGGCGTACCTCTGACGGTGTGCCACATTTTAGTTGAGGGCAGACGTTGGCCTGGCGAACGATCTGGCCCTTATTTTAAACAATGAGACCAGCAGTGTGGCGAGTATTTTAAAATTTTGCGTATTGGCCGGTCTAGTGCCTAAAATTTTAGGCAGATCGGCCTAGTTTTAAGATGGATGGGTGGCCTATTTACAGCTACTCATCCATGTGCATTGGTTTTGATTTTTATATTTTTAAATTCCTTTTCGCTGGCCACTATACAGCCGGCGAGAGATGTAGTGTTTTTAATTATTTTGGGACCCTGTATGGCCCCTTTACAGCCATTCAGGTGGTGCACGGTCTTGTGTTCTGGTGGCCCCTTTTCTAAGCCACGTTTTATATGTGGAAATTATTTTATTTGCTGTCTGTATGGTCGACCCCTTTACAGTTGACCATGCAGACAGTATTTTAGTACTTTGAGCCACAGTTTAGGCTGGTAATTGTTAGGGCGCTAATGACCCCGCTGTCGACGCGCCCTAAAACAACAACAACAACAACATCCTTAAAAAAATAATACACCAGAAGATGCACAGTCATAGCATACATGGTACATTAAAAAATTCCATAAAATATTAATACATACACCAGAAGATGTACAGTCATAGCATACATGGTAGCTATTATAAACAATTGCATAACAAAATAATATATACACCAGTCATAATTATGTAAACTACATTTACACAAGCTACTGGCATTTATTTTGTAGATACCTTAGAAATAAATTCAACAGAGTAGAAGGAGTTGTCAATTAAAAATGCTTTCGATTTTTTCCTAAATTTATTTTTATCATCTGCTAGACATTTAATGTGTGTTGGGAGCTTATTGAAGATAATATCGGATCACTTTTTCAACAAATGACAATGACTTGTAATCCTTGTGAAGATAATTTTTCCTTCTAGTGCCATAATTGTGTATTTTACTATTTGATTCAAACAAAGTGTAATTTGTGACTAAAAATGACATTAATGTGTATATATATTCAGCTGCTAATGTTAAAATCCTTAACTTCTTGAACAGCTCTCTACATGAAGTTCTATTGCTAACCCCGCACATAATTCTTATTACTCACTTTTGGGCTCTGAACACTGTGTCTCTATGGGTAGAATTGCCCCAGAAAATTATTCCATATGACAATAAGGAGTGAAAATAAGCAAAATAAACTAGCTGCCTCATACGGAGATCACCTATAGCTGAAATTGTACGAATTGCAAATGTGACTGCATCCAATCGCTTTAGTAAGTCAGAAACATGTACCTTCCAATTTAAATTATGATCAATATACAAACCTACAAATTTCACACTCTCTACCTCTTGAATGGACTGGCCTGCAAATTTTATGTCTATATCTGGTGTTAATCTGTGTGATGTACTGAATTGCATATACTGAGTTTTATCAAAGTTTAAAGACAAGCCATTAGCTGTAAACAATTTATTAATAAGTTCAAAGACATAATTTGAAATATATTCTGTAGATAAATCTATAGTATTTTTAATTCCTATGTTTGTGTCATCTGCAAATTGGACAAATTTTGAGTTTTTAGATGAAACTCAGGGTAGATCATTTATATATATTAAAATCAACTTTTGGGATACAGTATCTCGAGAACTAAGTGAGATATCAAAAAACTTCGTTCTTTACTTTCAGTTTGTCTCGTTGAGTTACACATGAATCCATCATCAAATCGCGGCACCACAGTTATCGTAGAATCCCCTGTGATCTAAATCACGTAGTACTATCATATTTTATGTATCAAAAACATGGATAATAATTTCTGAGTCATCTCAACAAGCTTGGCATACCTTTCTTTCCCCACCATCGTATGCATCATTGTAACAATATTGCAATATATAAATCCCTAATAAGCTTTAGACCAGAATGAGAAATAAAAACTTGTTAAAGAATAAGGCGCAAGGAATTTAGTTTTTTTTAGTAATAGTGTAATCTTTTATGTGCATCAGGTTAATGCACACCTGTTTTGGTGGCCGTCAATGTGATATATCAACGCTATTCTTAGAATAGGAGTAATAATAATTATAAATGAATGTAATTTCTCTCGGCGTTGTTTATTTATATTGTGCTTTAATAACAATATAACTCGGCTTGTTTCCCGAGAAACGTTTATAAATAATAATTATCTTAGTTTTACTGTTTATATGTCTTATTGTTTCAAGTTTATGTTGCTATTCATCACTTCACTAATATTTGACAAACTTTGATTTTATAGCAACAATATTAGTGGAGATTAGGGCTAGGTTGGAATGCGCGCAGGGATAATCAAAACTTCTTGTTATAACATAAGCCCCTAGGAATTTAATTTTTATTTCTCACTTCAGATTCAAAAGCATCCTTGACCATAATGACAGTTAAATTTTATTTCTTAAAACATTTAACAACAGGAATTTAGTTTTCATTAGTAAGATAAACTGCTTTCATGAGTACCATGTTGTTATATGATTCTATTGATGTCATGAGTCAGTTTTTGTAAACTACCACCACTCATCTAGGACAGGAGAATTTCAGGACATCAGTAGCAGTGGAACAGGATGGGTACACAAACATTTTCAGAATTGTAAGAAAAGGTTCGGAATATGGAGGGAAGTCATTGCTACTGTAGAAAGTATGTGGGAGCAGTGGAGATTTGAGGAGTTTGATTTAATTTTTTTAATTTAATTTAATTGCAATGGAGCACAGGCTCCGGTGGCAATTTCCCTACACACCCATCTTCCCCCTATCCTGCACCCACCTACATTTGCCCTCTACAAATTTTATCTTTAAATTCCTTCAAAGTTTTTGGTAAATTATTCATCATTTCTCTTGGTAACTCATTCCAATCCCTGACACCCTTACCTAAAAAAGAGAATCTTCCCACACCCTTGTGCCTTAAATCGAGTGCCAGCTTGTGGTCATGGTCATCTTTTCCCTTCCATGCACTACTTTTCATACCTATTGCAATATCTTTCCATGCCTCATCACCAGTATATGCCCTGTACACTCCCATGACCCTCCTCATCCTCCTCCTGTCTTGCAATGAATCCCATTCCAGCTCCTTTATCATATCCGTCACTGATTGCATTCTGCGATAATTTCCAGAAACAAATCTAGCAGCCCTTCTTTGCACCCTCTCCAACTCCTGTATTTGATACGTAAAATGAGGGTCCCATACTACACCACCATATTCGAGCAATGGTCTGACCAAAGTTTTGTAACCCAATTCCTTGACTTCTATCGTACATCCCCTCATCACTCTCTCCAACAAGTGCAGAACTTTGAAACCTTTTCCTACCACCTGTCCTATGTGTCCTGCCCAGTTAAGTTTGTTATCAAAAGTAATTCTAAGATATTTGCATTTCAAGTCTTCAGCAAGCAATTCTTTCCCCACCTTATATTCATAATTAACCTTTGGTACCTAATAAGCTGACTCTTCTTTGTATTTATCTTCATTCCATGTTTACCAACCCAATTAGATATCCTGTCGAGATCACCCTGCAACTGTTTACAATCCTCTATCGTTTTGATTCTTTTATACAGCATTATGTCATCTGCAAACAATCTAATTTCAGATAGTAAACAATCAACACAATTATTCATTAGAATAATGAATAGCAATGGTCCCAATACGCTACCCTGTGGCACACCCATTTTTACTTCCACTTCTTTTGATACTACATTTCCTACCCTAACTTTCTGTTTTCTACCTTTTAAAAATTCTTCTACCCAGCAAATGACTTTCTTATCCACTCCAATGGTTTTTACCTTATTTACTACCATTTTAATGGCTTACTCTGTCAAACGCCTTAGACAGGTCTAGTGCTACACTATCAATTTGGCCTCCCTTGTCCATTTCATCTGAAATATCTTGCATATATCCCACCAACTGAGATTCACATGAATATCCTTGCCTGAAACCATGTTGCCTGCTTGAAAACCAATTACGTTCCTCACATATATTTCTGATGTGGTTGCATATCAATCTTTCCATTAATTTACCTACCACTGATGTCAAACTGATTGGCCTGTAATTCTCAACTCTATTTCTCACCCCTCCCTTATGTACCGGTACTACTATTGCACTTTTCCAGTCCTGTGGTAAGCAGCAAGTGTCTAGACTCAATTTAAATAATATTTCAAGATAAGGTACAATGTCACATCCGGCTATCTTTAAGATATCTGTAGTAATATTATCTTCACCAGCCCCTTTATGTTTTTTCTGCTTTCTTATTTCCTTCATGGTTTCCTCAGGATGGAAATCAAATTTTTTACTATCGTCATTTCTAATTGTGTTGTTAAGCTCGTTCTCTGAATTAGACCCTCCTGTTTCTGATTCATTGTCCCTAATGCTTTCACTGAACCAGTTACTTAAAATCTCTGCCTTTTTCAAATCGTCAGTAACTTCTTATCCATCCTTATCTATAAGTGTCTCTACACCCTCCCTTCCCCTCAGTTTCCTGATATAGCCATAGAAATTTCTAGATGCATCAGTCAATGGTCCTCCTGCACTGACAATTCTCTTCATAAACCCATCTTTAGCCATTTTCTTTGCTGTTATTAAGTTCTTGTTTAGTTGTTTTAAATATTCCCTACTACCCTGCTGTCTCTTAACTCTGTTATGTTCTTTTCTTACCAACCTCTTTAACCTCCTCACTTCCCTGTTATAGTACATAGGTTCTCTACTTCTCTTTATTTTCTGCTTTGGAATAAATTTTTCTTCCCCCTTTCTTATTATCTCCTTGAACTCTTCCCACCTTGACTCTACTGTACCTGAGCCTTCCTTCCATTTGCTGAATTGTTCTCTGATATATCTCTTCAAATTTGAAACCTGTGCCTTTTTATAATTGTACCTATTTCGCCCTTCGAGTTTGGCTGCTGGTTTACTGAATCCTCTAATATCCATCAGAACTGCTTCATGATCACTTATTCCTTCAGTTACTTGATACCTCAAAAGGTTTTCATCGGGCTTAATTAGAAATATATCAAAAACATTTTGTCCCCTAGTGTTTTGCTCAACCACTTGTGTAAATCCTCCTTCCCTTATTAAGATATTTGCAAATTTTTGTTCCCTTGTGTTATTTATCTTATTCCCTTCCCAGTTTACACCTGGTAAATTTAAATCCCCGCCGATGATGATCGTTCTATTCTTACCTCTGAAATCTGAGTATGAATTTAATTTGTCCCCAAGAGCCTCATCCTCTTCTGTCATTCTTCCACTGCGGTAAACAGCCAACACCCTGATTTTTTTCTTTTTTATTACCCCAGAAATCTACCCCAAGTAACTCATGGTCTTGATCTATGAACGCCAGTGAACTTTGGTAGTTTTTGCTAACTAGTATGAAGACTCCTCCACCAATTGCTCCTCTATCTCTGCGGTACACTCTGTAACCATCAGGAAAAACCTCACTGTCTAGTACTTCTTCTTTTAACCAACTCTCTACCCCAATTATTACTTGTGGTTCGTGCATCTCTATTAAGTTTGCAAATTCGATTACTTTGTTCATTATACTTCTACAGTTTACCATTAACACCCTTACTACTGGCTTTACATTTTCAGAATTTATCTCCTCTTTCCCACTTTTACCGCAGTCAGTTATTGTTTCAGCCATTTCATCTATTTCTTTAATATCTGTGACTTTCCCCATCGCGAATCTGCAATCAGTATTACTTTGATAATCTATTTCTGTCCCTTCACCAGCAGCCTAAAAAAGGCACAGTCCTGACCCCATCATCACTGGAAACGGGCTCCCTCACTGCTTTAGCTAACAACTCAGAAAGTACTCCCTTCCCCCTTCTATTTAGGTGTAGGCCATGCCTAGTGAAACCCCACCTACCAATGGTGTTCACAGGCACAACCCCCAACACAGAACCAATGCCTTTCCCAAGTAGCACTTCCGTTTCCACATTAACCCGCCTGTACGAGAACATAATAGGTTGAAGTGGGATGGTGGAGAATATGTGTAAAAACTAAATAAGGAATTAATAGCAGTAAAGAGAACTAAGGCAAAGTGAAACTTAGTGTTTGGGCAGGAAAAATTGAATGATAAGGATGGTGGATGAGTGATAACACTCTGGCCTTGCGTTTGGGAGGATGTGGGTTTGAATCCCTGTACTGCCATCCATAGTTAAGTTTTCCATGTTCCCCGGAATCACTACAGGTGAATGTAAAGATGGGTCCTTTGAATAGCTGTGGCTGAATTCCTTCTTGTTCCTTGCCCCCTCTCCTTTCCCACCTCAAATTATTCAACAAGATGTAAAGCTATGCGTAAAAAAATAATAATAAAGAAAGCATAAATTTCTATAGCTATGTTAGTACAAGAAGAGGAAAGGAAGGCTGTCAGAGAATTATACACAAGGATGTAGTTAGAGAGAACATGAAGGTTCTGGGCAACTGGTTTAGTGGGACTACTATGGATTACCACACAGAGACAGTAAAGAATTAACTGAGGAAGCTGATTTAGATTTTAGGAAAAATGATCAAACTGGGAAATTATAAAGTTACAGGATAAAATGAAATAGCTGCATAGTGAGGGGGGAAGGGGACAGAAAGATAATATTATCACAGGTGGGTGCCAAAGACATTGTAGCTTACCTGGAAGTATTTTGCAGGTGAAGTCTAGAGAGTTTCTGTATTTCAGAATACTGGAAATGTGACATAGCTGTACTAATCCATAAGACAGGGGAGACACTTAGTATCGAGAATTCCTCACCCTACTTTTATTACTCATACAATACAGTGCAGTGTTATGCTATTCACGTGTGAAATTACAATCTGGAAAATGAATTACCCCCCTCCCCCCCCAACAAAGAAAGCAAAAATCACTGCTGCTGAGAGTGGAGCACAAATAAATCCAATAGACTGAAAAAATGAGAACCCGCCGAAGATGCTTCTGCAAAAGAAGTGAAACGCGTTTGGGAGGTCAATAAATGCACAAACATTCAATTGCTTTGGCATTATTTAATTATCAATATTGCATGTAATGTTTTGTCACAAACTATTCAGGAATAATAGTCCTAATGAAAAATGTGTTGTAATTGTATGTAGGTTCTCAACTGCTTTGTACTTTCATTATCATAATATACTTGCAGGTACTAGCTAAGACACTTGGTTAACATAAAATAAAATGGAGAGAGGAAAAGGTTCACAAGGACGTGGTGGTAAAGGCAAAACTCCTCAGTATCCAGCTGATCTATTTGCACTTGGTGCAAAGTCTGGCCGAGTAGAAACTGTTGAAGGCAAACGTTCTGGAGTTGTACATGGAAAGACATCAAGCAGCCATGTCTTAGCAGGTAAAAGTCCTAAACTTTTTCAGCATTTCAGTCTTCTGTATTTTCTATGAAATACTTCTTTGAGATAAAATGTTTTCATTATTTCTGACAGTGCACAGTAAAAACATCCAAAGCATTTAAATGGGTGGTTTTTGTTATAGAGAGGCTGGCTTTTGATATTAACATTGACATTCTTGTTTCATGTGATATGTGTGTCATTACATCCTATTTACATGAACACATTCTCTTGCTGGATGATCAGTCTCTCAAAATATGTTGTGGATGAATTTCAGTATATTTCAAAATTTGGTAAAGCTTTTAAAAAGGTCTTCTAGCTAAAGGATTAGGCTGGTTACAGAATTACGCATGTCTGCTTTTGATAATGCATAATGACTCAATCTTACCAGTATATTATGTCCCTGTAGATATATCCTACATTTTTCTTTTCTGCTTTCATTTAGATATATGTATCTAAAATATTTTTGTCTTTTATCATCTGATTACAATTAAGGTATCAAATTATCCACCTTGATTTGCTTGTTTCACTTGTTTTCTTCCAGGGGGTCCAGTTGTGTAACCAGGTAACATAAATTTGAACACTTGATATGTGGCTTAAGTAAAGTCTAATATTCACATCCATGTTTCAGGAGTACTGTCATTACAACATAAATGTTAATGAGAGTAAAATTAGTAATTTATCTTGAATTCAGATTTTGTATTTGAACAGTTTAAAGATGAAATCATGCAAAAGGGATAAATTTTGTCCAATCTGTTTCATAACAGCATCTCTAAACTGTAAGGAGGAGTACATTCATGTTTATGGCGTACAGTGTGGACACAGTAGCTGAAAATGTTTACTCATCCAGCCCTCCAGAATTTGGTTTTCTGTCAATGAGATTTAATGATTCTAACTCAGCACATGGGGTCCTGTTGATTGTTGAATACTGTCATGTTTAATAATGAAATTTAGGTGTCTTGAGTATACTCATATACTCTGTTCTAGATTGCACCAGTCTGCTTAAAATCACCAACAGCTGGTGCAATCAGTATTGACAAAAAGTGAAGTGATGTACATTAGATGACCTGTTAAGCTATGTCTTTAATGATGTACTTAAGGAATGGGATACTTGACTAATTTTAGGAAAGTAATCAGTATTGTAGCTGTGCATTTACTCAAAACAAGGGGGGGGGGGAATGAAAAATTTTGCATTTTTATATGCTGATTTGAATTTGGCCCCAAATGCCTGGATCTGTCAAGTTGTCTCTTGTAATTGTCATGTGTCTGTCTGTGCAGCTGTAAGCAAAGTGCCAGTTTGCTTATTTTGTTGATAACATGAGTTTTACAGTTTATGTGTGGTGTACATCACACATCACATTAAAAGCAAAAACTTGTTCATTTATGTTCTACACAAGCAAACAGAAAAAGTGGCTAAAGCTTGCATGATATGACCCAGCACATTTGTCTACAAATTCTCCATTTTATTTTTGTGAAGACTACTTTGACATAAGTTTTTACTTAATTCATTTGTTATGTTTAATAAGCTATGCACCTCAATATTTTGTTCTGTCTTAAACTTAAAATTTTATCTATAAATGAATTATAACTTTCAAAGTTGTGTATTATGTGCTCTCATAAACTCAACATCTTTATAACCCGTTGAAATTAATACGAGTACAAACCGTATGTATCTAGAAAATCAGTAATTCTTTTCAAAACAGGTGTGAAATTTTCGAAACATCACTACTGTTTAGAGTGTACTGTTCATCATTAACAATGTGTGTGATGTATTACTGTTTTCTAATAGCCTTTGGCTAATACTAATACAGTTACATGTGGATAAGTTTGACTATACTTTCTCATCACAATTAATATATCATCTCATCTGTATATTTTTATATTGTCGTGAAGAATGCTTTCTGTTTGTTCTTTATCTACTTATGTGGACAGCAATTAAGCTATATTTTTAGACTGACTACTGCCTGTACTAATATTATTACTATAAATATTTAGACAATAACATCAATTCTTTCAAGGCTATATAACTTTCTGAAATCTCTTCTCTAAACCGAGTCTAATCTCTAGCATTCAAATACAACACCAAGAAAGACTTTGTTCTTATATAAATTTTCTTAACTATATGACAATATGTTGCATTTATCAGCACGGATCTATGTACTCAGTATGTACGAGGGTTGGAACTTAAATAGTGACAACACTGCTGTGGAGACACTAAACAATGGAATCTACTATTGTTGTTGACATATCTCCCTTACCTCCATGCAAATGGACTTGTCCATCCCAAGTCTCCGGCGTGTGCACAATAGAGGGAAATGCAGTAACTTGTGAGCGAACGGCCTAATGTAATGGTGTCACTATGTTTTCGAAACAGGAACAACGGAGTTGGATCAAGATTGAATGTGCCAGAGGTCGTACAGCATGACAGTGTCATCAAGGTCTTCAAGAGGCGTGCGGGGAATCGGCATTGCCGTACAGAACAGTGGCACGTTGGGTAAAAGCCTTCAACGAAGGTCGGCAGACATGCATTGGGCAGGTGGTCCTAGCATGTCTGAAGAAGATGTGCATACTGTTGCCGCGTTAGTGGACAGTGATTGATGCCAGACGATTCGTGAGCTTGCCTACAAAACCGGATTAGCGCATACGACTGTACTTCACGTCCTCAAGGAACGCCTGGGCATGCAAAAAATTGCATCACGGTGGCTTCCGCATGAATTGACGGAAATTCAGAACTGGATGCGTTACGACACTGCTCAGACGCACTTGGAGTGCTATGAGCGCGAAGGAGAGGCTTTCTTAAGCCGTATCGTAACACTGGATGAGACATGGGCCACATCGTACCAGCCAAAACTGAAACACTAATCCAACAAATGGCGTCATTATTGGTCGCCGCAAAAATCGAAAGTGCATCAGAGTCCCAGTATGGTGAAAGTTATGGTGATTCTCGTGTACGACTGAGATGGTGTTATCCTAACGCATTACATTCCTCCACGGCAGACCGTCAATGCACAGTATTACTGTTCATTTTTGGAGCATCACCAGCCACCGGCTTTGCGAAAGAAGTGGAAACACTTTCTGTACAACCCACCCATCACTTTGCACGATAATACACGGGCGCATACAGTCCAAGCTGTGGCTGCTCTGTTCGGTCAATGGGACTGGGAAGTGCTGTACCATCCACCATACTCTCAGACTTAAGTCATAGTGACTTTGATTTGATTCCGAAGATGAAGGAATCACTTCTTAGCATTCGCTTCAGACTGTTCCAGAGATTTGACAGGCAGTAGACCATTCCACTCGTGCCATCAACAGAACAGGCTCTGCTAACAGTATACTACACCTTCCACATTGCTGGCAATGCTGGTGACTACTTTGAAGGATGGTAGCAGTAACGCTTTTGTATCGGTTGTGAATAAATAGTTGCCTCTATTTAAGTTCCAAACCTCGTATATAGTAAGATAAATTTTGTCATTCTGGAATTCTGTTGTGCAAAAATCACTTTAATGTGAAAAACTTTCCCTGCATTATCATATAAATTTTGGGCAAGTTAGAACGGTTTTCTTTGGTAAATCCAGCTTTCATTGCAAATTTTATTTGTTTTATGGATTGGTAACCAAAACTAAGTAATAGATTGACTTAAAACCTTAACTATATGATACACAGATTGGTGACAGATGCTTAGCACATGGACCAAAACTGTTGTGCATGGGTTAGGACGTTATGTGCTCTGATCGGTGTTTCGCATCATGTGACTTTTCTACATTTCAATTTTATCAGAAATAATATTTTTTTAACTCTTATCAATCAAATTGAGTTGATTTTCGGTTTCCTTACAACTTACTCTGTCTTTTTCAATTAAAGTTTCATAGTTTTCTTTTTAGTGTCAAGTTGCCCACTGAGGTGTTTATTGAAAGGGCAAAATGAGAACTATTTTGTTTTAGCTAGTTTCAATTTCATTCATATTCATGTGTAAGACTACACATTATTTTTGTACTACTTAGGATCATGCTACAATTCATGTCTTCTTCTTTTCCTGAAGTTTCCTTCATGCATATACTATGCTGCTGCCTCTGTTAATCTGTCCAAGTTCTTCTACCCATTGCTGTTCTTTTGACGTGAAACCCTTCCAAATTACTGTTTGCATTTCAAAATGCCTGGCACATATTGCACGCAATTGTTCAGCTGTTTCCAATTCCCTGGGACATCTGCAACATTTGTAGAGAGGTCTCGATTGCAAGGCTACAGTTGAGGTTTGTACAGGGAATCAAATACAGTGTTTTCCAGTTTCTTGAGTGTAGTGATTTGTTGGTTCAAATATTTGAGCAGTATGGTCAACTCAGCTACTGAAGCTTTTGTTGTAAATGGCAAGTGCATACTATGAACTTCTAAATAAAGGCGAAAATGACGGAGATAGTAGATTAGAAGTTTTCTAACAAACAAAATTTGGAAGGAGCTTATAACTTGTTGATGGGAGACCTACACCTCCCTCAAATATTGGTACCTCAGAGAGTGATTTTTTATTCAATACTGCATTCCAGAATATCAAAAATTCGTTGCAAGGCGTCATTTCTATTGTTCGACTTCTTGTGGTTCGCATCAGCATTGTCTCCTGTTCATAGAGTTCTATAAGCTTTATTGCATTATTCTTCGACCACTCCATCATGAAACAACACACTAGCTTGGAATAAAATACGATTACCACAGACAAAAAAAAAAAATGCTGCTCACAGAGTTCAGACAGTGAGTGTGCTGCGCACCACATTCATGTCCCTCGTAGATGTTGCAGTCTGTTTCCATCGGCTGTGGCACAAGTTGGAACACATATTGGCATATTTGAGTCCCCCGCACTTGTGTTGCAACATGTTACAGACCGTTTCCATTTCAACAAATTTCAGGCACATGTTGCAGGACAAATTTGTAGTAATGGAAACGTACCTTAAGGCTTACACCAAAATATTATGAAGTGTCTTCTTGTTTTATGTTCGTTCTGACCTTCCTGCTTTCATCTGTGGCGAGTGATGGGTTTATTTTCCCTATTCTTTTTTTATTTTTGTTGCCTAACAGTAGTTTCATTGTCACTCTTAGTAGTTTTGGCTTTGAGATTCAGTATGTAATGGAGTATTTTTTTTTTTAACAAGTTGTGGCAATAGTATCTTTATGGATGGTATGCAATTTAGAGCTAGGTGCCTATATTGGAAAATGTTTGTAAATCATTGCTTCTTAAGACATTTGATCCGTACAGGCTAACTTCAAATTTGGGAGAGCAAGGATATTGTTTCTGGGTAGGCTCAGATGAAATCAGTCTCGCTAAACAATTCAGTTGATGGATTCAAAGTCTGAAGTACTAGGTGACCATGACTGGACTATGGTTGATTTTTCGAAAGTTTAATGTTGTTGATGGGGTGTGCAGGTAATGATGTGCACACGAAAGTTATTTGCGAATTAAGTCTGGTAGATAATTGCTGTATTTCAGTGCTTGGGAGATATTGGAATACCATGTGATTGGTTGCTGGTTAGAGACTTGTTGCAAGTGGCAATGCTGTAGAGGAGAGAACATCTGATGTGATAATGATAGCACCTGTTGAACTGAAGGTACTGTTGAAGTTTGTTAGGTCTGGCCATTGTTCAGAGAGAATTTCACATCCAGGAAAGTGGCCTGGGTGTTAGAATCGACCAATGTAAAGTTCAGGGTGATAAATGCATTGAGATTGCTCAAGAGTCTAAGAAGGTTGTTTCCCTGTGGGTCCAGATCATTAAGGTTTCATTTATGAATCTAAACCACGTAATGGCTTTTAGGTGCACTTTATCTAAAAATGACTGTTTCAGACAGCCTAGGAAGAGGTTTATGTAAGGGTGCATCCATGGCAGCTGTCAGGAAATATAGCAATATAATCCCAGGTGTCAATATTTTTTTCATTTATTGGTGTTTCTATATAAACAATTATTGAGCGTGTTAGTAATGTTTGGTAATTCTCATTTACTTTAAACTAGAGAAATACTTTAATCTAATTATTTCAAAAAATTCATTTAATGCTGCACGATTTTTATCATTAGAAATTGTTATTTGCAGGTACTGATCGTAAACGTGAGGCTGCTGGAAGTATCCTTTCTTTACCACCATCTAAAAAGCCAAAAGTTACTACCCCTGGAGTGCTGCTATCTGCTCGAGGAACAGTTTCAAATGCCAGTTCCAGTAGTAGTAGCACTGTTGTATCTGGTAGTGTTGGTGAAGCATGGGAAGCACTTGCAATTGATTCTGACTCTGCAGATCTTGCAGCAGCTGTTTTAGATGCATGGTCGCTCGGAGAACACGAGCGTGTGGTAAGTGCTCAAGTCCAACTTTCACTTATTCTTCCTCCTTTTTAATGGCTCTGCAGTACAGAGATGCACCTTGATCCCCTTAATCCTCTTCTTCCAATCTCCAGACTTAAATTTGTTGGTGACTGATAGCATTATCTCTAACGATCTAATCTTGCACATGGACAGGCACCCACTTCTATCATGTGCTTCTTTCAGTATCCTATCTGAAATTCATGTTTTTTGTTCAAATCATATGTTATAGCATTTAATTCTTTGAGCCTAATACGGTTGGATACTATCTTGGTATTTACTCATTATTTCTTGTTGATGGCACATACTCCATTATTTCTTCTTTTATACTAATCCAGAATTGCAGGTGTGTCTATTTGAATCAGTGGCTTAACAGCACTGTTGAGGCCTGTGGCAAATTCATCAGATAGGGCCCACTGTCAGTGCCGGATCAAGGGAAGGAGAAAACCAAGGCACTCTTTTTAGCTTGTTCAAAGCAAACAATGGGCAGAAACTGTTTCAAGTGGTGGCAGTGCCTCTTGGGCCTTGAGCTGTGGGCCCCTTCCAGCTTGGGGCTTGTGGCATTTTGGCCATTCTGCCACCTTATTGTTAAACCAATAGTTCTAATACACCGATCAACCAGAACATTATGACTATATACCTACTATTGATATAATCATGTACAGGTGATAGCAGCGTCCCCTGTTGGGGAATAACTGCTAGTCAGACACACGCATGATGCCTGTAGTATCAGTGAGCATGCTATCCGTGTTTAGAATGGGGAAGACGTGCAATCTGTCTTAGTTTGACTGAGGGCAGGTTGTGATGCCCAGAGGATCGGCAAGAGCATTTAGGAAACTGCATGACTTGTTGGGTGTTTGAAGAGTGCTGTGGTGAGTCACTTGAACAAGTGGCGAAACCAGGGTGAAACCACGTCCAAAAGTCGAGGGGTTTGGTCGGCCACCCCTCATTACAGACGTCGGATGTTGTAGGCTGGGCAGTCTGGGAAAACAGAACAGTCTTCGAACTATGGTTGAACTATCATCAGACTTTACAAGTGTCTGAACACATAGTGCACCAAGCACTCTCAACAATGGACCTCTGCATCTGACGACCCATGCATCTGCCAATGTTAACACCACAACATTAACAACTACAACTGAAATGGGCATGTGACCATCACCACTGGACATTGGCACAGTGGCAGAGCATTACATGTTCTAATGAATCCTGATACCTTCTTCAGCATGCCAATGGGAGGATGCCAATCTGTCATTTTACAGAGGAACAGCTTCTTGACACCTGTACTGTGGGACAGAGACAAGCTGGCGGCTGCAGCTTAATTTTGCTCTGGGGTTCATGGGTCCAGTGCAGCTCGTGCAAGGTACCACGATGGCCAGTAAGTATTGTGCACTGGTTGCAGACACCCCTTCATGACAACCATGATTTCGAACGACAGTGGCATTTTTCAACAAGTTAATGTGCCATGTCTCATGACCAGGAGTATAATGGAGTGATTCAAGGAACACATTGGCGAGTTGCAATTGATGTGCTGGCCTCCCAACTCACCAGATCTGAACTTGATCTATCACATCTGGGATGTGATTGAGCGTGGCGTCAGAACTTATCGCCCCCCCCCCCCCCCTGTAATTTATGGAATTGGGTGACTTGTGTATGCAGATGTTGTGCCAACTCCCTCCAGCGACCTACCAAGGCCTCATTGCTTCCATGCCAAGACGTGTCGCCGCTGTTATCCATGCCAAAGGTAAGACATACCGGCTATTAGGTAGATGGTCATATTGTTCTTGCTGATCAGTGTATATCATTCTAACTGAAGACTTGTTCAGGTTCTGAGATTCATATCCTTGTGTTCTGGTTGGATCAGAACTGTGTATTGTTGACTAAGCTAAGGTCTCATTATTCAAAAGGGTCATGTTGGCACTGAGATTTATTTCGCTGAATTTACAACTAGGTTTGGTAGTCTTTCTTGTTTACCACTGTTACATGCGGACTATGTGTGGCAATTGTTATATCATTTCTGCTTTTACTCTCTGTTCTTAGTGATTTCCTCCAAGTTCTTTGCTTTCTTCTTACGCGCTATACTGTTTTTTTTTCTTCCCATACACAATCTATCCTCATTTATCTCTTTTTTTCCCCCTTGTGAAGCCAGAGTTGTTTGTATACCGCAATATCTTAGTTATGGTTTCTTAGTGTTCCTTTTTTCATGTCTAATTTAAGTTCTTCTCATTCCAATATTTGGTTGAAGAGTACAATGTACACCCACCTTCCCATTTCATTCCTTTAATTATATCAGATAGTTAATATGTTTCATTTATAATAATAATTCTAATAAAACAAAACAAAAAAAATTAATAAAATAAGGAAGGAAATGAAAACTATTCTATACCACAGATGACATAAGATGGCACAAAAATGGGAACAAACATTATTTTGTTTCATTTCACTGTTTCTACACTAATCTTCCACCACTCATTGTGATGGTGTCTCTTTCTTTTTTTTCATTTTGGCCACTATAGACCACATGGTTATTAACTCTGGCAAGCTTTTGTAAGGTTCTTTATTTTTTTTTTTAGAAAATATTAATATGTACTTTATCCACTTAAATATAATACTTTTACTTACGTTTCCAGTGTCAGACCAGTATGAATAAGAACTTCATTTATCCCTCTTTGTCCGTCACTGAATTTATTTCGATACTCACTCTGTAAATCAAACCACTATTAACAAAATCATACAAACTTTAAAATCAACTCCTTTGTCTTTATTACATTCTTAATATTAAATAAAACATCTCCTACTTATCTTATATCTTCTATTTACCACATAACAACCAATTCTTCTATCGTTTTCCTATTATCCACTTCTTCTTTGATCTCAATTTCCTCTTCTTTTTCTTCATTATCTGGTTCTTTATCACTCTCTTCTTTCTTACTAATAACTACTTCTTTATTTATATCATCTGGATTAACTGCTTCCAACGTTTCTGTTATTGCCCTTTCTCTCCATTCTAATTCTTACTCTATTTTGTCTTCTCTTTCTTTTTTCTTTTCACACATCTTGAAACATTTCCACCCCTGTAAAGGTGCATTATCATTCACTGGTTCTGGTGAATTTACATATTGTTTCATTACATTGCATTCAACTGCATGGTGTAGCTTCTCTTTTCCATCATCATTCATTCCATTTTTACACGCTTTATATTAGCTTGACTTGTATGTATGTATGTATGAATGTAACGGAATTTTACAACTCCATTTTGACCCACTTCCAGATGTCCGAATGGTTGAAATTTGGCACACATATTAAGAACCGGTGACAATACAAGAATTTCATAGCTATATCCTGCTATTCTCATTACTTTGACAGTAACAAAAGAAAAATGGTTGAATGTCATGAAATTTTGCAATTTAATTTTAACCCAATTCCAGATGTCCGAATTGTTTGAAATTTTGCTGATGTATTGATAACTGATTACAATACAATAATTTCATAGCTATATCTTGATATTATCATTACTTTGACAGTAAAAACAGAAAAAAATTTGCACACATTTTAAGAACCGTTGACAATACAGCAGTCTCTTAGCAACATCCTGCTATTCTCGTTACTTTGACCATCTCCAGTTTCCCGGGTGTGATTACGAGCCTTGGTTGCTGACGACGATCGTCTTCCACTGTCTCCTATCCAGAAAGGTTTCTCTGTCCAGTCACTTAACGTGATGTTGAATAGTGAGTATTCGAAACATTACTTCGTACTATTATAGAAGAGTAGTCTTCCACATTTACCCTGCTATTGGACCTCTGGCTGAGCTGCCATTTAATTGTATTTAACTCGTGGAAGTAATAATTAAAAATGAAACTACAACACAAAGATAAAGAGAGATGGTGAAGAAAAGCCAACAGTAGGAAACATACTTTTGAAACTATCTGAACTAAAAAGTTAAAAATAAAATTGTAGTTTAAAAAACTAAAAACACGCTTTCGTAGTAATGTGAACTAAAAGGTTAAAAATAATCTTTAAATATAAAGATTTTGTTTAACAGTGATGGGATGTCCCACAATACAGGATAAATTAATTTTTTTGAATAAGCTTAAAGAATAAAGTCACTGATTACAAAATTAACTTTAATGTAAAAAAAAAAAAAGCGTGGAGTGCTCTCTACACAACTTTTGACAATGACTCTACCTTTACAAACAGCGAACGACAAAAAATATAAGACAACTTATGTAGCACCCCATGCTTTTTTACATTAAAGTTTATTTTGTAATCAGTGACTTTATTCTTTAAGCTTACTCAAGAAAAATTAATTTATCCTGTATTTTGGGACATCCCATCACTGTTAAACAAAATCTTTATATTTAAAGATTATTTTTAACCTTTTAGTTCACATTACTACGAAAGCATGTTTTTAGTTTTTTAAACTACAATTTTATTCTTCTCAACTTCATTCTTCGTTTCTTTTTTCTTTTCTTTTACTGCCTCTTCCATTGTATAAATTGTCTTCATTTATTCTTGCTTGGATTTATACTGCAGTCCTAATCTGCATTCGTTACAATTCTTTCTTACTTCTCCATGTCCTAACCTCTTGCCCCCCCCCCCCCCCCCCCCCCCCCCCCCCCCCCCCCCCGAGACTGAACGGACCACTTCAGCCTTGGCTATAGGTTTTCCAACCTCTGATTTCTTACAACATCTCTCTTCTTCGTATTGAATGTTTCACGACGATAATCCTCCAAACGATTATTCCTATGTGTGTCATGGAACCTTTCTTGATTCCTATTGGCATTCCCGAAACTACTTCTCAAATTTCCTATTTCTTTCCTATAATCATCTTTGGCTTCATGTCTTCCATAGTTGTTGCGATTACATCCTGTTGTATATTCATTATCTGCTTCAAACATGCCCATCCATTGTTTTATTTGGTCCATTCATCAATACTATTCCATTGTTGCAAAATTAACTTCTCCTGTACTCCTCTAGGTAGCTTTTGTTGAAGCGTGTCTAATATATCCTGAGCACTCATGGGGTTATCTAGGTACCTTAATTCTTTTATTTTGTCTTCAGAAAATTTATGTAAATTCCCATCTCGCATACCATAGGGTCTACAATTTCTGAAATTATTCTTCACACTTCACTGTATTTGTTTTGACTAGTACTTATTTAGAAAGCTGCCTCAAAATCATGGAATCTTTCACATTTTAAACCAACTTCTATGCCCCAATCATCCAGATAACATGTTTCTAACATATCTAATTTTCTCCTTATCATTCCAATAAGATGGCAAATCAGCACTATATGCCTTCATAAATAAAGCTGGGTGTACTTTACCACCAGGTAGAAACTAAATTTCAGGTAATTTCAGTCTACAATTTGCTTAAAAGATGATCTTACACATTCACTACACAGACCACTAGTTTTAACAACTTAAAAGACACTTTGTCAGAAGATCTGGCTATTCCATGCACCTTTTTTTTTGGTTTAAAATAACAACTTACACCAAGTATAGCTAAAACAGAATTATGCTAAGACTTGTTTCAGTTTTACATTAAGGAGCACTGAGTTGACATTTTTTATTTTCAAATTATAAATACCAGTATGTAATGTGGTGTGCAGAAAGGACTAGTTTATTAAGGGTATCAGAATTTATTCATGTTACAGCACAGTTTAATCACATGATAAAATATAATAATGTAATCATATATATGTGATCACATTTATATAACTTGGTATTTGTGCCCTACAGTTAGATAGTAATATGTGCATGCATAGGATCTGGTGTAAGAACCGATCAAACAATTCGATATAAAACATAGCTAACATAGCTATCGTTTCTCAGTGTGTATCTGATTCATGCTTAAGAATGCCAACACTCATGCATTTACTATTTTCTATCCAACTAAAAGCTTGTTATGTTGCAAGAGAAAAGATACAAAACAGCTTTAAGATGGTCCATGTCCAGCCTGAACGTCTTTAAATGGTTTCAGAAAGTTATAAAACGTTGTTCTGTGGAAGATGGCATCAGAGAATATATTTATTTAATGCAGTGAATTGTAGTTGCTTCCCACCCACTAGTGAGTCTCAGTCTGCTGAGGCGACACATACTGGATTGAGGAGATACAATGAACTGGGCCTGAGCCCAGGTCCTCGCATACTGACTGTCCTGACTGTGATTTTTAGGCAGTTTTCCGTAACCATCATCGGCCTGAAAGTTCTCGAATCATCACTAATGCTCCTCCTTACCATGTTTTCAGACTTATTCATCCTGTCCTCTCATTCTCATATTCCATTATTTATTTGTTGAATTTCTTGTCTAGTTCTATGCATTTCTCCCTGTATTTTTAATGCTGGTTCCTTCCTTAAATCATTCATTTGATCGATTCCGAGATTACCCTGTTCAATTTCAGTTCACAGATTACAATAACCTGCATCAAGCTCTTTGGCCGGGTCAGAAATGTTTTGGTCCAGGTAGCTCACGTTACTACATACTCATTGCGATGCGGCTTCTCTGACATTATATTCTCTACTCACATAGTTCTTATTTAATTTACTAATCCTTCCCCTGAGATTTATTCCCAATTCAGAAATTTCCATCTTAAAACTATCAAACATTTCTTCCTGCAATTCTCTATTTTGCCACAACATGCGCTCTATTTGATTCACCATGTTCCTTTGTTTCTTCTGCATAACCGTTACTCTATCCGGCGACGCTAATAACTCTCTTTCTTCCGAAAATCTCAAGCTATAGTTGTTTATTGCTATATGGCTTTTATTTAAGTTATTTTCGTCATCTATTATAATGTCTTCACTCAGATTTCCTTTCCTATTGCTTTCCGTCATGTTTTAATCAAACTGGTAACAGTTACTTACTAGTATCTTTGTACATTTATTATTGTAATGTTTACTTTTTTATTCTTTCAATATATAATTACGTTCTTGGTGATATTTATTTTTATTTCAATGTAGCACTTCAGAAATATTAAAAATCACTACAAAACCATATCTATTTCCGAATTTATACAAAACATTTGCACAGTTGACATATCACAGATAAACTATTGTTAGGGTGGTTTAAATTAATATACTGATTAATTAAAAAGTCCACCAAAAGGTTATGTTGGAGATTTGTTTAGTTTCTCAAAACGAAGTCAGCGATATTCACATGCATAGATTCAATACAGAGATGAACTTCTGAGTAGTCGCAAAGATAATCTTTATAAAACTTCTGTGAACTCAACTTGAAAACTAACTATAAACTAACTGTCCTTCTGCCGAATTCCTTTATATAGGCTCTATCGAAATTGCGAGAATTCTTCAAAAGATTCCGCCCGATATTTCTCGAACATTAACAATTACTCAAACAATTAAATATATTAAAAACAATTGGCATTAATACATAATCACTTAACATCATTACAAAATGATCAGAAATGGAAATTACAGCTACTTAAATACAAAATTATTTACAGAAATCATTTCAAACTGTAGAAAATTGTCCTGTAGACATCGTAACTTACATTAATACTTGGAATTACACATATTTAAGCAATTTTCTTACACAATTCTGTTCTTAAACATCTTAAATGGACTTTAAATAATTTTCTTTCATAAAACAAAAGTCTATATACACTGATTTACAAGAAATTACAAAACAAACATATCAGATCATATTCAAGCAAACTTTAGCTCACTACAAATACTTCATACAGTACAATACTATTCAAAATTCAGGTATGAGGGCTGTTACAACCCCTCCCCAGGATTCACTTAATTTTACACAGTTAACCCTTTCCTACCGGCTATTGGAAGAAAGGGAAATTTATAATTTCAATTATATATTTGTATAAAGGTACTTGAAATTAAACATACATATTTTTTTCAATTTTTTTTTTGGAACTCTAAGTGCTAATTACTAAGCCGGTACTTATAAGTACCGTCAGGGACTTTGTGTATCACATGATGTACAGAAATATCAATTGAAATCAATTATGTTCATATTGGTATGAAATATTTGCCCCCGATATATAAAAAAAAAAAAAAAAAATCTTTTTGCTCATTCAGACACAAAAGACATTGTAGTGCAACATTTGGAATGATGTTTTTACTGTATTTTCTTCGTTCTACATACTTCACATCTTCATCAGATTTTTACAATTTAGGGACAATTTCCACATCTTACATTGTATTCATAATAATGTACCACTTGTTTTTTTTGGTCTGTATGCTGAAAACTTAGAAAATTAATTTTTCGGCAATTTCACACAGAAATTTAAAAATAAATGTTGTCATTGTCTGATTTAATCATACAGCAATACATCAACAGGCTTAAAAATGCAGTGGACACTGGTATTGTCGAATTATATGGTGGTAAATACAGTGGTACTTATAAGTACCGTCAGGGAGGAAACGGTTAAAATTGATTGAATCAGTCATGAATCTAAGCAGGTTGTATGTCCACATAATGCCACACAAACAGATTACAATCAATCAACCATAATGACTTTTACAATGAACAAATACAATTCTTCATTACATACAACATCTGCACATAGTCCATGACACTGATTTTCAAGGTGGCCACAAACCTGGAAATTCGGGAATTATCAGGGAATTTAAAGCAACCTTGAAATATCATGGAAATATCAGGGAATTTAAAGCAACCTTGAAATATCATGGAAATATCAGGGAATCCAAGTAATTTAAAAAATTATCACGGAATTTTAATTGCAACAACCCAAAATTTGGAAAGCTTTTAATAATTTATTTTAATAATGGAATTTTGCATTAAATAATTCTGCTTATATTTTTTTGACATAAAGTCAAATGTCGCATTTACACTAGCAATTTGCATCTCGTCTCGTGCCTTGTCGAGATACGACGACCCGATGTTCGTACACGAGTGCTGACATGAACTGCTGTTTACACTCTCTCTGGAACTGACCATTTGAAATAATAGTTTGTTAAAAAGTGGATAACATCTAAATCGGAATTATAGTAATACATGTAAACTCAGAATTCATATTTTTTAATTAATAAAACAGAATCATAGAGTAGTAAGTTTATAAAGGCGTTTTGAACTTCTTTTGAAAAAAAATTGAACCTTTAATATTAAAACAAAAGCCTATATTAAAGATACCAATGCCACCAAAAACTTTAATAGCAATAATTATACGGCTTTATAACTTTTTTGTATTAACAATATATGGCAAATTAAAGCAGGGACAAAATAATACGTAATATCATGTAAATACTAACCATAGGTCTAAATAGGTGGGATTTATAAAGATTTACATCATTTAGAGCTCTTTCAAATGCTGAATCATCATTATTATTATTATTTAATTGCAATGGAGCACAGGCTCCGGTGGCAATCTCCCTACACACTCATCTTCCCCCTATCCTGCACCCACCTACATTTGCCCTCTACAAATTTTATCTTTAAATTCTTTCAAAGTTTTCGGCAAATCATTCATCACTTCTCTTGGCAACCCATTCCAATCCCTGACACCCTTACCTAAAAAAAGAGAATCTTCCCACACCCTTGTGCCTGAAATCGAGTGCCAGCTTGTGGTCATGGTCATCTTTTCCTTTCCATGCACTACTTTTCATACCTATTGCAATATCTTTCCATGCCTCATCGCCAGTATATGCCCTGTACACTCCCGTTACCCTCCTCATCCTCCTCCTGTCTTGCAATGAATCCCATTCCAGCTCCTTTATCATATTGATGCGACAGTATAAACATCGTGCTTGCGCCTTTGACTCGCACCAAATAAACCACTGCCAAGGCGAGCGGCACATGCAAGCAACCACACAAGGTGAGCCTACACGTTTGCATGGTTTATACAAACTCGTGTTCATGCTATCTTGTGTAGAATCGCAGAAACTTGCGCGAAAGTGTTAAGTCGGCAACTGAAGAAATTGAAGATGGAACAAAAGAAGCTACAATAACTGAACCAGATGATTTGAAAAGAACAGTGTAGCAAATGAAAAAAGTCATAAAAAAAGCTAAGCTTTTGACTGAGTCAAGTTACTGATGAACAATTTAAAAATTTTCAATTATTTTATCTACCAAATATTGAAAGATTACTAATTTGCTGTAGTTCATACTAGTCATAGTATTATTTTTGTGCTACTCATTTTTAATTAGGCTTCATAAAATTATTAAATTAGTTATAATATATTCAAATAAACATTCTTAAACATATTTCTTTTTCTAATTTTGTTAGTTTTATACCAGATTTAATTATTTACAATTAAAATCTAATTAAAACTTTAAATATCTTAATCATGCGAATAAACTTTCTAAATCAGGGAGATGTATGGCAAAGTTTTCTGGAAAACCTGGAAATATCAGGGAATTTTTGAATCATTACCTTGTAGCCACCCTGATTTTGGTTACAATAATTGTCTTTTTATAGATCCAATCATTTTTTCAGTTACTGTTTTACCCAACAAACATTCAATGCTATTACCTTAAGTTACAATTAATTTTTCACTTAAACTTACACACTTGATGTCTGCTTGTTAATGACAACAGTCTGTTTACATTTTACAGCTGATAATTTGTCACCACAATGTAGCAAGTCCCAACATATTGAAAACACCAAAAGTCTCTACACAAAACTGTCACAAATTGCTTTATACAGTGAAATGCTTACATCTTAAACATTCAGTATTATTACATCTGCATCTGAACTTAAGTACTCACACAAACTATTTACATGCATCAATTGACAAACTTATTTACAAAATTAGATATTTACACATATAGTGGCACATTTCATAAGTTCATAAGGGTTTTAGGGCTTCAACATTATACACACCCTTACATTTACCACTCTCAGGGTCTATTAGCTCATAAGAGTTTTTCCTTGGTATAGACTCTATCCTGAAAGGGCCTTCAAACAAACGGTTAAACTTACGAATCTCCTGTCGCAAAGCTGATGACTTACTATGAACTTCAACTAACACCAAATCACCCACTTTATATTCTATACACTTCTGACCTTCATCATGCTTTTTCTTTCTCCTTGTTGCCTTCTCCTTTAAATTTTTAAGAGCTAAAGCTACCTTTTCCTCATAGTTGAAACTCTTTCTATTTGGAAAACTAACACATTCTCGAATTAATCTGTTAGCCGGTTTCTTAAACATCAGCTCAATGGGTGGTATTTCAGTTGTATCACTAGGTATAGAATTAATTACATTTTCAAAATTTTCTACTGCATATGCCCATTTACTGTGTTGGTCTGTACAATATGTCCTAAACAAACGTCCTATTTCCCTCATTAGGCGTTCTACGGCATTTTCTGCTGGATGATAAGCAGAAGTATGTACAACCTCTATCCCTTCTTGTTCAAGTTTTTCTGTCCACAATTTACTAGTGAATTGGGGGGGCATTGTCCGAAAGCACCCTCTTAGGTTTACCTACCTTCTGACAATATTCATCAATCACTTTTCTAACCAAAATTTTAGCCGTAGACTTCTTTACAGGGTAAAGTTTAATGAACTTGGAAAAAACATCAAATAAAACTAAAACCTGGGTCACCCCTCCCCGAGACATGGGCAGGGGGCCAAGAACATCAGCAGAAACTAATTCCAATACACTACTTGGGATGATATTTTGCATTTTCCCCACTCGTTTAACACTATCTATTTTAGATCTTTGACACATTTGACAAGATTTTAATAGCCTGGAAATTTTTTTCTCATATTATAGAAGTATGTATCTTCCCTTAACACGTGGATGGCCCATAATGCCCATAACTATAGTGGTGATGCCAAACAGTTTTTTCAACCAAACTTTCTGGAAGCCATAACTTCCAACCATCATCTTCTTCATTGGTCCTTCTAAATAATACTCATCCATGTAAAGTATAATATTTCTGAAGATTATCTTTGTATTCTGGGTTATCAAGATTAGTTTTTACTTCTGCTATAGCTACATCTTTGTCCTGTTCCTCGTTGATTTGTCTCAAGGAATACTTAACCTTAGTCTCATACGGTACTCCTTTTAGATAAGCAATTCTAACATCACTCTGTGGTCCTAGACATCTCTTTTCGGAATCTAAACCTAACGGTAGACGTGATAAAGCATCTGCAACTTGATTTTTACTAGCAGGTCTATATCGAATCTCTAAATTGTATTCCTGCAGAACCAATCCTCAACGGGTTAACCGACTGTGGACTAATTTACACTCTAATAAAAATGAAAGAGCCTTATGGTCCGTATATACAATAATTTTTCTAACTAACAGTAGGTACCTAAACTTAGTCAAACCCCACACAATAGATAAGGCCTCCCTTTCAGTGATTGTGTATCTAGTTTCAGCTGGTTGTAGTTTTCTACTGGCAAAGGCAATAGTCCTAGAATTCAGTTCTCCATTGATTTCTACTTCCCGGAAGACATGTACTCCTAAACCGTAGTCAGAACTATCCGGGGCAAGGCAAAACTCTAGATCCCAATCTGGATAATAGAGGGTATTAGTATTACACAATTCATCTTTGATTTTTTGAAAATCTCTTGCACATTCTGAGGACCACACCCACTTGACACTTGGTTTAACCAAATCTCTTAAAGCTGGGCTATTTAAAGCTTGTCCCTGAAGAAATCTCCTATAATATTCACACAAGCCAAAGAAACTCTTTAGTTGTTTCTTATCTCTAGGTCGGGGAAAATTCTTAATGGCATTTATTTTATCATTACTAGGCAAGATCCCCTGTGGTGTAATATGATGGCCCAAAAATTCAACCTCTTTTTGCATAAATGTACACTTCTTTAACTTAATAGTCATACCCCCCTTTCTCAATGCTTCTAAAACTTTTCTAAGTAGCACCCAATATTCCTCAAGTGTTTCTGACATTATAAGAATATCGTCTACATATATCTCTACTTGTTCAAGCAGTTCCTTTCCTAACACACTATCCAAAGCACGAATAAAGGTAGCCACTGAAATATTAAACCCAAATGGTAAAACTCGAAAATTATAACAATGGCCATCAAATAGAAAGGCAGTGTATTTCCGGGATTCTTCTGAAAGCGGGACTTGCCAATAGGACGCAGTCAGGTCGATAGACGAAATATGTCTTTTACCTTTAAACCTGTGCAACAACTCACTGATAGGTGGAGGATGATCCCGTTTTGTTACTAAATGCTTGTTTAATGTGCGAGCATCCAGCACTAGTCTCACAGAATTGTCCGGTTTTATTACAACAACCAAGGGATTATTGTAAGGACTCCTTGACCTCTCTATTACCCCCCACTCCAACATTCGATTTATCTCCTTATTCACTTCATCTCTCTTGGTCAAAGGGATTGGATATGGCTTAATAAAGAAAGGCTCTTCAGACTTTACAGTAAGCTTGCACTCATAATTTTTGATCAGACCTGGTTTGTCAGAAAATATGTCCCTATATTCTTCAATTAGACATTTCAGCATTTCTTGTTGGTCTGACGGCAATAGTTTCATACTGTTTGGGTAATTAATAACGTTTCCTTCGCTTATCTCCTAACCTTCAATCAGACTATTATTCTCATTACTCTGCCTTAACACATTTACGCAAATCTGTGGTAATAGTTTGTCACAAACTCTAGCTACACCAGCATTCTTATATTTAACCCTCACATGATCTACTTCTTGTATGCCTTTCCAAACGGTCTTCTCAAAATCAACCCAGTATTCTCCACTGTTTAATTTAATCCGTAAGTTACCTTCTCCACAGTCTATCAAAGCCTTTACTTTTGTAAGCCAATCCATGCCTAAAATGCAATTAACATTCAACTTACGGACTACATACATGGGTATTTCTACATTTACAGTCCCCATACACCCTACCATCAACATTTCCTGCTTAATTCTCTTACTTCGAGAACCAGTAGCAGTAATAACTGTCATACTATTAATGGGTAACACTTCAATTTGATTGGTGCTCTCAATTTCGTTAAATACTCCCTCAGCAAGGCAAGAAACCTGTGTCCCAGTGTCAATAATAGCATCTATTTGTTTATTAAAAGCATTAATTTGTACTATGGGAACTTTATCTAAAACTTCATCCTTATCCTCCACCTCTTCCAATAAATCTTCGTGGGGATTATTCATAAAAATTGTATTAACTCTATAGAGTTGGTACCTGGACCCACATTTTTGTCCACCACTTCGGGGCCCAACACAGGGGTGGTCTTTAGTTTGCCTGCCCCCCATGTTGCCTTTCCCTTTCAGATTGAGGGTTCTGTTCTCTCACTCCCCCATTATCAATCCTCCTTGCTTAATCTTCACGACCTGTTCTCCTGGATTGACCATCCCTTGACCCATTACCCCTTCTAGGGGGACTCCTGCTGCCCCTCCTATGGTGTTGATGGTAGTAATGTTGTTCATTGAATGACTCCTGGGCATCCAAGCATCTCAACAATTCAGAAACCCTATCCACATTAATGACATCCAAAGTAGCAATTAAATTTCTTGTTTGCTGTGGTAGCCTAGCTCCTATCAAATCAATGAATTCCTCCTCCTCATAAGAGATGGTCTCAATATTTACAACGGATCCAACATTTGTGAAAAAAATCATGCCGAGTTTCCCTACCAGGTTTATAAGGCCTACCAGTCATCAACTCTCTCTTTTCCCAAATCTGCCTACTAGTTGACCAAAAATGTTTTAGAAAATTTTCTTTGAACAGCTTATAGTCATTCACTTCCCTAGCTTTTCTATCACTCCATGTCCTAGCATAAGACTTTAGATGTTTACCCACAAGTGCAATTTTCGGGTAACAAATTAAAATACTCTGACCTTTCAAAATTATCTATAAACTCAATAGGGTGAAGTCTCCCACTGTCATCATAGAATTCAAATTCTTCCTTAACATCAGCACTGAGAATTGTATTACCTGTTAAGGGAACCTGACTTAACTGAATCTGCAACCCAGCAAACTTTTTCTCCAACTGATTTACTTTAGATTGGGTTGCCTCCAATCCATGGGTAAGCTGTTCCTGCTGATGTGCCAATGCATTAATATTTTTCCCTACACCAAATACTTCCTGTCTCAACTCAGTAGCTTTAACATCACTGGCTTAGAATAAAGTGACATATTCCTCCCTCATCTTATCACAATCTTCTCTGACTTCCTTCACCTCTTTATAAATCAAATTGATACACACAGTCTTATTCAGTTCACAAATTTCTGTAACCTTCTCAAATTTCTCCTGACATTCTGTTACTACCTTCCCCAATAGAGATGGGTCACAAATAACTAAACGGCTACAAATACCCGTTATTTTAAAAACGCCATTAAGCAAGTAGCGGCCAAAACGATAACTGGAGTTATTCAAATAACTGTCAGCACTTCCCTCTCTGACATTGCTGTAATTGTTCGTCGAGCGCCTGCTACGAGTGCATCAGTCACCACTTATTGCTTCTCTCACCGTTATTAATTGCAATAGATACCACTAGATGACACTACCATCACAAAATAATAGTTATTAACTAAGATAGCGACCACTAGAGGACACCACATATGTAAACCGCTTTTTACTACCTTTGACGGTTATTAACCGCGATAGCGACCAACAGATGTCGCTACTACTGACGACGTCAAATAATACTTTGCAGATATTATTTGCGATGGGGTCCAAAATTTAACATATTTCTACAATTTAGTGACCATTAAATCGGTTTTCAGCATCCATCCTTCCATCGTAAACGACTTGATTATGTTTTTTGTTACAGCTGTTTACCCGTGTTGTAGCGTCTTTGCCCGTTGAAGGCATTATTAACTTCGATAGTGATCACTAGAGGACACCACCTATGTAAACCGCTTTTTATTACCTTTCACCGTTATTAACTGCAATAGCGGCCATCAGAATGAGAAACCATCGAAAAGCGCTAGTTTGAAAGTGCAATTTAACATATACCTTTGTCTTGTTTAAAATTAATCCTGTTCCTAACTCCTATATACCAAGCCAAGACTTCCTCTGATGGTTAAATAAGTTAAAATAATTCAAGGTATCAGTTACTGTTTCGCAGGTTGTAATGCTTTAATATTTGACAAATAAAACTTCTAGAAGATGCCAAAAGCCTTTAAAATTTCAATTAAATTCACTCACAATGTATTAGTTTACATTCAGACTAGGTATGAATAGACAGTAGGATGAGTTTTCATGTTTGGTTGAAAGTGATGACATTATTAATAAATCATGTTTCCACCACAAAGAAATAATACTGTTAACTTGTGTTTGTAGCATGCTTATAGAAGTGGCTATAACAGAACTATCTGGAAAATATTTTTTCCTTGTGAACATCTCCTTTAAAAAATTACATAATGTAAGACTATTGGAAGATTGCACAAAGCATCAGTCTTGGGATCATTAGTTACTTTTTATCAATTTTCTCTTGCTAGTGTCTCTGTGTAGTACCTAAGCTCTAAAATTTTCCTTTGGACAGATAAATATTTCTTCTGGGTAGTAGAGGTCTTAAAGATAACTTTCCACAATCAAAAATCCAAACCTAATTAGATTTAAATGTGTTCAAGATTTGTGGTGCAAGGTAAGGTATACTGAATGAATGACTGAAGTACTATCTACTTATACACAATTTATGAATTGTTGGCAAATAGAGCATTTGATAAATTTCATTCTGAACTTATAGAGGGAGGCAGAAGGTTAATATTTAATTATTTCAGTAAGGCTACACAAACTAAATAACTAATAGTATTTAAGAGGTTGTACTGAAGTTTATGATATACTACACTGAAATAATAAAGGCTGTTTGTTAAAGTAAGTATAAAGAAATGATATAACATGAAAAACTGCAGTACTGAAGTGAAAGTGGACAAATATTATTTAAGTTAGAGTGAAGTTATTCTGCTACAGAAAACTAGCTCAGGTGATACATAAACTAAAACATTTTGATGTAGGTGCCACATTTGTATGCTCCATCCATAATATGCACAAGAAGTAGTATTGTGAAAGTATAACATTCTTAAGGTCACAATGTTGGAAACACATGTCACAATCTAATTTCCACGCTTCAAATTAAGAGAAAAACTGCCCACACACATATATAACAAATTTGTTATTCTGAAGATGAAGCTGCAACTGATTGATGAGGAAAGGGTGTGATAAAACAGCATACAAATTGGTTAAATAAACCTTCTGGAATCAGTTATTCAAGTTCAGGTAAAACTTTATGGTGAATGGAAAGCATATTAACTCTATGAGGAAAATATGTGACAAACATTGTTACATTTTCTTCCAGGTCAAAATAAATGTTTACACAAAAATTCATCCCACATTGTTTGATTTCCGATCAGTTCATTTACAGATTCTTAAGGAATAGATAACATTACTATATTTGTTTCACTATTCCCACAAGTCAATTAGTTTCAAAACAGCAAATTATATTTACATTTCAAATTACTTTTATGTACGTCTGAACAACATATTTAAATTGCAGCTGGTCTGTTATTGGAGCATATTTACAACATATGTAAAATATACTATCCATATAACTATAGCCACACAATACTTAATGCGAATTAATGGCCAGACTGAAAAAATTGTTTACTTTCAGCAAAGTTAATCTTCTGTTCTTTACGAGTACGCAGCGCGTAATGCTGTATTTGTTGCATATATTCATAAAAACTCATACCACAAATTTATTAGTTTCAAACAGAAAAATATATTAACACATAATCAAAACTGCCCACTTCGGATTTTTTTTTATATATCGTACGTTCCTAAATCACTTATACTTCATTTCCTCCTGTTTGATCATCTTATACACAAACCGCTAAAGCTGGTCGTGTTAAAATTCTATATTAATTTACCAAGGCATCACTGCCACTTATTAAACAAATACATAAACACAAGTCGAAGGCGTATATAATGTCTCTGATAGTTACTATGGAAGCCGCTTATTTGAAAGCCGCTATTGGTGACGTATTGTTAAACGCTAAATAACACTGATAAGCGGCTTTTCGTGACATCAGGGCTATTTTGCTATTATTTGTGGGCGTGGTCGCTATTTTCATCACATCCGGTTATTGAAATTTCCGGCTTTTTTCAACAAGAGAAGAGCGTTTCTGAGCAGAGATTTTAGTAGCGTCTCCACAGATATTACTTCAGAACAAAATAACTATACATTATTTCTAACGGTTAAAAAAAGCGGTTAGAAAAAAGAAGCAATAACTGAATAACGTATTACTGGAAAAAAACCGTTTTGCCCATCTCTATTCCCCAATTTAGAATCTAAATTGTTAATATCCTCCTTGAATTGAGAGCTAAAACCCTGAAATTGCTCTGCGATTTTAACATCAAAACATTTAGTCAAGTCAGAGAAAGTTTTATCATTGTTTTGTTGCAATTCAGAAAATTTAGAATTAATTTCAGAAAATTTACTGTCAAATTTACTATTGATTTCAGAGAATTTTCTATCAATATCACTCCTTAACTCACTCCTAAATTCAGAAAATTTGCAGTCAAGTTTGGAAAACTTACTATCAAGTTTGCCATCAATTTCGGAAAACTTACTATCAAGTTTGCCATCAATTTCGGAAAACTTACTATCAAATTTCCCATCAAGTTCCGTAAATTTTGCATTAAAACTGGCTACAAAAGACTCTAAAAAGATTTGTAGATTCTGACTATCAGCCATTTTCATTATTAGCAAAATCAACATGAAAACAAAGTTACGAAGAATTAAAATTTTTCGAACCTGCCACAAAATAACATAAAAAAGCAAAATTTGAATATTCAGTACTTACTTTTGTATCACATAAATACTTTTCGTCACCTTAAATTTCAGCTAGCAGCACTTTTCACCACTGAACACCACTTTTTTCACTGATTAAAACACTTAATCACACTTTCCACACTCAAAACACTGTACTGCTGGAAGACTTGATCTTGAGGCCGCAGAAAATCTGCTTGCTGTCAGAAAATTATTGCCGATTGCAGACGTCGAAGGAAAATCTCCGATGAGTGCTGTCAACTCGTATTCAGATTGAAGTTGACTCCGTCCAACCCGTGTCGCCATTCTAAATGTCGCGTTGCCGTCCGCCGATACCTCGTCGCAATTTGCTGCAGATTCTTTTAGAAGATTTACATCTCACAGATGTTTAATGACTTCTCGTCGCCATTTTAGGGTCTTCGGTGGTTTAAATTAATATACTGATTAATTAAAAAGTCCACCAAAAGGTTATGTAGAAGATTTGTTTATTTTCTCAAAACGAAGTCAGCGATATTCACAAGCATAGATACAATACAGAGATGAACTTCTGAGTAGTCGCAAAGATAATCTTTATAAAACTTCTGTGAACTCAACTTGAAAACTAACTATAAACTAACTGTCCTTCTGCCGAATTCCTTTATATAGGCTCTATCGAAATTGCGAGAATTCTTCAAAAGCTTCCGCCCGATATTTCTCGAACATTAACAATTACTCAAACAATTAAACATATTAAAAACAATCGGCATAATACATAATCACTTAACATCATTACAAAATGATCAGAAATGGAAATTACAGATACTTAAATACAAAATTATTTACAGAAATCATTTCAAACAGTAGAAAATTGTCCTGTAGACATCGTAACTTGGATTAATACTTGGAATTACACACATTTAAGCAATTTTCTTACACAATTCTGTTCTTAAACATATTAAATGGACTATAAATAATTTTCTTTCATAAAACAAAAGTCTATATACACTGATTTACAAGAAATTACAAAACAAACATACCAGATCATATTCAAGCAAACTTTAGCTCACTACAAATATTTCATACAGTACAATACTATTCAAAATTCAGGTATGAGCGCTGTTACAGTATGCATTAAACTAACATATTGTAATAATCTCTGTGCTGGCACAGTGATACATAGATCTACTAAATTTCTTGTAATAAGAAAATCCAATTTACTCTTAATAAAGTCTAAGTTATACTCTTTACTTTTCACTGCATTTTAAATTTAAACATCTTGTAATGTCTCCTTTCTTAATTTAATTTAAAGGGTTTTATCTGACATTACTGGGTGGTTTCTGTGATATGAAGTTAATCAGGGTGGACGCCAGGTTTTTGGCAGAGTTTCCTATCTTAAAGGAAATCGCCTGTCAAAACTAAAGAAAAATGGTTGACCACAGATTCCACACTACAAGCTCTAATTAATTCAATGAGTTAGAAATGGAGGGCTATTAAAAACAGAGTTCACAATAAAATATTTAAGTTTCCTTTAATCACAAACTGGTCAGTGAATGCAAGGGGCCTCCACAATACATAATGTTCTGCCAAATATGCCGACTAGCTCAGAATGATTCTCCTTGACGAACAGAGGTCTTTATATCAAGTTTGCTTATGGGTCTGTCACAGTCTCAAGAACCAAACGAAGCATGACCTGGCATGAACACATTACCATCTCGTAGACTATTTCGATGATGATTGCCGCACAGCCTATCACTGTGCGTTATTGATCCTGCAATCAACCGGGTACAATAGTCCTGCTTGGCCGACAAGGATCATTAGCCAGCGGTCATAGTATGGTCACTGTACGACTCCTTCCAGGGTGGAACTGTCTATCCCAGACCTCGTACCAGACCAGAATCCCTTCTCATCCATGGAAAAATTGGCTTCCTCTTCTCCTCACTGAAGAACATGTGGGGTAGAAAAATAAGCCCTGCTTTAACTTATGAGAACCTTAATATTATATTTCATTTGCTGGACAAGCTATGCTGAAATCACATTGTGCAATTTACGAACGTTGCACGCCAGGTCCGGGGGAAGCCGTGTGACTTTCACAGTTCTGGACCCCACCCTGAGGTGCAATGCCCCTGTCCTCTAAGCGGACATAATGGTACAAGGTACCTACCCCATTATCCGTTAGGCGTCGCTAAGGTTGGAAATTTTGGCAGCAAGCAACCTGCATTTGCCTCACGCCCTCCGAACTCTCGCTCTAACGAGCACTGTATCACTCGAATATTTGCATCGGCTTGTCTCAATAAAAGTACCCTTGCATATTCATAAAACACTTAATATTAATAAAACACTTAATATCTCGGTGAAACAATGCAAGAGAATGGAACTGAAGCAAAAGCTAATGAAATTGGATGCCAAAAGATGGAAACAGCTTATCGCCTAACACAAAACGTCTACAACAAAAAATGCATGTCCAAGCACACAAAACTGAGACACTACAATACAGTTATTAAACCAGAATGTCTTTATGGATCAGAAACACTTATTTTGAGCCGAAAAAAAATATAGAAAACATTGAGAAAAAAGAACGCAAAATTATAAGGAAAATTTTGGGCCCAAGACTCATAGGAGACCAGTACAGACTCAAAAGTAATCAGGAAATTTTACAATACGCAGACATTCACAGTGATATTAGAAAACGCCGACTAAAATTTTATGGACACATCAAAAGAATGAACGCTAACAAACTGACAAGACAAATAGTTGAATTCTATGAAAACCGAGGTAAATTAATACCGGATACTATGAAATGGGTTGGAGAAATCAAGAAAGACCTCAAATTAGCAGGAATTGTTCCAGAAGATATTGAAAACAGAGACATATTTAAATCCAAAATTCACAAGTTGCAAGTTGACCGGGAGGAAAGATTTAAGAAAAGACCAGGAACAACATGGTCAGATGAGAGGAAAGAAGCTCACAGCAAACGTATGAAGGAAATATGGACACAAAGGAAAGCGAACAAACGCTTCTTAGTACTTTGCATAGTCCTAATGGGTTTATCCGCAAATAATAATAATAATAAAAAACTTAAGAATTTGGGCTGCCCGAGATCACTATAACTAATCTAATCTATGTCCTAAATAAATTAATGTAACAAAATAATCTGAATAATATTTAAAAAAATGGAGTGTGATGAATAGCGGCATACTACAACATTTAAAAGCAATTTTCATTTGTGTGTCTATTGTAGAGTTTTTGTAATCCAAAATAAAAAATAATAATATATGTGTACAAGATGCGTTCACAAAGTTCGAAGACTGACTTTTTGCTGGGTAGGGGATGGCACACAGACTGATTCCACCATCAGGGTGAAGTAGTGGGGGATGTCAGCTAACCGATCGCACCAGCGGCAGTTACCTCTAAGTCGCTGGAGTGAGCAAATTGCTATTGGTGTTAAGCATGTCAGTGACCCCTGTAGAAAACTCTTAAAGAGTTGAAAATGCAGCATCATTTGGAGCAGCGTTATTTGATAAAGTTCTGTGCAAAACTGAACAAAACCGCTGCAGAGATTTTTGGCATGATTCGAGAGGCCCATAAAGAAAGAGCCATGTCATGTGCAATGGTTTTCATGTGGCATAAGAGGTTTACAGATGGCCACAAGGACAATGAAGGTGATGAAAGTGCTAGGAGACTTTTAACAAGCTGAACTCACGAATGTTTGATCAGAGTGCATAAACTTTTAACCACTGACCATCATCTTAGTGTTAGCTTACTTGCCAATGAACTGGGGTTGGGTCAGACTATGGTGTTCAAGTTAGTGATAGAGATTGGATCATGAGAAAAGTGTTTGCCAGACTTGGTCCCCAAGTTCTGACAGATGAGCAGAAGGCACGGCACCAGACTGTTTGCGAAGAAATTCTTGAACATTTGAAAGTTGATCCCAATTTTTTAAAGTGGTTACTGATGATGAGACCTGGGTCTACAAGTATTATCCTGAAATGAAGCTGCAAAAGTGTGGATTGGCACATTCTCATCTCCAAAGCCCAAACCGAGCATGGTGGGTTAACGTTCTGGCCTCGCATTCGGGAGGACGCAGGTTCGAATCCCCATCCGGGCATCCAGATTTGGGTTTTCCATGGTTTCCCAAAATCACTCCAGACAAATGCTGGGATGCTACCTTCAAAAAGGCCATGGCAGAATTCCTTCCTGTTCCTTGTCCCCAGTCCCATCCCGCCTCTAATGACCTTAGCCGTCGATGAGGCGTAAAGCCATAAGTAAAAAAAAAAAAAAAGTCCAAAGCCCAAAAAGCTCGCATGAGGAAGTCTTGCATGAAAAGTATGCTTAATGTTTTCTTTGATGCCTAAAGAATGATCCACAAAGAGTTTGTTCCTGACAGACAGACTGTCACAGGTCAATTTTATGCTGAAGTGCTCCACTGTTTGAGGATCAAGTCTGTCGTGTTTGCCCAGAGTTCAAAGCCAATTGGATTCTACACCATGACAATGCACCCTTTGATATGTTGCCTGCTGCTGTCAAAGTTTTGGCAAGTTCAATGTGACAGCACTGCTGCAGCCACCTTACAGCCCCGACATAGCTCCCAGCAACTTCTTTTTGTTCACCCGAATCAAGAGAGACGTGGAAGGGAAGCAATTTGATGTGATTACAGTGGTCCAGGCAGCTTCGAAGAGGTTCCTTGACAGCATTCCACGCAAAAAGTTCCAGGAACCTATGAACAATGGGACAAAATCCTTGCAGCGGTGTGTTGGTGCCTAAGGGTCATATTTCAGAGATAATTAGTTCAATGTACAAAAATGTTTAGTAAATTATTTGTTCTGAGACCATTCTTGTAACTTTGTAAACGCACCCTGTAAATATCTAATTTTAATAGAAGTTGATACCAAACTTCAATTGAGCTCATTTAAACTCCATTTATACTCAAATCTAGCAATAGCAAAGCATGGTTGGGTCATCTAGTAATGAATTAAATATCTAATAAAAAAAAGGAAGGAAGTGGGGTAGAGATAGATAATTGATAATATAGGAGAAGTATAATCTCTGCAAAAACAATAAAATAAAATAATGTGGATCATATATATATATTATTATTATTATTAATCATTATTGCCCTTGAGGACAGTGTTTAAACTCAAATTATTCATGATTATTCAGTTTTTGTTTGTATTTGTCTTCTTCCTCTTCTCTTCCCAAAACCTCTTCATACGCTCACTGTGTTCCTGTTTCCTTTGTTCAGTCCATTTTGTTCCTGTTTTCTTCTGTATTTTAAATTTTGAGTTCATAATTTTGTTCCTGAATTGTCCCCTTTCCCGTGTCATGTCCTTGCTGATCCCTGCGTGATTCAAGTCCTCTTCTATTTCCTGGAACCAATTGGTTTTCCTGAGTGAACCATTTACCACATCAAAGATCCTCTTTGTGAGTCTAGTGCTGTTCATTCGCTGTAAATGTCCATAAAATTGTAATCTACGTCTTCTGATCATGTCTGTCAATCTATCTGTATGTTCGTATAGTTCTTTCGTTGGTCTTTTCATCCATATACCGTCTTTATATATAGCTCCAAAAAATTTTCTAAGGATTTTGCGTTCAACTTTTTCCGCTTCTGTTATGCCTGAAGCCCCAATCGTTGTTGTTTCTGATGCATATAATGCTTCTGGCAGTACCACTGTTTTGTAATGTCTGAGTTTGGCCTGTCTTGATATATTTCTTTTGTTATAATATGACCATGTGAGTCTATAAGCCTTCTGAAGCTTTTCTGATCTTTCTGAATTTGATAGCTTGTTAGATCCTCCTACTTGTATGTATTCCCCTAGATATTTGAATTTCTCAACTCTTTTTATGTTTCCAAATTTTGTGTATATTGTTTGTACATTGTTGTTTTGTTTCTCCATGTACTGCGTTTTCTCATACGAAATTTGTAGCCCTGTTTTGGCGGCAATTTGATGTAGCTGTTCCAATGCATCTTGTGCTTCCTGCCTATTGTTGCTGAGAATTGCCAGGTCATCCGCAAATGCCAGGCATCTGATGATTGTTTTGGTATGTCGTGTTCTTCCTAGCTGTATTCCTTTGACCTGCGTTTCCCATTGTTTTATAACTTTGTCCAATACCATGTTGAATAAAATTGGTGATAATCCATCTCCTTGCCTGACACCAGTGCAAATTTTGAATGGTTCTGATGTTTCTCCCATAAATTTCACTTTAGACATGGTATCCGTGAGTGTTTGTTGTATCAGAGCCCCTGTCTTCTTGTCTATGCCGTATTCTCTCATTATGTCAAAGAGCGTCTGTCTGTCTATGGAATCATATGCCTTCCTGAAATCCACAAATGTTACTACGGTATTGTTTGTTTGTCTTATCTTCAGGAGTGTTCTCAGATTCCAGATTTGTTCTATGCATGATCTTCCTTTTCTAAAGCCTGCCTGGTATTCACCTATTTGTGGATCTACCTGAGGTTCTAGCCTGTTTAGTAGGGCTTTGGAGAGGATTTTATAAATGACTGGCAGCAAGGAGATACCTCTGTAATTGTTGGGATCCGTCTTGTCACCCTTTTTATGTAAGGGATGTATTAGTGCACATTTCCATTCTTGTGGAATTTTCTCTGTGGCCCAAATATCTGTAATAATTTTATGAATTTTCTTTGTGAGATTTTCGTCTCCAAGCTTCCAGAACTCGGCAATAATGCCATCTTCTCCTGGTGCTCTGTTGTTTTTCAGTTGTTTTATGATCTCCTTTATCTCTTCGAGTGTGGGTGGTGTAGAGTCCGGATTTGGTGTAGTTTCTGTTAGGGTCAATTTTCCCGTCGGTTTCTCGCAGTTGAGGAGATTTTCAAAGTATTGTGCCAGAATTTTGCAGTTAGCTTTGGTATTCATTTCAATGGAACCATCTGGCCTTTTGAAACAAAAGTTTGGAGGTTGGTAGCCTGTAATATTTTCTTTGAAAGTTCTATAGAAATTTCTTGTGTTATTTCTTTTGAAGTTTTCCTCAATATCTTGTATCCTTTTTCTGTCGTATGAACGCTTTTCTTTTCTAATTTCTTTTGAGGTTTGTTTCTGGACTGTGTGAAATTGCTGCCATGTTTCTGTTGTTCGGTTACTATTGAATTTAGTCCATGCCTGAATCCTTCGTTCAATAGCCTCGTCGCACTTCATGTTCCACCATCTATATATATATATATATAATAACAATGAGCAGGAAAAAGCTTTAAGGCAATAAAATTAAGGAAGGATAGGGAAATATGACCCAGCACTTACCACAGATGAAGGCGGCTGGGACGACGAACAAAAAACAAACACAAGAGAAGTGCAATATTTCGGCCTACAGCAGCCTTAAACGTGCAGAAGGTGAAGCCCCAGGCGGCGTCACATGTGTACACATAGACAGCCGACTGGTGAATGGCGTCTCAGGCGTGGATGGTAGTTCAGGTGGTGGGAGGGGGGGGGGGGGGGGAGTAAGCTCAAATATTGGATCGATAATTGATACTTATGACGATATGTTATTATTGAAAGAGATGAAAAATAACTGGGTGGGGATATATATATATATATAACTATAAGTGATAAGTAAAATAAATGTAAGTAGCATGGAAAATAGTAAATACAGAACTAAAAAAAATTAAAATAAATAAATATAAATGGTATAGATAATAAGTGCTGGGTCTAGTGGGCAGAAATTATTGGAGATTGAGGCCAGGAGGATGTCTGGTGTCAAGGATATTCTGGTAGGACAGTTCCCATCTACGAAGTTCAGAGGGAGTCGTATTGTTAGGGAAAACTCTGATTGCTCTAACTGAAAAACAGATGTTCAAATTATTGATTTTGTGGGAACTGGCATGTTTTGCAACTGGATGGGCCTCATTGTTAGTATAGACTGTCTGCCTGTGGCCATTCATTCTGATAGCTAGGGGATTGGTTGTGAGGCCTATATATGAGCTGGAGCAATGGAGGCATGTCAGTTGGTATATGAGGTGTGTTGTCATGCAAGTAGCATGACCAATGATAGGGAATGTTTCACCTGTTGTCGGATTGGAGTAAATCCGACAACAGGTGAAACATTCCCTATCATTGGTCATGCTACTTGCATGACAACACACCTCATATACCAACTGACATGCCTCCATTGCTCCAGCTCATATATAGGCCTCACAACCAATCCCCTAGCTATCAGAATGAATGGCCACAGGCAGACAGTCTATACTAACAATGAGGCCCATCCAGTTGCAAAACATGCCAGTTCCCACAAAATCAATAATTTGAACATCTGTTTTTCAGTTAGAGCAATCAGAGTTTTCCCTAACAATACGACTCCCTCTGAACTTCGTAGATGGGAACTGTCCTACCAGAATATCCTTGACACCAGACATCCTCCTGGCCTCAATCTCCAATAATTTCTGCTCACTAGACCCAGCACTTATTATCTATACCATTTATATTTATTTATTTTAATTTTTTTTAGTTCTGTATTTACTATTTTCCATGCTACTTACATTTATTTTACTTTTCACTTATAGTTATATATATATATATATCCCCACCCAGTTATTTTTCATCTCTTTCAATAATAACATATCGTCATAAGTATCGATTATCGATCCAATATTTGAGCTTACTCCCCCCCCCCCCTCCCACCACCTGAACTACCATCCGCGCCTGAGACGCCATTCACCAGTCGGCTGTCTATGTGTACACATGTGACGCCGCCTGGGGCTTCACCTTCTGCATGTTTAAGGCTGCTGTAGGCCGAAATATTGCACTTCTCTTGTGTTTGTTTTTTGTTCGTCGTCCCAGCCGCCTTCATCTGTGGTAAGTGCTGGGTCATATTCCCTATCCTTCCTTAATTATATATATATATATATATAAATATATTACATTTGAAATAAAAACATTTTATAGGTTTACTGGTGGTTAAGGGTACGTGATACCTGGTGTTAAGGATAAATTGGTAAAATGGTTACCGGCTATGGAATTCTGAAGGTGATGTAGTATCATGAAAGATTCTGACAGCTGTCACTATAAAACTGTTGTTGAGGTTTTTAGAATTTTCGAAACTGACATGTGCATTTGGTTAGTGGTGACATCTATATAAGAATCTGTTAAATGAACACAAGTAAATTGGTAAATGAGGTATGAAGTAGTGAAAGTGAAATGTTCAGTAATAGAAATGAAATAGGTAATGGTAGCTACATACATGTTCCAAGTTTTACAGTGAGCTCTGTGGCTTGGGAAAGATGCATCTGTAAGTTTAGAAGAATTGGAAGGCAAGTATTTGAAGACTAAGATGTTCTTGAGATTGGGTAGTCCACAGAAGCCTCTGCATGCACATTTTGGAAAAAGGGAAGAGAGACTGGAGACAGGATTTTGGAGAGAAGGATGCACATTTCATAGAAGGGATGTAGAAAGAAATGTGGCAAGAGATTTTGTTAAAGGGCTTGAGATCAGAAAAGAACTGGATGATGAATACAGGACTGCAGTCACTACTTTAGAGGGCAGCATTAAATTAGTTGTGCAAATTATAGGTGGTAGCATTAGAGATTTGATTTGCACATTTTTTTTTTTTTTTTTTTTTTTTTTTGTAAACTGTTGGAAAGATTAATTATGTTATACTGTGAGAAAATGATATTTTATCCATTACCCTTTTCTACACTTTGCTTCCTATTGTCTGTTTATGAATTACAAATTAGGATAGGGAAATGAACCACCATTTACCTAGAGTGAACACATAAAAATACAGGAATTTTTGGGTTTTAGCCCTGTGTCATTTGTGTTTTTGTCTGTTTTATGTGTTTGCACCCACAACCATCATCTAAGGTAAGTGGTGGTTCATTTCCATACCGTAATTTGTAATTCCTTTTCACTATTTAGTGCCTATTATTTCATTAGTTACAGAAGAGTCCAAAAAAATGTACTCACTGTTTGGTAGTCGATATATTCTGACAAATTTGACTTAAAGTTCCAATTTTAATCACTGAGAGTTATGTTAAATGTTCGAAATTACCACCAACAGCTTCCAAACAAAACCGATGGCACTGAACTACAGACCAAACTATGCCCGTCAGTGTATATGGCATAACAGCAGCACATGACATTACAATTTTTCTATATAGCTCATTGATTGTTGCTGGTTTTTGTCGATACACATCATCCTTGACGGCCCCCACATGTAGAAATGCAGAGGTGTCAAATCAGGAGACTGAGGTGGGTACTTGATAGCATGTCATCTAAGTACAACCCGACATCTTGATGATTGAAAGAGGAGGCTCCATCTTGTTGCAGGTAAAATATTTTGTTGCCATAAAGGATTTGGATGGCGGTCAAGATCCTTGTCCGGAGCATGTCAAGATATATCTCACCAGTTATGAAACCTTAAAGAAGAAGGGACGAATCAAACCATGTGATGACATACAGCACCACACATTAACCAGTGATAGATTCACTGACTTGTCCACATGAACGTGAGGATTTTGATGAGCCCAGTAGACACAATTGCAGCAGTTCACAGTACTGTTAACCTGGACCACACAAATTTCCTTGCAAATTCCTCATCCTCATGAACCACATGCTGTAACCAAATAGAGTTCTCAATCCTTTGATACAGGTTGCCCTCATTCTTTGTGTGTAGCAGTTTTGGAATTTACACTTTTCACATTGCACCCTTAAGAATGGGTCTTACACTTGATTGGCTTACCCCACTTTCGATCGCTCCTTGGTTCACTAATTTCTGTGGTGATTTGTTGAAATGTTGTAAAACCAAACCAATTGATGCATAACTTGTAGCTGTTCATAGTCAGCTGAACTATCCCCAGTGACATCATTAACAGTTCCAAGAGCTTTGAACTTATCACAAATGTGAGCAATTGTTTGACATGTTGTTGGCTGCATTCCAAACTCTTTCTGCCACTGCTGTTGTCCTCTTAAATATTCTTGTACTTCCAGTACCACTTCAACACAACCTTGCATTCTACAAAGGATTACCTTATTTCCACCATTGTTGCTACTCGACTGACTTTGGCACATGTGCTGTACTGGATCGCGCCACCTACCCAACGAAGTAGTAGTAACACAACACTTTCACGTTAGATTAATAAATTAAAGTCTTTTTGTTTTGAAATCATTGAGTTACAAACAGTGAGTACATATTTGGATCCTGCTGTATATATATTATAAACATTTTTGTTGTTGTTTTATTTGCTCTTAACTACAATTAATGAGTTATTTTCTAGAAGATAACAAAATTGAAAGATATAAATAATTGATGGCACTTAAACTGAGTTTGTTTTTTTCTCAATTGTACTTTTGAGGTGGCTAATATTTGGTTTTTGTTTTACAGACTGGGCTTCTTTGCGGGGCAATTCGCCTGTTGCGTAATCAGAGATCAAAAATGGAACCTATTCTATTACTTGATCTTTTATACTTGGGTCACGTGAAGCCAACTGTGTTTGCTGCTGAGCCAATCATAAATGCTCTGTGTAGTGTATTGCGTCGTGATTCAGCCACACCTGCTTATAAGTCTTCAAAATCACTAGCAACTATATGCGCTGTTTCGGTAGCTTTGCTGCAACGAATTTTTGATGACAAGAAGAATTGGCCTGAAGTTTTTGTGAAGGTAATCATTACACTTGACCATTTTAAAACTGAATAATGTAATTTTTTTCTGAAATGGTGACTTGGTAAGTTTTTCTACATTTAACTGCTTTTCCTGTTCCCTGTCTGCTGGATAGTAAATTTACCAAGTCTGGTGGGTGAGTGGTTAATGCTCTGGCCTCACATGCGGGAGGACACCAGTTCAAATCGCTGTTCGGGCATCCAGAATTGGGTTTTCCATGGTTTCCCCAAATCACTCCAGGTGAATGCCAGGATGCTTCTTTCAAAAAGCCATGGCCAATTCCTTCCCGTTGCTTGTCCCCAGTCCCATCCCACCTCTAATGACCTTGACTTAAGTGAGGCATAAAGCCATAAGTAAAAAAAAGGTATAAATGAATGTAATTTTTCTCGGCGTTGTTTATTTATAAATGTTTCTCGGGAAACAAACCGAGTAATATTGTTATTAATGCACAATATTTCGACGACTTTATTCTCCGTCACCATCTTCAGGTGCAGAGGCTGACTTCAAGGCAGACTTCAAGACTTGCAACTGCACCTGAAGATGGCGACGGAGAATAAAGTCGCCGAAATATTGTGCATTAATAACAATATTACTCGGTTTGTTTCCCGAGAAACGTTTATAAAAAAAAAAGGTAGTTAATTCAAATAAAAATATTATTAGAGGAAGATATTACCTCTACCAAAGTTGAAGAAAACATTTGTTTTATACAAACACTCTTTCATTTTAAACACTTCATCAACACAAGAACGTAACTTCCACAGATTGGGAGTTCAGCATGGTGTACTTCTCTTTAAGAGGATGGAAAGGGCTGAAGATTTAAGAAACAAAGGAGAGGGAATGTTCTCTTTTTCTTTTTTAAAATTAAGAGAATGTACCCAAATTTTGCTAAATCAATGAATAAATAGACAATATGTCCATCATATCCAACCCCTAGGCTTGGAGGCTCATTATGTCTCCTTCCACCTTTTAGTTGCTTGTCTTGGTAACTGCTTCCCTATTGGATGTATTGGAGCATTTGGTGTCGTACACTGCTGCTATGCGTTTTGTTTACATCCTATAGCAATTCAATCCAATTAGGGGCTACCCTTGGTTCTATGGAGGTTGTAATGAAAGAAGAAAGTGCTTTTTATTGTACTGCTTCTGATGTGATCTAGCATGGGTCAACTTGATTCTCTTTTACACTTCAGTGAGTCCTCACCTATCTTGAACTTTTGTTGCCCACACTTCAGAGTGTTGAGTAAGAATTGGTCATGTTATAATTTTGTGTGCTTTAGTTCTGATGTGTCTGATTTTATTTGAATTAAACATTAGGATAATTTTTCTCAGTGCTGTTAAAGTTATGAATTTTAAAATGTGCATGTTTGTTACATAATATCCTGAATACTAGCACCTATTAACTTATTCTAAAATTTGATTATGAAGCAGTTCTTTCCTCCAGATTTGTAACTTTCCTTAAGAATCAATGATTTTGGTTTTTGTAGCTGAATTTTCTAAATTATAGTGATTTGTTGCAAAGTGGAGTATGATGGTCTATTTTTCTGTAGCATCTTATTCACATTAACTGTTAATCTGCTGTGTTTGATTAAGGAATACATGTAGGTTTTGAAAATAAAGGACAAAATTGTTTGACACTACAGTTGATATTGTTTTGGTCTGGTATTTCAGTTTATAGCTACACATATATTAAGTTTCAGTTCTAAAGATAGTATATTGAATAATTTGTTCAATTAATTAATTTAATTTTAACTGTGAAGGATTGAATTTCCTGATTGTAATTTCTGTATGTACCTCGTCTTGCTTTACTATCCATTTCCTTCCTTATTTATAGATTTTATTAATAACAAAGGTTAGAGTAACATATCATTCACCAAAGTTGAAGGCTGTGATGAGTATACAACACATGAAATGAACACAAACAGTTAAGAACCTTATTAATGTAGGGAGGATCAGGCCATTTGGCAAGGGAGCTGAGCACATGCAGATCACTGCATGACTCACTAAGTCATGGAGAATAGGGTAGGTATGTTAGAGATGGTGAAGGTGAAGTGATTTTTTTTTCTCTCAGGGAAAAAGACTATGGCCAACAGATGTGAAACGTTGAGGCAGATATACATAATAATAAAAATATATGTTGTTTTCCTGGAGCAATGGAAAAAAGACAATAAATAAATGTAAATGAATTTTGTTAAAATTATTGTTAAAGAAAATAAGTGATGGACTAATTGTTATGTTATCGGCGATTGAGGCCAGGATATTTTGTTATGCAAATTCCTATTTCTGAAGTTCAGGTGCAGTGGTGCTCGTAGGGAAAACTCTGACTGCTCTCACTGATGGGAAAGGCTTCCCCTGTGGTAGTATTGGAATATTTCATGCATGCAAAATCTGCAGATGTATCATAGCCATGAGTTACTTGTGGAAGATAAAAAAAGAAAATGGTGTTGGCTACTTTCTGAAGTGAAAGAATGACTAATGATGTTGAGTCTCTTTAGTAGAAACTTAAATTTATATTTAGAGCTCAGATATGAGCATAGAATAGTCATTATTGATGGCAATTTAAATTTATTAGGTGAGAAGTTGGAAAAAATCATATTAGTGACACATTAGTAAATGAGGGAAGCTTGATACAAGTGGTAGGGTACAATACATATTGGAAACTACATGTTGGATATAATCCCAATAAATTGTTATAATACATTGTGGAATTTCAAGTAACTGGAGAGATAAGTGATCAAAAAATAGTTCTGATGGATATTTCAGGTTTCATGAGAATGGTGGATTTGGGCCTAGTTCCTTAAAATTTAGATGTATGCCCCTCCTGGGTACTGTGTTCAGCCACTGCAGATTTTTCCTCCTCACTCAGATAAACATTTCTTATGTGCTCTGTGCATTGTTTAACAATGCAACTCTGTGTTTGATATAAATACACTCATGTTCACACAGCATGTAATAAATACCTGAGGTACATTTTTCATAGTTTCAGGTCATCCTTCACAGTTCCAACTAAGTTTTTAATCTTGCAAGTGCTCTAAACTTGGTGTTCTTTCCATGTTTGTTCAACAGTCTCTCATTTTTTTTTTTAATTTAATGCACCCATGAATGGTAATAAGGCTAGACCCTTTGTGTCAACATTCTCTTCCTATCTCCCTTATCCCTCAGTGAGTGTCCATAAAACGTAGCTACATTTGACCTCCTGTGAAGCCCCCCCTCCTTCCCACATAGCCTGACGTGGCTTTTGTCTCTACCCCCCCCCCCCCCTCCAATGTAGTTTGTTTTCCCTATTGATTCCAGAAGACATTTTGTACTGTTTTCTCCTGCCAAACTATCATAAATTACATAGGGGGATAATTAAATGAGGGAAATAAATATTTACATGCTGTTGTGTGTTTGTAGCTCATTTTAACCATTACAAATAATATGAACGAAAATCTACGTGGCCTGGCTCGTAAACACCCCCTTCCACTATGTAGCCCAGCATAGCTTTCCAGCCAACCCCTCCTCCCTCATAGACAGAGCCACATAGTTTATGGGCCCTCCCTTATTTGTATGCCTCCCAGTTTTGAAGCTATTGGGTTGACGAAAATTCATACATGAGAAAAAGTTCACTCCAAAAATTCTTATTGGTTTTGTTCATTTTGTTTACATGCATCACCAGATTGCTTTACTCTCTTCTTTGACAAGTCATTGTTTATCTTTGTTTTATACCTTTGTATTTCTTCTGTTCAAATTCACCCTCTTTTGACTATTATTAATATGACAGTAATAATAGAATAGGAAGCAATGCTACTAGGCAATACTATTTCACAGAACGGTAAAAAAGTAATATTATTTTTACCAAAAGCTGCAAACAGTGGATCTGGTCATTTAAATTGTTTTGAATAAAATAGTAAAATTTTTTGTAATACACTCTTATAACTGAAACTTTTTTTTTTGTACTAAAAGTTATTTTTCCTCTTTGACAACAAGGCAATTTATCTTTTGATTGTAAAGCAATGGTGTTTCATTTGCTTACAGCTGTGGGTGGAGGATTCTCTTGGTGAAAGAGTATGGGTAGATAATGAGGTAGTACAGTTTTTTGTAAATAATGTGACTACTGGAGTGGGAACACGTCCACTTCCACCAAGGCCATCTGACCCATTGTTTGCTGCCAACCTGCTCCGCTCAGAGGCATGTACATCACCATCTGTGACCACTCCTATGGGTCCTGGTGATGAGGAAGAGCAGAGTGCACTTGGGACATCGGATACAGCTTTGTCCTCTTCTGCTGCTGAGTTAATTGGAAATCTGGATGTCACCCTTTGTAACCGGTATTTCATTTTTTGTGCTTGTTCTAAATTTGAAATCAGACTAAAAATAGTTTACATTTAATAATTTAATTGTTGCATTTAATCTTGTGCCAATTTCAGTAAAAGCATTATACACAAAACAGAATTATGAAGTTGTTTGCACAGTATTTTTTTGGGATTATCTTGAATATACATCCTTTAATCAAACTGGTACAGTTAAATATTTAATCTCCATAAATCTATTTGGTAATCTTATTTCAAAATTTTGTTCGTTTCTCAAATTATTCTCTTTTTGCACAATTTGGATGGTTCTTAACAATTATCCTTTATGGTGTATATTGGGACAAGATATCTTCAGAATAATGTTTTGTCTTTTACAGATATGTTAACTCTCAAGAAGCAGTGGAGCAGATAGTGATGGATGCAATACGTGAACAGCTGAATCGCCGTCAGCCACCAGAAAATATAACTCGTAATTTCTTGCGGTTGCTTACTGCTTGTGCAGGTTTGGTTGAAGTAAGTTTACTTCCTTTTTAAGAATTCCACTTGCTTAATGAATTTGAAATTTAAAACAATGTAGCTAACATAGAATTCTTAATAATTAAAAGTATAGTCATAATAAATAAGAAAACAGTAAGCAGCTATTACTTACCACAGATAACAGTGCATTTACGTAAAGAAATTAATAGTTACTAATTGTATGTCACATCTCAACATTCCCATGTGCTTTATTCCTCTCTTGCTTGAACAAGGTGTTTCCAAAAATTTATGTTTTTTTTTTTTAATTTTATATCATTGCACCCTACTTGCTACCAATTTTGGTAAGTGATGAGTAGACTTTACTTATCCTTTTTATTCTTTTCTACTCCCCTCACCATGTTTCTAATGAGGTTACACGCTGAAATGTTGAGTTCCTCTTTTGATTTTTAATGCTGTCTTCCTGCCCTAATCTCTATGAAGTGATGGGTTTACTTTCCCTAACTGTCCCTATTTTTACAAAGAGACTATGATTCATTATGGTTCAGTACTGATTTAATGACTAATATAGATACACATAAAACACAGCAGAAGAATAGGGTGGGCTCAAGATAGAAATGGCTGGCATACTGCCACTTTCAGTGTGGGGATGGATTCATAAATTGACACCAAAGGTTCTTAATTGTGGAAACATTTACAAATTTTGGAAAAAAGTATAAATTAAGAGACAAAAAATATACATACCTATTTAAAAAAGAAATAATAAACTTTTTTTATCTGCTTAACGTATCTCTAACAGCGAGGTCTTTAGAGACGGTTAAATTTAGCAAGTCACCACAAATGAATGATGGTCAAGAGGAAAATGAGGAAAGTCTACAATTTAGGCTAGGATGAAAATTAATGCTAGGGTGGCAAAATGAGGAAATTAGGGCAGAATGAACTTGGATACTTGGATGTTTCCTTTTGACATGTGGTGATCTATTTCCTTATGTTTAGCACAAATGAAACGCTGCTGTTGGAGAGGGCTAATTGCAAGAACACCGCTGCAATTGAAATTATTAGTATCATGACAGGAGCATGAGTAGCTACTGGGTGGGCTGAATTTTGTGTGGGTACCTGTCTGTATGGGCATTCATTCTAATGGACAGTTAATTTTTTGTCAGAAAGCAGAGCAGTCATTACAGTTTAGTTGGTATATGACCTGGAAAATTCCACAGGCTGTTTGCTCGATTATCAGAAAGCTTTAATCAATATTGGCTTTCGTGAATATTGTGTAAGCATGTTACACGTCATAAATTTTTATGCCTGTTGTATGTGAAGAGCAATAGGACTATATTGTAGAATGAGTAAACTGAAATTTGTGGAATCCAAGGTTGTCAATAAGCCTAATCATCTGCTGAATAATCTTCTGAAAGGGCCAGGGAGGGTTTTGGGAAGAAAGAATCTTCAGGAAATGCTTGAAAGAAATCATAGCACTGCCATTGTATGTGATTGATGGATTCCCTCCATTGCAATCACAATTCAAAACTTGCAAATCTTTATTTATAATGCTGCATGCATATGAGTTTGGTCTCTTTATTCATTCTTTTATTTACGTTTTTATTTTTGCAATGTTCTGATACAGTCACTTCAAATTTCTGTCTTTGATTGCAAAGTTTGAATACATTTCCTCTCGTGTTGTCAAGGATCTTTCTGGATGGTCCTTTCAGATATTGCTGATAGAATTTCATTAATTAGTTCTTTGATTAACAGATTACTACTGTATGGTCACCAAGTGATTTTTTTTACCTTTCACCCAAGATTGATAAAAGCCACCGATTCAGAACGTATTTATGAGTTTAATGAAATACCAATACCTATGACACACTTTTCATCTAGCTGTTATTATTTCAGCAAAATCCTCATAACAAAACTTGAATAGGCATCAACTTCGTCCAGATATACTAAAGCACATTACAAAACTCCAACAAATAAAAACTGTTGAAGTACTCTTAAAACAAGTCCTGCAATTTCTCAAAAAGTTACAAGAACTTATGTGGATCGCCATCTTCACGAGTTTAAATAGATACTAGAGAAACATCCACAAGACAATAAAGTGTGCCGAGAGACATTTCTCGATCGCTAACAGTCAGGTGGAGCATCAAATTTTAGACAAAAACTATTACAACTTGCACAAAATCACTCACAATAATTAGGAAACTAAAATGGAACTTAAAGCTATTTACATGAAATTAAACATGAAACAGGCAATGTAAACCACTTCAAATAGCTGGAAATTGTCCTCAAACCTCTGTGACTTATACAAAAGTTATAATTAAAGCATTCAATTAATATTTTACACATTATAAACTTTAATCATATTGCACATCATTTACAGATTATCCTTCCACAAAAGGCTATTAATTCACATGAAAAAAAAATCAATAATTAATCAACTTTCATCTTTCTGTACATAATGCCTAAGATTAATTCACAGAATGCTGGGTTTGATGGCTGTTATAATGCCTATTGTCAGTCACCACAAATCTCAGTAATTTGTCTTGCACTCCCATTCTATACATACTATATTTTTCTGCAGATAGAGGATGTGCACTTGATAGTTGGATTGATTTGTGTGTGTGTATATATCAGTCCTTGTATTGACTCTATCTTATCAAGAAACCAATGTTTACCACATTGTTTTGTTTCATTTTAATACATGAAGTTTATAACAGTGATGTAAGGATAGTGCAGGAACAGAAAAAATAAAATTAAAAAAAAACATGAATCAGCTTAAATTTTTGGGGTAAGCCCCTTGTTTGTCAGTAGAACATAAGTTCTAACAATTTGTTGCTCAGGGACACAGTTAACTGTGTAAAAAGCATTGAAGGTAAACTTAAAATTTGGAACAGCAATATGAAAGAAAGGAATATAGTTGACTCAAAATTAGAAGAGAATACAGAACATTATAACAAATGAGGAAAAATTAAAGTTCTTAAGATAAATAAACAAAATATATATATATAAAAAATCAAAACGCCAATTACATCAAGAGTTGGTTCCTGCAGGTGTAGAGAAACGGTATGGTAGCTATTGTGTTTGTTGACATATACTGCAACAAAATAATCAGGATTTTGGATGAGTACTATTTGCCTTTTATCATTCATCCTTATGATAATTTGTAGTGATCCTACCTGGATCAGCCAGGGCTGAGTGGATAGGACTAATTCTACCAAGAGGAGCCTTGGGTAAGGATCAGTCATAGAAGCCAACCTGAATTCAGGATATAAATTTCATCTTAGGATCATTATAGGTTAATAATTTGAGCTTGCCATGTCATATTTACAAGGTTTAATTTACAATATTTACACAGCGACATATAATGACTTGGATTAAAGAGTAAGATGAAATAACTGAAATATGAAAGGATGGGTTATAATAAAACTGCTCAGCGATTAAAGCCCTTTCTGTTGAGTGATGAGCAAAATTGTAACTCATGGATGAAAAATGTAGCTTTGACCCTCTAGAGCCATATGTTGATCTCTATAGCCAACCCTAACCCCTCCCCTTTTCCCGTAGAGCAGACCTGTTTAATGACTGCTACTGCCTGATGGCTGCCACCGACGAGTGTCTGGCTGTCTGTATCATTGACACCTTCATGCTAACAGCTGGCTCAGCCATGAATACAATAGAGAAACCACCAGGCATCAAAGCCAGTCCCAGTGGCCATATCTGCAGGATTGACACTCATCGGTGGCAGGCATCATGCAGCAGCAGCTATTACCCAGGTGGGGTCTACCAGGGGGGAGGAAGGAGTGCCTGTGGGGAAGCATCATATGGCTTGAGAGGGGCAAGGCTTTATTGTTAACTCACAATTTGTAAACCTGCTCATCACTCCACAGAAAGGGTTTTAATCAGCCAGCTGATTTATTACAACCAATCTGTTAATAAGTCAATTATTTTACATCTTTCTCTTTAATCCGAGTCATTATATGCTATTGTGCAAATATTGACACCAGTGGAGTGGAGTGCCACACAAGCAGCCGCGTCGCGCTTTGCTCTCGAAGTTTAGTTCATTTTGATCGGGAAAAACGAAACGCAGAATTTTCAAAAGTCGCGAAGGTGGAAAATTAGTGTTTTAGTGACTGTGTGTGAAAGTGGATCAATAATAACTAAACAAACATTGGATCTGTGAACAATTATTTGGTTGCGATTGGTTGCGGCAGCCACCTGCTTCGCCGCACAGCTCAACGCCTCGCGACGTCAGCATGTTGACAGCTCAGCGGTGTCCAACAGCTGCAACGTAAGTAAAAAGCGCTCGCAAGACAATGGCAGTGCAAATAAAACCAATGAAACCCCAATGCTAGCTGAAAAATATGAAAATCTGGTTGGCTTTTTAAATGAAAACTTGGGCAAAAAATTAAATGAAACGCTACTCCGTGAAATTAAAGACAAGCTTGCCAGTTGGGCGGTTGCGGTTTCTTTCATAGAAGGAAAAAATTCAGAATTAAACAAAGAATTAGAGAGGCTAAATAAAACAATCGAGGAACTTAAGTCAGATAGAAACACAACTTCTCGGCCAAGCTATGCTACAGCGGCTAGTAAGGCAACTAGTTTAACAAAAAATAGAATCACACCCGCGAAAACAAGTTCTCTTTTCGTGAGCTCAAGGCGTGGCGAAAATCCAAAAGTAATTGTGGAACAGATTACCAAAATAATCAAACCATCAAAAGACAAAATAAAAATTAATAAAATAAGAAGTACCAATAACTCAGTAATTATTGATGCAGAAACTAAAGAGGATGTCAAAAAATTGATGGAACACAAAGAATTAAATGAGACGCTAAAATGTGAGCTTCCAAGAAAGAGGAAACCATTGGTAATCTTATATGATGTACCAAAAAATTTGGAAATAAATGATCTAGTAGACAAAGTATATGAGCAAAATTTTGAAGTTAAATTATCAAAAGAGGAGTTCGAAAGCGGTTTCTGCCCTAAATTTAAAACAGGACCCCGTGAAAAGCCAACCGTTCATCACGTTATAGAAGTAAGCCCAGCTATGCGCAAATTATTACTAGAGCAACATAAAATATACGTGGAATTCAGTGCAATCAATTGCAAAGACTACACCGTGGTACCAACTTGTGTCAAGTGCAGAGACCTCGGACATGTGAGTAAACACTGCCAAATGGACATAGAGACTTGTAGTCAATTGTGGTCAGAACAATCACAAGCGTGATCAGTGTGATAAGAAGTCGATGCCTCAAACATGCATCCCATGCCAGAAAAGAGGTAAGTCATGCAAAAACAAAGGAAAGGATTGTCCCACGTATCAACTGCTATTGCAACGCCTAGTTAACAGAATATATTATGGCTAGTCTACAATCCAGTTGCAGGATAGATCAAGAAATGATGTAGAATATAGCAGATCTGATATACAGAGCAGTTGAAATAGCAGTTGGAAAAGTGGGAATGAAAAATCAAAAGAAGAGAGGCAACCCCCCATCTCGTAGACGAAGAAATGCTGCAAGAGCCGAAACATTTAGGAAGAAGAAGGTGATGGAAATGCAGAAAATAAAGTAAGCGCCGGCGTGCAAACAGATCGGCAGCTGTTAATAGACGAGCAAATAGACGAAATTTCCTCCACCTCTGACTCGTATTATTGCCAGCGTTTTGTTAGAGGCGGTGGGCTCGGATATTCAAAAGAAAATGAATATCATCTTCGCAAACCAAGTGTGCGTACCAACCAAATAAAACATCCGAACTTTGTGAAAAGTCAACCGAATGCCATTACTGCAGATCCAGCGGTATTGTACGCCGATTTTGAGGATACACTTCGGCTAACTAGACTCGAAGAAGTGCATACACTTACACTTGCCCTCCGACATTTGACAAGAGTCCTCCATCCTGGCGGTAAAAACTTAACGTTCCCGCAACCTTCGGCAATCGACAGAATACAACTGAGGTCACTAAATTTTCCAACAGATCCATCTCAGCTCCTGACACTAGTTCACAAGATTTTTGAGAGAAGAGGAGAAATATTTGATCCTGAGGAAACATACAAGCAGATTGTCATGACCCATGGACGCATTCTGCTAGATACAAGACTACCTTGGCCCCAGTGCAATGTGCACACAAGACACCCGTAAATTCTATGTTAAAAGTTACTCAGCTGAATACTAAAGGAAACGCCATGGTTCTACATGAAATCAGAAAGGTGGCTGAGGAATTGAGATCAGATATTATTTGCCTACAAGAACCGTACTCCTGGCAAAGCAAAATCCCGCACATGCCTGTAACATCACGAATAATCACAGAGGGCAATAACCCAATGGCAGCAATAATCATTTTAAATAAACAGATAACAGTTACAAAAATTACGCAGTTATGTGATGAACACACAGTATGTGCTGAGATAGGAGCAGCATGGGGAAGCTTCATAATGGTAAGCATGTATTTCCAGTACAGTGACGAGATCTTCCCATACTTAGATAGAATACGGCAGATAGATGCAGCTCTGGGAAATTATCCACTAGTTATTGCAGCGGACGTCAATGCAAAGTCTGCTCTTTGGCACAGCAAGAAGACTGACAGGAGAGGGCAACTTCTAGAAGAACTGTTAAGCGAATTGGGTCTAGAGGTTAGAAACCAAGCACATAATCCTCCTACTTTCTGTAACAGTGTTGGCGCAAGAACAAATATCGACGTAACAATTACAAACATTCATGCGGGGAATTTGTTTTGGGGTTGGAGAGTGCTTGACAACATGACAACAAGTGATCACAATTTGATTGTCTTTGAACTGGGCAGAATGCAGACAGAAGAAAACAGTGGCAACAGAAACATTAAAACAGTATATAACATCAAGAAAGCTGCATGGGGAAAATTAAGGAATGTGTTCATTCCACCGGATTTGCCAGAAAACCACTTCGATGTAGACAAAGCCGCAAGAGAGCTGACAACTGCAATACAAAGTGCCATGAAACGGGCGATACCACTAAAAAAGATAGTAGATCCCACTGACAAAATATGGACAGGAAAACTTAAAAAACTACGACTAAACATGAGAAGAGCTAGGAGAATGTATCAACAAAGCATGGTGGCAGCAGATAGAAGTTTCCTCCTTGAAAACTACAGGCAGAAGAGGCAGATTTTCAAAGACGCGATGAGAGAGACAAAACAAAAATGCTGGGAAGTTTTTGTGAGGGAAAACCTCATGAACAATCCATGGGGTATTCCTTACAAAATAGCTGCAGGTAAAATCAGGCCTCCCACAATATTATCCACAGTAAAAAGAACAGATGGACGATTAACCACGAATTGGAGAGACTCAGCGGAGGAGTTATTAAAAGTTTTGCTTCCTGATGACAACCCGGAAGAAGAAACAGTAGAACAAGCTACACTACGAAGGAACATGTGGCAGCCCTGCTGGAGTCAAGAGGAAGGAAATAATATTACACCCGAAGAAGTAATAACTGCGATAAACAAAATGAAAAAAGGAAAGGCTCCCGGTCCAGATGGAATTCCAGCCGAGGTCCTGCAGGAGTTAATCATAAAATTAACCCCCGTCCTATGCAGGCTCCTGAACGAATGTCTATATCAGGGTAGAGTTCCGGGAATATGGAAGAAAAGCGAGGTGGTAATTCTGAAGAAAGGAGACGACAAGGATCCTCTACAACCGAAATCATACCGGCCGATTTGTTTATTGAATGTGCTTGGCAAAGTTCAAGAGAAGATTCTTTGCAAAAAATTACAAAGCCACCGGGAGGTTCAGGGAATGAATCCTAGTCAATATGGATTTAGAACCGGGAAGTCGACAGAGGATGCCATAAATCGGTCGATGGAAATAATTTGTAGCAGTACAAAAAACTACGTAGTAGGCTTATTTATTGATATTTCGGGAGCCTTCGACAATTTATGGTGGCCCGCTCTGTTTGAACGGCTGAGGGAGATTGGTTGTCCAAGAAGATTATTTTACACCTTCAGGGACTATTGCAGATTTAGAACTGCTTCCTTGAGATGCCAGAACTCGTTCATCACGAAGATACTTACTAAAGGATGCCCGCAAGGTTCCGTTTGCGGTCCCATATTCTGGGATATAGGGATGGAACCAGTGATTGAACTATTACAAAGAATACCTGAACTTCTAGGTCTAATAGCTTTTGCTGATGACATTTTACTACTCGTGGAAGGAGCAACAAGAGCAGAAATTGAGTACAATAGTAATCTAGTACTTAACTGCCTTAGCCAATGGTGCAGTAAAGTCAAACTGAGTTTAGCACCACATAAAACAACATTTATGTTGCTCAAGGGCAAGCTGACTCGAAAACCAACTATAAGAATCGACGGTAAATCAATTCGTAGAAACCCAGTGTGCAGGTACTTAGGCATTCAATTGGATGAACGTTTAAACTTCGAATCCCACTTAGAGATGACAATAGCAAGAGCAGTGGCGGTCATGAATAAAATCATTAATATTGGCCAACGAAAATTTACTGTTCCAGTCATAACAATAAGACTATACCATGACGCAATTTTATCCTCTTTAGTGGGCTACTCAGCAAGTGTGTGGGCAAAGCATCTAAGAAAAGTAAAACTAAAACAGCGAGTCAGACGTGTCCAACGAGGAATACTTTTAAGATTGACAGGAGCGTACAGAACCGTGGCAACAAATTCATTAACCGTTGCCATTGGTGTATGGCCACTGGACCTTGAAGTAAGGAAACGGGGTGCCATATACTGGCTCAGAAAAGGGAAACAAGATAAGGTAGCAGAAATTGTAGGCGGCGAAGTAACATCGGAGACGCACATTCGGAAGCTTCTATTGGCGGAATGGCAACAAGAATGGAACAACAGTGAAACAGGTCGAAGAGCATTCGATATGTTCCCATCCGTAGAGGAGAGGCTAAAGTTGAAGTACCTTCAACCCTCTCCCGGATTGGTACACTACATTACAGGTCACGGGCCATACAATAGCTGGCTCCGAAGTCGAAATATTGTGGACTCGGACAGGTGCGAATGTGGTGAAGAGAGTACGCCGGAGCACGTGGTATGGGAGTGTGAAATAACAGCCAGTTTGAGAGAACACCAACAAGCTCGGCTGCAAGGTAGGAGCATATTTGACATTCTGCGCGACGAAAGTTTGTGGCATTTGCTGGACGAGGCAGCTGATCTAGCCTCAAAATTTTGGAAGGAGAAATTTATAAAAAGGAAAAATGCCGAGCGAAATCAAAGGCCACAGATAGCAGAAGAGGAGAACCCAATTACACCAGATTGACGGAAGATATCCCACGACAATGAGCAGCATCAATCGGAGGAGGAACTTCAGTGTGCTCCAGAGAGGCCGTCTTCTGAGCGACAACTGGGGCCGTCTTGGTATTCCAGGAGGTCAACTCTTGATGGCCTGGGCGGCTGACTTTGCTGCCGGTTCCAGGGGACTCTGCCTTTGGAGCGCACACAACACCAAGAAAAATGAACAATAGTGGACCGAAGTGCGGCTGTGACAATTGGTGGTGGTAATAGTAGAATTAGTAGTATTAGTAATGGTTTTAGTAGTAGCAGTAGTAATGTTAGCAGTAATATTAGTGACAGTAGTAGTAGATTTAGTAGTGGTGTGGTACCCATTCTGTTTAATAACAGTAGATGTAGTAGTTATTGGAAATTGAATCAAAATTTTCTTTCATTCATTGTTTATTTGTTAATATGTTTTATATATATATATATATATATAAGATACAAACATATGTAAATGTAAATGAGTGGAAATAAGGGCCCAGATTAGATACTAGATGCTGGGCTAAGTTGCATATGGAAAATAAATAAAAAAAAAAAAAAAAAAAAAATATTGTAAATTAAACCTTGTAAATATGACATGGCAAACTCAAGTAATTAAACCTATAATAATCCTATAATGAAATTTGCATCCACAATCCAGGTCAGCTTCTATGCCAGACCCTTACTGTTGGCTCCACTTGGTAGAATTAGTCAGTTCTATCCATTCAGCCCCGACTAATCCAGGTGTGGTAACTACAAATTAATTGGTAGTCAGGCTTACAGGTGAAGTAAACTATTTGCTATAGGGAGATTGGTAAATGACATGTGCATGCCTTAATACATTAGGAAATGTCTCTTCGTTGTTGGACTGGTGAAGGTGATCATAGGTTGCATGTCTTACAGTGTTATCTGCTGGGAGACAAGGGACCACTTGACTGTTCTGTTAAATGCAGAAAAGGGTATTTATGGACCAACAGGTGGCTGAGGCTACAGCTTTAAGTAAGCAGTGTTTTGAGGAGTAGGGAGGATCTAGGGGAAGAGCTGTCTCATTTCAGAACAAATAATTTCTCTGTGTATAAATCTGTAGTGCTACTATTGTTCTGGCAGCATGCACACACTACCAAACTGATTTAGTTTGAATGCTTACATCTTAACATAAAATCTGTGGTATATTTTGTACTTCTAAGTTGCCATAGGACAAAGAGAAGTGAAAAGCTGTTCATAATCTGAACAGATTCTTCTAAAGATTTTTAATACAATTCTGGCCTGAAATTGTATGCACTATCAAAAATAAAACCTCCAAAATGCCTAAATAGTTTTGGATTTGACTTATAAATCTGCTCAATGACTTTTGAACATTAATGTTAATTATCAAGTACAATTTGACTTAAAGATTTTTTTGACAGTACTGGCCCAAAGTTCTAAATTCCATCAAAGATACAAATTTTGGATTTTGGCTTCAAATCTGCATGTGTAATTTTGTACATTATTATTTTTCCATATCTGAAAATGTATTTTTTTTTTTTACAACTTTATTTTACTAGGATGTAGTGTTACACACTACACACAAAATGGTATACTAATTTTAATCTTTACATCAATCCTGTGAGTTGATTATGTGTGTTTTTTTTTCTCTTTTGACAATTAGTTGTAGTAAGAAAATATTTCAATATACTGTTTTTAAATAAATATAATCTGTCTGTTTCAAATACACATAGCTGTAATTTTTTTAATCAGGATGAAGGCTTTAAAGATACTGTTTTGGAAACTGCAGACAGAAATCTGACCAAGGTTTCTGCTTTACACTTCTTATTTGTGGGGTAACTTCCATGTAGCTTCATGAAAGTTTGATTAGTTAATTTCTTAACATTTATGAATTAAATTGTCTTAAAATATATGGAAAATGAAATTCATACGGAGGATCGCCAAAAATGAGAAAGTAGTTATAAGATAGGAAACTACTTACTTAACATTTACATTTTTTTTCTTCTCGCAGTTAATCCAGTATTTGCCATTGAGGCAGTGGACGATAAGGGGGAAGGGGGAGAGGCTGCTTTACATGCATTAGCCCGCACATCTAGGTCTGCCTGAGTGAAACTGTTGGAAGAAATGCTGATGTAAATATATAAACACTAAAAAAAGAAAGGGAAATTAACCCACCACATACCAGAGTTGATGGCTGCGATGAGAGGGAACACTTATGCTGACAAACAACTACACAATATTTCGGCATCTGCCTTGTTCACTAGTAGAAAAACGGGCCATTAGGCACAGAACAAGTGTACACAATGAACGTTACCTAATGACTAACCGAGTAGTAGGGGAGGGTGGGGCAACGGCTAAGGAGTATATCTACTCTACTAAGGAGTATATCTACTCCTTAGCCGTTCCCCCACCCTCCCCTACTACTCGGTTAGTCATTAGGTAACGTTCATTGTGTACACACGTACTGAGCCTAATGGCCCGTTTTTCTACTAGTGAACAAGGCAGATGCCGAAATATTGTGTAGTTGTTTGTCAACATAAGTGTTCCCTCTCATTGCAGCCTTCAACTTCTGTATTTGGTGGGTTAATTTTTTTTTTTCTTTTCTTATTTATATCGCCTAGAAGCCGCTCCCATTTTCCTCAATTTCATCATTATATAAAAACTAAAGAATTGAAACTAACGAAGGATATGAAAATTCAACCCAACACTTATCATAGATGAGGGTGGCTGGGATCGATGAACACAAAAGAGACTAACGTGTGTAACACAGTATTTCGGTATTGACCCTTATTGTTTCAAGTAGGTGATACACTTAATGAAGAGGCCAGATGTGATCATAATGACATGTGCTGAGTGAATGGAAGACCCAAGTAGCTAGACCATAATGGCTCAGATGGTGGTGGAGGGGGTGAGAAAATACTGACTTAGTAATATATAAAGTTTCACAATTTTCAAAGCCATATTTTTGAAAAAATTGCACTACTTGCGTTTTTGAGGTTTGTACTGTGTATTTTGCTTCTAATGCCTGCATTTCAGCTTCAACCTGAAAGTGGCAGAATATCATGTAGAAGAGGAATTTATAATTCAGTGGGAGAAAACTACAATTGTTCCAAAACCAAATGATTTTTTTAGAACATAAAATTTGGGAAATTTATAAAAATTTACAAAAATCTGAACTACTTCAACAAAGATGGAGCTATGGTTTGAAGCATGTGGAAGCATGTTCTAGAACACAAATGTGTTGCAACAACTGCCAGATTGCTCCAAAATGTACAAACCTCTCTGGAACAGTGAATATTCTTTAGGGGAAGAACATCACCATCTTTGCCAGTGAAAATAAGCAGTGTAACATCAATTGTACATGTAAAACAAATAACTTGAAGCAGCCCTGATGAAGGCACTAGGTTGGAGCCAAAATGTAGGGATTAGAATCAAAATAGCCCAGTGCAAACCCCGAAAAGACAAGTAAGTACAATTTTCAAATACTGACTCAGTAATTGATAATTCTTGATATGTGACTACTTTCCAGAATGAGGTTCTAAACTGAAATATTGTTACAAGTGTTCCTCTTATTTGTTTATCGATTCCAGCCTCCATCATATATGGTAAGTGTTGAGTTGTATTTGCATATCCTTCAGTGCCTTAAATCATTTTCCCGCTCATGGTTATTGTTGCATACAAAAATAGAATACATTCCAAAGAAACAAAAGGAGTTGTGAAGTCAATTCAGTTAAAAATTAGGATAGAGAGGGAAACCACTATTGACCACAGTTAACAGTTCATAGAATTGACAGAGACACACGCACACACACACACACACACACAGAAAACTCTAACTATCAGATATTTAACCTTCATCAGTAGATGTACATAGTGTGTATAAGGTAGATATGCAAGGCAGACTGGAAGAATTTGTAGCATGCAGCATTTTTAACATGTTTGTTTTGCTTCAGTTCTTCTTTTGAATGTTGGTACAGCTAAACAGATTCACCAAGGAATACAATGTAATGGTTAAACAGACATTGGGCTTCATGCATAGTTAGATCTAACCATGGATATAGTGCTTGAATCTTATATGTATTGAAATCTGCAAAGTTTCGTAAATCAGTCACCAATCTGTTTTACTATTATGACCAAAACAAATAACAGTTGAGAGGTTTTAGATCGAAATAAAAAGTTCTATTTGATAGTCACTCACTATATTCTTCAAAAGTTTGTGGAATGTGACCTGGTATTAGAATCACAAGCTGTTTGTAAAATGCTAATTCAGATTTCAAAGTCATAATGAAGATTGCAAATTATCTTCCAACAAATATAAACTGACAACAAAGCATTTACTCTTGCAATATTAAAGTATAATTGAAACCCCATTAAAGCAATCTTGATAGAACTGTTCAACACTTTTAAAACTTTTTAAGTTGCATTTAGTTGTGAAAAGTTTATTACTTAACATCCTGATAATATGAAAATTTTACTAAGCACAATACCATGATATGCTGTGTGGCATAAATTTCTTGCTACATTTTTAAATGTTTGTGATGTGACTGGCGTGGATAACACTTGGAAACTGACCTTGAGAGTGGCACTGCCGGAGCTTAAATAGCTTCTCTCTGAAAATCTCTGGAACATTGGCACTTTCAGCAGTAAACTACAGTCCTGTGAATCCCAAAATTCCCCGATTCTCATGGTATACTATTGTATTCAGATTTCACTGGAACTTTGTTATATTAGAGTATGATTTATTGGAAGTATTTTAAGTTATGACCACTTTTCTTATAATTCTACTTGTTGAGGAGATATTAATTTCTATTTTTACACTACTGGAGGTTAATCAGTATTTTGAAGGATTTTCATCTACATATATACTCTGCAATTCACAAAATTGTGGGTGGCAGAGGGTGCTCAGCACCAAAGCTAATCTCTTTGCTGTGCATTCCAATCCCTAATGGTACGAGGGAAAAAAGAATTCATATAAGAATCAGTCCGGCACCTTATTTCTCTAATTTTATCTTTCCTGTCCTTCCAACTCAAATAGGTTGGTGGAAGAAGTATTTCACTACACTCAAAAGTGAAAGTGGGAGTACGCATGTTTACCAATAAGTTTATACGGAACATGTGTGTAGAGACTCCCAACCTAGTCTACTAATCAGTTATGTGATGCTTTCATAAGGACTGTAGCAAGCAGTCACGAATCGAGTGGCTCTTCTCTGTACTTTCTCTATACTTTCGATCAACCCCTTACGAAACGGGTCCCAAATGGCACAACAATAATCCAAATGTGGACGCACAAGAGATTTATATTCTATCTCCTTTGTTTGTTCATTACAATTTTTCAAGATTCGACCTATGAATCGCAGCCTAGAATTTGCTCTACCTACTAATGAATTAATGTGTATGTCCCATTTCATGTTCCTTTGTACTGTTACTCCCAAATATTTCATAGAATCGACCATATCAATAACTGTATTGTTTAACTCGTATTTCTGAACAATTGGATTCTTTTTGTTAATTATGCTCATTGTCTTGCACTTTTTACAATTTAGAGTAAGTTGCCACTCAGCGCACCAAGCCAAAATAACATCCAGATCATGCTGAATTTCTAAGCAATCGGCCAAATTTCTTACTTCCATATAAATAACCGCGACATCAGCAAACAATCTAAAAAGGCTTTCCACTTTGTCTCCGAGATCGTTTATAAAAATTAAGAAAAGAAGTGGTCCTATTACACTTCCTTGAGGTACACCCGATGTAACATCTATATTAGAAGAACTTTCTCCTTGAACGACAACATACTGCGACCGACCAGTTAGAAAATCCTTTATCCATTCACAAAGCTGATCCGATATACCATACGCTCGAAGCTTCGCTAAAAGGCGGTTGTGTGGCACAGAGTCAAAGGCTTTCTGGAAATCTAAATAATTTGCATCTACTTGTGAACCTGCATCGATAACATTCATTACATCGTGTGTAAATAGGGCCAGCTGTGTTTCACATGATCTTTTCTTCCAAAATTCGTGTTGATTTGTTGTAAGCAAATTATTATCATCTAGAAAATTCATAATGTTCGAGCATGAAATATTTTCCATAACTCTACTACAAACAGATGTTATAGATATGGGACGATAGTTTCCAGAATCACTTCGATCACCTTTTTTAAAAATCGTAGTTACTTGCGCGATTTTCCAGTCTGAAGTTACTTTTCACTCTTCTAATGATTTACTGAATATATCAGACAGAAATGGCCCAATTTCCACCACATACTTTGAAAATACTCTTACTGGAATTCCATCCGGGCCCGGTGCTTTCCCCCATTTCAGGAGCTCTAATTGCTTAATGATACCTGCAGTATCTATTCGTAATGATTCCATCACCGACTCGCCACAGCGTGGGAAAATGGGAATACCATCCTTATGTTCATTTGTAAATGAATTTTTGAATACAGCATTTAGTACGTTAACTTTATCGCGGCTTTCATTAACCTGGGAACCTTCACGAATTAGTGCTGGAATATTGCTGTTGGTACAATTAACTTTTCGTACATACAACCAAAATTTCTTTGGATTTTCTGTGTGACTCTTAGAGAGAGATTTGGAGTGAAAATCGTTAAAGGCCTCGCGCATTACATTCTTAATACATCCTGTTAAATCAGCTAAGGTTTCTAAATCGCTGCGACACCCCTTCCTTCTTGAGCGTGCGTGTATTTTCCTTTGTTTTTTGAGTAATCTTTTGACTTCGCATGTGTACCACGGTGGATCATTCTCCCCCTTTATTGTTTGCTTTGGTATATGTATTTCCATGCCTTCCCTGACAATATGTATAAAACGATGCCATATCTGTTCAGTGGTGTCCTTTGTTGACTTGAAGTTATGGTAATTATTTCTCAGGTAGGTTCTAAAACACTCCTTTGAGGCCTTACTGAATCTGTATACTATCCGCTCTTTTTTTCCTTTTTTGCTTGGTCATTAATTTGATAGTCACAATTACCGCTTTGTGATCGCTTATTCCTTGTGGTCGTTGAAATGTCGGTGAATAATTCTGGCCTGTTGGTAACCAGCAAGTCTAAAATGTTTTCGCTACCATTATAACACCGCTTAGGTTCATTAACTAGCTGTTCGAGATGATTATCTGACCACAACTCGAGAATTACTTCAGAAGCTGCCTTATCCCTTCTACCTGTGATGTGAACGTAATTACGCCAGTCAATATAAGGCTGATTGAAGTCGCGTCCTAGAATCATAGCATGATCCTTAAAAAGGCTAGCTATACTATTTACATTATTTCTTAACTCCTCGACGATAGCTATGTCGGAATCGGGTGGATGGTAGAAGGCGCCTATGATGAGTTTTGACCCAGCAACGTTGAGTTTAATCCATATGATTTCACAGATCGTATCGATGTCTATTTCATTACATGGGAGAAATTTACTCAGAGCTATAAACACCCCACCTCCATGAGAATGTAATCTGTCTTTACGAAAAACGTTCATGCTATCTTTAAAAGTTTTGGTGGAACTTATTTCCGGTTTCAACCAACTTACTGTATGGATAACGATATCCGCTTCTGTACTACAAATAATGCTTTCAAGTTCCGGTTGTTTGTTACAAACGCTTCTACAGTTAATTACGAGAACTTTTAACTGTCGAGATTCTTTTATGTTGCTCCTGCATTCCGGTGTTGCATCTGATTGGGTTGCCCGTAACTGAATTTTGTGTTTCGGGTCTTCCTTCCTCAGCCTAAAAACCACCCAGTGCATTCCACAAGGTTCCTGCCACCCGTGTAGCCGATTCACGTGTGTAATGCACACCTGACCTATTAAGGGGAACCCTACAAGACTCGAACCTATAGCAAAGATCGAGAAATCTGCAGCCAATGTCATCACAGAAATGTCGTAGTCTCTGGTTCAGACCCTCAATATGGCTCTGAACCAGAGGTCCACAATCAACTCTGTCTACAATGCTACAGATGCTTAGCTCTGCCGATATCTTGCGGTCACTGGCTACAGAGTTCACCCTTTCAGCCAGCCGCCGGAAGGAAGAGAGGATAACACATCATCTATTCAAATGTCATGCAGGTTTTGGATGAAGGTGAGCTTTTAAACCCAAATCAACATGGATTCAGAAAAGGCCGATGCTGTGAAACACAACTTGCAATTTTAATTCACGACTTGTGCCGTATTATAGATGGGCAATCCCAGGTTGATATAGTTCTATTAGATTTTAAAAAAGCTTTCGACACTTTACCTTGAAACTTTGTGGTTACGGCATATCTAGACAAATATGCGACTGGGTTGCTGACTTTCTAAAGGGCAGAACACAGTGTGTAGTTCTCAACAGTGAGAGTTCATCACTTATTGAGATGAGGTCCGGGGTTCCCCAGGGAAATGTGATAGGGCCTCTGTTGTTTCTCATATACATTAATGATTTGTGTGACATAATAAGAGAGATGAAAATATTATTTGCCAATGATGCTCTTATTTATCGTGAAATCAAAACCCAGGAAGACTGGGCTTTGTTGCAAGACGATATTACGAAAATAATTGCGTGGTGTATAGACTGGCAGTTGGAGTTAAACGCTAAAAAGTGCCAAGCCATGCGTGTAAGTAAAAAGGTGACATCATTTAGCTCTGAATATACAATTAATGATACTGTCCTTAGAATGGTAGATTTATAATAATTTGTCATGGAATGAGCATATGGAGAATGTAATTGGGAAAGCAAATCGTATGCTCCGATTTCTAGGTCATAATTTAAAACAATGCACTCCGGAAGTTAAATCGATTGCATATAAGTCACTAGTGCGCCCTCACTTAGAATATTGTTGTTCTGTATGGGGTCCCCATCAAAAGGGGCTAATGGAGGCATTAGAGAAGGTCCAAAGAAGAGCTGCCAGATTCGTGACAGGTATATATAGTTGAAAGGAAAGCGTAAGTGCGATGTTGAAGAAGTTAGGTTGGGAAGACCTGGAACATTGAAGGCGTTGCTCTCTACAGAAGCTAATTGAAAAATTCACGACTGACACATTTCGGAATGACAGCAAACACATATTGCAACCAGCAACATTCGTATCTCGCAATGACCGCGAAAATAAGATAAGAGAAATCAGGGACAGAACCAATTCTTTTCTGTATTCAATTTTTGCACGAGTGATTAGGGAATGGAATAGAAAGAATTTACTGGGCGAGTAAACTTAAAATCCGACCATCCCGATCTGGGTTTTCCATGGTTTTCCCGGATCACTCCACGCGAATGCTGGGATGGTTCCTCACAATAGCCGATGGGCACCTCCTGCCATATCCCATATAACCCTTCCAAACTATTACCCTTTCAGATAGGTGCAATTCACCCTCCGCCACATGCTTTTTGTGAATCGCGTAGTAATAGTAATAATTAAAATCCTGCTTTTCTCCTTTTAAATATAATTTTACTCCAAACTGTTATAATATTATTAAATTTTCTCTATCTTTTAGTCGTGTTTTCAACTTGCTAACTATTTTATTTACAAAATTGATTTTATTTCTATCTTTAAAAAAACCTACTTCTCTTTTAATTACAATCTCTAAATTTCATCAGAATACATTCCATGATGCTGAAAACCTATTATCATAGTTAAATTTGGTTTATCTATTTTAAATAATTGACTTCGAATTGTTCAATGTGTTTTACGTTTCCTGCTAATTGCGCCCTAAACACATGTCAACTGACCCTTAAAATTGTTCTATCTTCCGTAATAAAATTTTTAGACTATATAAACCTAATATTAAATGTTTGTTTTTAAAAGTACTACTCATGAAAATGAATGTGGCATTTTTCATCCACTTTAGTATAATGACTTTTAGTTTCAACATTTTCTTATAATATTGGTTTGATTTTAAATAAAACGCTTCTTAATTATTAAGACTATGTTATATCATCGATTTACTGTGTTAGAGGCTCCAAATTAACCCTCTTTTATTAGTTCTGAAATAATATTTATCAATAACAACTGTCTCTTTTTTAGTCTTATTCCATAACATGTGTTGCTAAGTAGATATAAAATAAACTTTTTAATGCTTCCACAGTAAAAAACAATGTGAATGTTGTCTCTTGACCAACACCAAATTACAACAGTAGTAAATTGGACTTCTTATTCAATGACTGCAAGCTCTTCTTAAAATTTGCTTAGAGAACGAATTTAAATATATAACCATTTACATTTCTCTTCAGACATTCCTTCCAATTCCACACTGTCATAGAAATTACCATGCATTTTGTGGTTATTACAATTATTTAAGTGAGTAATTACTCCATCGAAAAACCAATGTGCCAGCCGTTCACACTAATAGCCTAGTTTGTTATGGGGGAAACTGAACACTCTCTAAGAATGAACCGAATTATTTAATTTATTTTTATCTTTGGTCTGAAACGATTTAGCCAGCGTTCAACGGTATCATATATTTGTTCTTGTCTTCTTGCAGTATGTTGGAGGCATCAGATCTTCATTTCAGTGTCTTGAAGGAAGCGGATTATTGCTTTATAGACCTGTACATTTTTTTTTATTGTAAAATGGTAGTAACATTTGCTGGAAATTTGACTAAAAGCTGTTCTAGGTGTCTGTAGAATCGCTTGCGTTGTAGTTGATTCTGCGAGCAAGAGAACATGATGTGGTTAAGGTCACAGATCTCTTGTTTTAGGTGCATATCGGTGGTTCTAGTATATGGAGATGGCATAAATGATGTGGATAGCAACCATGTACTAGTCTCATCCTAATAATGGTTGTTACGTGTCTTCTTGCTGTATTAGTAAGTACAAGGCGTATTCCAAAAGTAAGGTCCGGGGTACAAGATGTCACAGATGATAGGCCTGAATGACGTTTCCCACCTGCAGCGCCATCTACCAACTCCTGGTAAATATGCAGTAGTGTTGGCGTGCCGCAGTAGCCGTATATCTATTGTTGAGAGCAGTTCGAAATGGCCGCTACAATCGTAGCTCCCGCCAGTTGTGAAGTGCGCGGTGTGATTAGATTTTTGTTGGCAAAAGGATCGTCAGCTGCGGACATCCATCGCGAATTGTGTCTAGTGTATGGACCAAACATAATGAGTGAGAAACAAGTTCGACACTGGTGTCGAGAATTTCAAAGTGGTCGCACAGATGTGCACGATCAACAGCGGGGTGGCAGGCCCAGTATTCGGACCGACGACATCGTCGAGCAAGTTAACCAAAAACTGCGAAGTGATCGGCGTTTGACGATTAGTGGTCTGGCTATGGAATTCCCAAATGTTACTAGAACCTCTATTTACAGGATTTTCACTGAAGAGCTTGGATATCGGAAGCTTTGTGCGCGGTGGGTGCCAAAACTGCTCACCGCTCAGCACAAAGAGCAACGAATGCATAGCGCACGACAATTTTTGGAGCGCTATAGACAAGATGGAGACAGTTTGTTTTCCCAAATTGTTACGGGAGACGAGACGTGGATAGCGTACACCAACGCAGAATCAAAACAACAATCAATGCAGTGGCGCCATTCCGGTTCACCCAAACCAAAAAAGTGTAAGCAATCGCCGTACACGAATCGCAAAATGATGGCTTCCGTGTTTTGGGACGAAAAGGGCGTCCTTTTGATCGAATTCATGGACCGTGTGACAACCATTACAGCTGACGTGTACTGTGCAACACTCACCAAACTGAGACGTGCCATCCAAAATCGACGCCGCGGGAAACTGTCGTCTGGCATCATCCTCCTGCACGACAACGCACGCCCGCATACCGCTTCCAAAACCAAAGAGAATATTCAAGAGTTTCGTTGGGATATCCTAGACCACCCTGCTTACAGTCCAGATCTTGCACCAAGCGACTATTTTCTCTTCCTGCATTTGAAACGGTGGCTTGGTGGACAACGATTTCACCGAGCGTGGTGGTGTAACGGATAGCGTTCTGGCCTCGCATTCGGGAGGACGGCGGTTCGAATCCCCGTCCGAGCATCCAGATTTGGGTTTTCCATGGTTTCCCCAAATCACTCCAGGTGAATGCCGGGATGCTTCCTTCGAAAGGCCATGGCCGAATTCCTTCCCATTCCTTGCCCCCATCCTTTCCCGTCTCTAAAGACCACGTTGTTAAAAAGGGACGTTAAACTGTTAAAAAAAAAAAAAAAGACAACGATTTCAAACCGATGAAGAACTCAAGACGAGCGTTACCAATTGGTTCAGGTCCCAGGCGGCAGACTTTTATGCCGAGGGGTTAAAGAAACTGGTACAGCGTTACAGAAAGTGTATAGATATGAACGGCGATTATGTGGAAAAGTGAACTAGATATGTAGTTACATACTGACGTTAATAAAAACCTTGTATCCTGAACGATGTTTTTATTATGATCAAACGGACCTTACTTTTGGAATACGCCTTGTATTAAGATTCTTGGGGGGAGGGGGGGGGGTTGTCTAACCAGTACCTGATGGCTGAGCACATGGCTATAGTTTCCGCTGTGTAAATGGACGTCTCTGCAGATAGTAATGTTTGTCCGAACTCATTGGTGTGTGGGCAATAATAAGCATATCCTACGCCTTCTGTAGTTTTAGAGCCGTCGCTGTAAATATGAATGTAGTTGGGTCAGGTTTTGTTCAGAAAGTGTGAAATTGTTGTATTGATGTTGTTACTGCGGATGATATGTTCGGATGGATAATATATATGAAGTTTCAAAAATGTGAGCTCATATGGATACAAGAAGCCTGGAATAGTGCGGCTTTTTAATACGAGTGGTTTAATCTTTTTGTATTCCTTGTATCCTTTTGATAGTAGGGCACTCTTCTCACTGGCAGTGATCTGTTCTCTTTGAGTCTTCTGTTCTCTAGTGACAGCTTCTTTTATAAAGGATGTTGCTTTATAAACATGTGGATGAGGTATTTGTTTGTGAGAAGTTCCTGGCATGATATAAAACATGAATCAAATCAACTTTTTACTAATTAATACACTAAGTACACTTTACACACTTTATTTTTGATTTATATTCAGTCACTGTATCACTTTGACTATTCACACTTCACTGTTCATTCCTTATATTGTGAACAGCATGCCCTTCAGGTAAAAATGGGAACCTTCTTCACTATTTATTTTCATGGGTGGTTTGCATTCGCAGTTTTTTATTATAAGATTGTGTTGCAATTCTTAATTCTTTAATATGTTCGTTTCGTCTTTTTCGGTTTCTCTGCTTCTCACAGTGCTCATTTTCATTCTTTACGAACATAAACATGTCTCGTGCTCTTCAACTGTTTCGTTTTTTTGCTGTTCTTTTTGTTTCATTCATTGAGAATTTAAATATGCCTCGCATTCTTCAACTGTTTCAGTTTTTCCCTGTTCTTTTTGTTTTTGCCTTTTTGCTTCAGAACTGGCAAGATATTCTCCTCTTTTAAGTTTGGTCATTGTATAAAATATAAATCGAATCAACTTTTTATTAACAAATACACTAAGTACACTTTACACACTTTTCACACTTTATTTTTGATTTATATTCAGTCACTGTATCACTTTGACTATTCACACTTCACTGTTCTACCCTTTTATCTTGAACATGTCTTTCAGGTAAAAATGGAAACCTTATTCACTGTTTGTTTTTATTCACTCACTGCACTACTTCGGAATTTTCACTTCTTTTTCAGTACTTCCCTTTGTCACTGATTATAAAGTGACATTTAAACCCATGATGGATCTTGCTTTACATACTCCCACCAATGAATAGTCCCAGCCATACAAAAAAAAAAAAAGACTTTGAATGGTCCACGTTGCTCCAAAACAGTATTCGAGAGTGTTCTGGAATGTTCCACAATGATCTGTGATGTTCCAGTATGTTCCTGAATGTTCCAGAACATTCCAGAACGTTGTGGAATGCTCTTGAATACTCTCGAATGTTTTGGACTGTTTTAGAAATTTCTAGTGGGTCAAACTTCCAGCCCTCGTATCTTCAACAGCATTCCCTTCAGGTAAAAATGGGAACATTCTTCGTGGATAAGGGATAGAAGGCTACCACACCATATAACTACCTTGATCGTACCGAGACTCGTTTTTTAGTTTTAAAGCACGCACATTGTACACTTACTTTTATAATACAAGGTATATACTGATTACAGTCTGCAACACAGAATTGTTATTCTTATCACTTAATAGCCCCCCCCCCCCCCCCCGGTTGTAAAAACAGGATTACAAGTCTATATTGACATTGAATATTTATCCAGTCTTGTTAGCAGAAAGAAAATGAATGCTAATCAAAATGCTGAAAGATCCAAAGAAAGCTTGTGAAGAGTGTAGAATGAGAATCAACACAGCAAAAACAATGAGTTTGGTGACTGGTGGAAAGAAATTGACAAATATTAAGGTAGGAATAGCTAATATCAGCCCTCTGGCCTCACATTCGGGAGAACGCCGGTTGAAATCCCTGTTCGGGCATCCAGATTTGGGTTTTCCATGGTTTCCCCAAATCACTGTAGTGAAAACTGGGATGCTTCCTTCAAAAGGCCATGGCCAAATTCCTTCCCTTTCAATCTCCCTAGTCCCATCCCACCTCTAATGACCTCGATGTTGATGAGGTGTAAAGCCATAAGAAAAAAAGGCTAAGTAAAAACATTCTAATTTCTTGGAAGCACAATCACTGAGGACTTGAAATGCTGCCAATAAGTGAAAACTCATGTTGCTGTAGCGGAGGAATCGTTTAATTTTTACCTGCATCACAATCGTTACACCTCTTGGGATATTTCAGCTAAATCATTTTTCGGTATGTTGTTAATATCATGTAATTAAAGTGTAATAGTGTTACATTTAACAATTTTTGATAGCATAATGGTATACTTAGGATCAATTGTAATTGGTGCTGGTTTTTGTCAAATAATTGTCCTTCAATTTTGCTGTGAACATGAGATGATTGCAATGAAATTGCTTCCTCAATATTAATAATAATAGCTGATGTTATTGAAAGGGTCTGCTTTTAACAACCGATTCATTACAAATTTTCATACTTACTATTATGTGACTATCAGGCACCTTGTTGATAACACTATCTCCTCTACATGCATTTTCACACTTACCTCCAAAATTATTTTGAGTAATACTGTTGGGATGAGTTTAAGTAATCTGAGGAACTTTGATTCTTATTCAGTTAATCTCTGGTTTGCTCTTACTACATACTTCTGGCTGCCTCGTCACAAACTTTGTATCAAAATGGATGATCTGCACATCTCTCTGCTTTTAGGAGAAAAAAAAAAAAAAAAAAAAAAAAAAAAAACTGTGAAACAATTTCATTAAACAATTCCCAAATCCTTTTAAAAAAGTTCTTGAATGGACTCTTCAGTATTATTTTGTTGTTTACTACCAATGAGGGGCTATCTTTGGTTTTTTTTCTTTACTTATTTTACTACAATCATTACATATTACTAGACATTTGTTTATCAATTTCATTTGTTAACATTTCATCTTCAGTAACTATTTGACTCTCCTCTTTCACAACGTCATATTTAATTAATATTTCCTTGTTTGCACTATTATCCATTAGAAATTCAGTTCCCTTCAGATTAACTTTTACTCTTGACTATAGCTTCCCACACTATATTCAAAATTGATTTGTGCTTGGTTAAATATGGTACTATGTCTGGAACAGTCATAATGCCTGATGTGTGCGTGCAGACTTTCTCAGCATACTGAAGCAATGTAGTCTTCACGGGTGTGCAGCCGGTTGGTGTTTTGGAAACACAACGTTTCGACAACCAGCTCGGCTGTCTTCATCAGGTGTCCAGTGTCTACAGGCTGACGAAAGCTGGCAGTCACCACGTGGACTGGCTTAGCCTCCCAGACGGACCTCCTTATATACCTGTCGGCGAGGTAGAGGATCCGCTCTGATTGGTCGGAACGGAGGCTTCGGAAAGACCCGTTGGTTGGTCGGAAGCGGCGGCTCTAAACGCGGTCCGCTCTGCGGCGCCCCCTCCCACCGAACCTCCTTGTATTCCGTCCCAACCGGCGCCATTCGCTCCCTCCACGCTGCGCTGCGCCGATCCGCCCCGCTCCCGTCGGAGGTCCCTAATAATAGGATTCCCAGGGTGCCGCAGCGGACCACAGAATGAGTTTGCGCTCACATCCAATCAGAGCGGGCCTACCAGTACCACGGACTGCCAGCACTTCTGGGTGGGGATTCGCAGACGGCACTAGTCGAGCGCCGTAGCGGACCGTGTACGAAGCCACCGCTTCCCGCCAATCAGAGCAGGTCTTCCACCATGCTGACGGAATACAAGGAGGTTCGGTGGGAGGGGCGCCGCAGCGGACCGCGTTTGGAGCCGCCACTTCCGATCAACCAATGGGTCTTTCCGAAGGCACCATTCGGACCAATCAGAGCGGATCCTCTAACTCGCCGACAGGTATATAAGGAGGTCCGTCTGGGAGGCTAAGCCAGTCCACGCGGTGAATGCCAGCTTTCGTCAGCCTGTAGACACCGGACACCTGATGAAGACAGCTGAGCTGGTTGTCGAAACGTTGTGTTTCCAAAACACCATCCGGCTGCACACCCGTGAAGACTACATTGAGTCCCCATGAAGACTACATTGAGTCATAATGCCTATTAATTAACATAAAAAATTAGTTCTCGTATTGGTCTTCAGCATCCATCACACCAGGAAGTGCCTTCTGTGTTTAGTTTAATTTAAAGTGTGTAGATAGCTTTTGTCTAATCTTTGCTTATTTAACAGCGCCAGTAGACAGTTGGTCTTCAGCAACCGTCACGCCAGGAAGTTCCTTCTGTGATTAGTTTAATTTAAAGTGTGTAGATAGCTTTTGTCCATCTTTGCTTATTTGTTTAACAGCGCCAGTAGGCAGTTGGTCATCTGTAACCGTTACGCGAGAAAGTCCTTCTTTGTTAATTTAGTTTTTTTTTTCCCCAGTCGTTTCTATCGGTTGTTTGTAAGTAGTGAACAGTTTATTTGGATCACTCGGTTAGTTCATCTTTCATCTTCTCCGTAGCTTTTGTTTAGAAATAATATGTGTAGGGACTGTGATTGCTGTGTGCAGGCGCGGGCGGAGGTGGCTGATCTTCGCGCTCAGCTTGCAGCTTTGCTAACGAAAGTTACAAGGCTGGAAGCTGCCGTAGGCGACTGCAGCAGATGTGCTATGGGAGACTCCGCTGAAGCTAGTGCTATCGTAGGTTCTCCTGTTCCCAGCATCGTACCTGTAGTCCAGGCTGAGACCTTGGAGCCTGTGCGGCAGTCACCTGACGGTGTCTGGCGTGTGGTTTCCAGGCGTCGACGCCGCATGCGGGGGCAGTTGTGCAAGTCTGAATCCCAGGAGGACATACTTGTACCACTGTCCAACAGGTTTGATGTATTGTCTGAGTCTGGTTCAGATCCACAATCGTCAAACAGCGAGTTGACAGCCCCCCTGCCCGCAAGGCCTGAGCGACCACAGAAGGGGATTTTGGTGATAGGTAGCTCCAACGTTAGACGTTTTATTGAACCCCTTAGGGACTTGGCGAATAGGTCTGGGATGAAGTCCTGTGTCCATTCATTGTGTATTCTGGGAGGTCTGATCCAAGATGTGGATCAGGCCATCCCGGATGCCATTGATCGGACGAGGTGTAGCCAGCTGCGGATTGTAGCTCATGTCGGCACCAACGATGCTTGCCGCCTGGGGTCAGAGACTATCCTCTCTTCTTCCGGCGGCTTGCTCAAAGGGTGAGCTCTGTGGTTGATGACCGCAAGATTTCGGCTGAGTTAACTATCTGCAGCATTGTCTATAGAACCAACTGTGGACCTCTGGTTCAGAGCCGAGTCGAGGGTCTAAACCAGAGACTGCGGCGTTTCTGCGATAATCATGGATGCAGATTCCTAGATCTTCGCCATGTGGTCGAGTCGTGTAGGGTTCCCTTGGATAGATCAGGAGTGCACTACACACGTGAATCGGCTACACGGGTGGCAGGGGCCGTGTCGAGTGCATTGGGGGATTTTTTAGGCTGAGGCAGGAAGACCAGAAACTGGGATCACAGTTACGGGCAGCCCAATCAAATTCGGCACCATATGTTAGGAATAGCGTAAATCAGTCTCGACCATTAAAAGTACTCGTTATTAACTGTAGAAGTGTTTGTAATAAGCAGCCTGAGCTTGAAAGCATTATTAGTAGTACAGAAGCAGATATTGTATTAGGTACTGAAAGCTGATATAAGTTCAGCAGAAATATTTAACGATAGAATGAATGTTTTCCGTAAGGATAGGTTGAACTCCATTGGAGGTGGTGTATTTATAGCTGTTAGTAAACACCTGTCGTTTAGCGAAATAAATATCGATACGGTCTGTGAAATCCTATGGATTAGACAAAAGTAGCTAGGACAAAACTTGTAATAGGGACTTTCTATCATCCACCAGATGTATCTATTGCTGAGGCCTTAAGAACTAATGTAAGTAATATAGCTCGTCAATTTCCAGATCATGCAATAATACTAGGAGGTGACTTCAACTTTCCGTAGATCGACTGGAATAATTACGTCCACGTTACTGGTGGCCGGGATAAAACATCCTGTGAAATTATTCTTGACCTTTTCTCAGATCTTAATCTTGAGCAGCTCGTCACTGAACCAACGCGGTGTCACAACGATAACGAAAACATTTTAGATATTCTCGTTACGAATAGGCCTGAGTTATTCATGGACCTTTCTACCACCATGGGAATAAGTGATCATAAAGCTGTAATTGCTACAGTAAAATTAATAGCCACGCGCAAAAAGAAAAAAGAAAGGGTCATTTACAGGTTTGAAAAGGCCCCAAAGGAGAGTTTAAGAACGTTTTTGAGGGATAATTACATTACCTTTATAGAAGGAAGAGGCTCGGTTGAAGAGATGTGGCTTCGGTTCATGCATATAATCAGGGAAGGTATGGACTTACATATACTGAAAAGGACAATCAGGGATCCGAACGATCCCCCGTGGTATACACGTGAAATTAAACGGTTACTTAAAAAACAAAAGAAGATACATGCACGCTCAAGGACGATGATGTATAGGAGCGATTTAGAAAAGTTAGCTGAGACAAGAGAACATGTTAAAAATGCGATGCGCGAGGCTTTTAACAACTTTAGATGCAACTCACTCTCTAAGAGTCTCAACGAAAACCCAAAGAAATTTTGGTCGTATGTAAAAAAAGTTAGTGGTAGTGACAACAATATTTCAGTTCTACTACAAGACGGCCGGGAAGTTGATGACAGCCGCGAAAAGGCTACCGTATTTAACACCGAATTGAAAAATTCTTTCACTGACGAAAACATGGAAAACATTCCTGCTTTTGCACGGCGTGTAGAATTTGAGATGGATCCAGTTCAAATTGATAGTGTAGGTATCATAAAGCAATTAAAGCTCCTGAAGTGGGGGAAGGCGCCGGGTCCTGATGGTATTCCAGTAAGATTATTTTCAGAATACGCGGAAGAAATAGAACCATTTCTATCAGGTATATTTCGTAAATCTTTAGAAGAAAGAAAAGTACCTTCTGACTGGAAAATATCGCAGGTGATTCCCGTTTTCAAGAAAGGTGATCGGAGAGATCCTAGGAATTAACGACCCATATCTCTAACATCTGTCTGCAGTAGAATTCTGGAGCATGTCATATGCTCTAACGTTATGAAGTTTCTGGATGAAAACGAGATACTTACAGCAAACCAACACGGATTTCGTAAGAACCATTCGTGTGAAACGCAACTGGCTCTATTTTCGCATGACGTAATGAAGGTTATCGATGCAGGATCACAAGTTGATGCTATTTTCTTGGATTTCCAGAAGGCTTTTGACTCTGTACCACATAAACGCCTTTTGGCGAAGATTCGAGCGTATGGTATATCTGATAAGATCTGCGAATGGATACGCGATTTTCTAACTGGTCGGTCGCAGTATGTCATTGTTGACGGGGAAGCCTCTTCAAAGCTAGATGTTACTTCGGGCGTTCCTCAAGGAAGTGTAATAGGACCACTTCTTTTCTTAATTTTTATAAACGATCTCGGTGACAACGTTAATTGCAGGATGCGATTTTTTGCTGATGATGCACTTATTTATAGGGAAGTGGAGTGCTCTGACGATTGCTTAGAAATACAGCGCGATCTGGATGTTATTTCGGAATGGTGCCGTAAATGGCAGCTTACACTTAACTGTAAAAAGTGCAAGGCAATGCAAATAAGTAATAAAAAGACCCCGTTTGCTCACGAGTACAAAGTTAACAATTCAGTTGTTGACACGGTCGATTCCCTGAAGTATCTAGGCGTAACAGTACAAAGCAACATGAAATGGGACTTGCACATAACTTCCGTCATAGGCAAAGCTAATTCTAAACTACGTTTTATAGGTCGTATTTTGAGAAGCTGCAATGCTGATACAAAGGAAATAGCGTACAAAACACTAGTGCGCCCGCATTTGGAATACTGTTGTGCAATTTGGGATCCGTATCGCAAGGGATTGATTGACACGTTAGGGAAAGTACAGAGGAGAGCCGCTCGATTCGTGACCGCTAGTTACAGTCCTTATGTAAGTGTCACAGAGCTGATACATGGGTTAGGCTGGGATTGTTTGGCGGACAGACAACGTCGTTTTCGTTTAAATTTGTTGGAGAATATGCGAAAATCTCTAATTTACGAGTGCAACGAAATACTTCTTCCGCCAACCTATTTAGGTCGCAATGACAGAAGGGATAAGATTCGAGAGATAAGATGCCGTACTGATAAATTTATGTATTCTTTCTTTCCTCGTTCTATTCGGGATTGGAATACTCTAAAATAGGATTGGTGCTTAGCACCCTCTGCCACTCACAGTAATTGTGAATTGCAGAGTATAGATGTAGATGTAGATGTAGATGTATTGAATGAATACCAATTTCCCTGTAATAAGAGTTAACAATCAGTTTTTCTTGTCCTAATAAACAAGGCCAGGTTCAAAGAAAAGTCTTTCACTATATACACTACTGCAAGGCGCTGAAGAGTAAATTCTATATAATTTTGTCAAATTCGGGTACTGTGTGGCATTAGCTTACCGCTAAATATATATGTCATGCTTTCAATCAATTCAAGATGACTTTAAATAAAAGTAAATCTCGCTATCAATCACGTTTTTTTTCTGGCTGTCTCGTTAAAACAGTTCCAAAACGTGTCGTGAGCTTCATGGATCACAGTTGATTCTGTCTCATCCCTTCAACTCCTTTGAACTGCTACTGGTGGAAAATTCCTCACAAGACATTTTTATAGATTCCATTAGAATCATCTGACGAGCTTCAGCAAACACCAAATAGCTGGTCTTGAATCTTGGCTCTTGGAAGGTCATAGGTACAATTATAAAAATGCACAGATTTCGAATTTGTAAAGAAATTTCAGATAAAGTTTCAGGAAATGGAAGAAAAGCACAAGTACAATAGAGTCAAGGTGGGAAGAGTTCAAAGAGATAATAAGAAAGGGGGAAGAAAAATTTATTTCAAAACAGAAAATAAAAAGAAGTAGAGAACCAGTGTACTATAACAGGGAAGTGAGGAGGTTAAAGAGGTTGGTAAGAAGAGAACATAACAGAGTTAAGAGACAGCAGGGTAGTAGGGAATATTTAAAACAACTAAACAAGGACTAAATAATATCTAAGAAGGTGGTTAAAGACGGATTTATGAAGCGTATAGTCAGTGCAGAGGGACCATTGGCTGATTCACCTAGAAATTTCTATAACTATTTTAGAAAATTGAGAGGAAGGAAGGCTGTTGAGATGTTTTTAAGTAAGGATGGAGAAGAAGTTACTGAGGATTTAAAAAAGGCGGAGGCTTTAAGTAACTGGTTTAGTGAGAGCATTAGGGACAATGAATCAGAAACAGGAGGTTCAGAATCAGATAACGAGCTTAACAACACAATTAGAAATGAACAGACCATAAAATTTGAAATTCATACTGAAGATATCATGAAGGAAATAAGAAAGTTGAAAAAACATAAAGGGGCTGGTGTAGATAATATTACCACAGATGTCTTTAAGATAGCAGGATGTTACATTGTGCCTTATCTTGAAATATTATTTAAATTGAGTCTTGATACTTGCTGCTTACCAGAGGATTGGAAAAGTGTGATAATAGTGTAAGTACATAAAGGCGGGGTGAGAAATAGAGTCGAAAATTAGCTTGACATCAGTGGTAAGTAAATTAATGGAGAGATTGATATGCAAACACACCAGAAATATATGTGAGGAGCGTAAGTGGGTTTCAAGTAGGCAGCCTGGCTTTAGGCAAGGACATTCATGTGAATCTCAGTTGGTGGCATATATGCAAGATATTTCAGATGAAATGGACAAGGGAGGTCAAATTGATAGTGTAGCGCTAGATCTTTCAAAGGCTTTTGGCAGAGTGATTAATAAAATGGTAGTAAATTAGGTAAATATTGGAGTGGATCAGAAAGTGATTTACTGGGTAGAAGAATTTTTGAAAGGTAGAAAACAAAGTTATGGTAGGAAATGCAGTATCAAAAGAAGTGGAAGTAAAAATGGGAGTGACACAGGGTAGCGTATTGGGACCATTGCTATTCATTATTCTAATGAATAATTGTGTTGATTGTTTACTATCGGAAATTAGATTTTTTGCAGATGACATAATGCTGTATAATAGGATCAAAACGGTTGAGGGTTGTAAACAGTTGTAGGGTGATTTGGACAGGATATTTAGGTGGGTTGGTAAATAGGCGATGAAGATAAATGCAAAGAAGAGTCAGCTTATTAGATTCCCAAATAAAAAACTAAAGATTTATTATAATTTATGAGGGGGGAAGAATTTCTCATTGAAGACTTGAAATGTAAATATCTTGGCATTATATTTGGTAACAACCTTAACTGGGCAGACCACATTGGACAGGGAGTAGGAAAAGGTTTCAAAATTGTGCACTTGTTGGAAAGAGTGATGAGGGGATGTACTAAAGGAGTAAGGGAATTGGGTTACAAAACTTTGGTCAGACTATTGCTTGAATATGGTAGTGTAGTATGGGAATCACATTTTGAGTATCAAATACAGGAGTTGGAGAGGGTGCAAAGAAGGGCTGCTAGATTTGTTTGTGAAAATTATCACAGATTGCAATCGGTAACAGATATGATAAAAGAGCTGGAATGCGACTTGGCATGGAAAGATATTGGCGTAAGAATTAAAAGTAATCCATGGAAGGGAAAATATGACCATGACCACAAGCTGGCACTCGATTTCACGCACATGGGTGTGGGAAGGTTCTCTTTTTTAGGTAAGGGTGTTAGGGATTAGAATGGGTTACCGAGAGAGATGATGAATAATTTGCCAAAAACGTTGAAAGAATTTAATGTTAAAGTTTGTAAAGAGCAAATGTAGGTGGGTGTAGAAAAGGGGGAAGATGGGTGTTTAGGGGAATTGCCACCGGAGCATGCACTCCATTGCAATTTTAATGAAATATTAAAATATTCACATTCCATTTGGGGAACAATCATTGTCTCCAGATACTCTATCATATTGTTTCTTTCTTTACCAAGAGGCGTAACATCTAATATTAGTTAATCATCTTAATCTCTTATCAGCTCTGTAAAATAATATTTTTAACCTAAAAATTCCATACTTAAAATTATGAAATTTTGCAACAAAAATGTCTGCTCAAGGGCTTTAGTATATGTTGAAACTACATTTAAAAAATGCTTATCCTTTTATCAGTTTCATAGCCAACGAGTTCAGTTTCTTCTCAGTCAGTTGTTTGTTGTGTCTCCGTTGAACACCATTGTGTTCACATTAGTTCCTATTCCTCTGTCAATTGTGCTATATGTCTGCAGTGAGTTTTCTCTCTTCCTTTTTTTCTCCACATTGAGGAGGAGCTTAGTTGCAGAATAGTTTGAAAGCTGCAAACCAATACACCGTTCAATATTCATACTTAAACGGGTGGAAGATGATGAGCCTTCTGGTTCTGTCATTCAAGATGGTTATCTGCAGGAGATCTACTTTGCCCAGCAGGTTATCAAGAATGCATGTGCTACTCCAGCCATATTAAGCAGGCTTTTCAATTATAAACAAGCAGATATTAGCTTGGAACCTACTTACACAGAATTCAGAGATTTTTGCGTGTTACTTGATTCAAATATGAAAGGATTAGCTTTAATAAACTCTTATATAATTCAAATTATTCAAAATTATTTTGCAAGGCATACTCTTTTTGAGTATGACTCAAACATTGCCTCTAAGAATGTCATTTATCACTTGGTAGGCAGCATCTCTATTGACAGATGTTTGTATGAATTGGACGGATGTAAAGAAGGCCCTATTGGCTTAGGCGCTGTTTCACAGGATGCAGACTGGCTGGATGTTGTACAAACATAACTGAAAAAGTAATTAAAAATATAGTGAAGGAGAGATATTTTTCAATATGATTGCAATTGTAGCAGATATATAAATGAGCTATGAGAGAATAATAGAGAAAATAAAAAAAATAAAAATTCAGAAAAATGGCATGGAAACATACTTGCAGCAGAGTGAAATTGGGACACTAAAATTACTTATATATAAAGAAGAAGCTGAAATCAACTAATACCAAGCTGAAACCATCTGGGAAAAACATAACTGTTTGCTCCCAGTTATGTTAAAATACTGACAATTTTAATGAATGAATGGTCTTGGAAAAAAAACATAATAAGTGAAAACACAGCAATGTGATTTAGTTGTTTTAAGTAAAAATGTAATTCCAAAATGTAATTCCTGCATTTCTGACTTGAACCTGTTAAGTAAATTTCGGAATTTTTACATGCTGTGTGTCTGGAGAAATGAACAACACTTTATTGAGAAATTTTAGACCAGCTGTTTTATACATGTTATGACTGGGAAGCTAGAGTTCACTGAAATTGTGTTCATGTAGGTTGAAGAGAAATTTTCTCCTTCCTAAACTTGACTAACCATATTTTGAGAGTTAACCTTGTATATCTTCAGTCCTGTTTTGGTCACCATGAAGCATTTTTTTATTGTGTTTGTATTGCTTCAGTTCTTTGTTTTTGATCTTTGGTTCTTGATAATAAACCCATTTGTCAGTTTACACAGTAAATTCCTTTATTTGTTGGATTTCATGTCCTGTCATGGTTGCCATGTAGCATTTTTATTGTAGCTTGTAAGCTACCTTAGAGTTCTTCAAATTCTAGTTAGACATTTTGGTAAATGGAGAACAGGCATAGTACAGGACCTGATACCGCAGCCTAGAGCCATATACACAATGAATTAAAGTCACAAAACTAAACAGTTAATACAGACCGTAAAACATCCCTGAGTAGTAAAATCAAACTGTAAACTTACCTAGATAACTGTAATAGTGAATCATCCAGCTTGGAAAACACAACACTTGGTTACAAGGTAATATCACCATAATACAACACTTTCTGACACTTTAAAACTTCTTAATAATAAACAGCCACTAGTAAATAAATTTTGTTATAAAGAAAACATAATTCAGAGTTTAAAGCATTTAAAACATGAAAACACCCATAAGATAACTCACCACGTAAACTTGTATTCTAAAATTCGTGAAACCATAATGTTAAAGCAGTATTTGAAATCAGCTGATAGTGTGGCATAAACGTAATTTCTGCTGATACAACATACTAAAAATCTCTAAAGGAAATGCCATAGCCTTTTTAAATAATATATAGTACGTTAAAAATATTTAGCAAAAATAGTGATTTTGGCATCATGGCGCAGACAACCCAGAAATAGAAATTTTTAGAAATTCGATTATAAAAACAACTATGGCAGCTAGAGAGTAGATTGAGAGCTTTTTGGGAAGCTGAGAGACCATAGAATCGAATAAGTTTTAAAGTTCAAAACATAATATTTCCGCACCGGGAGTATCTCGTAATGACACAAAAGCATGATTTAAAATGACTTTTAAAACCCGACTAATAAACTAGCCATATGTTGTGTTAAATGAAAGATATTTCAAATAGAAGCTCTTCAAAATTTGGTTGAACCTTCTACCACTTAAAGAAACTGAGTTATTAACTTTTGCGCTGTAAAGAGGCTTTTACTTTTTATGGCGAATCTGTTAAGTTTACGGAAAATTTCATAAGGAATTAAATTGCTCGTTGTACCCTATTCTAAGTACTAATAAAGTTTCAGAACTCTACAGTTCGTATTCCTCAAGATTGGAGAACTATGTTGCATTGTGGAAGGTTACCCTGGTGGGGAGATGATGAACATATAGGCGATGGATGCGGCATTTTGGGCCAATTGTGGTTGGTTTCTCAGCGCGTAAGGTCAGGTAGCTGTGTTCAGCGTGAGCGGTACTTGGGCCTGGAAGTTATTGTGGACACAGCAATGTGTAGCGAGGTCCATGTTGAAAGTTTCAAGTTTTGCAATTCGGTTTCAATAATTATCATGTGACTTTGAATATCATTAGAAGGGGTTTTGGTCTGTGTGTCGACACTTCATAATCTGCAATTATTTTGGTAAAGAAATGTATGATCGCCTTCAGAGGTTAAGTGTTTACTCCTACCCCAGTATTTGCTTACTCCTTACAATCTGTACTGCTTCAATTTTTCATTTGGATGTTGGCACAGATAAACAGATTCACTAAATACTGTGGTTACCAAGAAACACAACTTTCTCTTGTTTAGTGTTATTCCATAGAAATAAAACTATTGATATGCTTTCACAGTAAAAAACGATTTAGATGTAGTCTTTTGACCAACACTGAACTACAACACTAGTAAATTGGACCTTTTATTCGATGAATGTAAGCTCTCCTTAAAATGTGCTTAGAGAAGTAATTTAAATATATAATCCATTTACATTTCTCTTTAGACATTACTTCAAATTCCATAAAATCATAGAAATTTACATGAACATTGTTTTTGTGGTTTTTATAATTATTTAAGCGATCATTTGAATAGAATTGCGATGGAATGTGTGCTTTGGTGGTAGTTTCTCTAGTCATCTAATTACCCCTTTCCTGTTTTCCAAAAAACCAACTTGTCAGCCAACCACATTAATAGCATTGTTTGTTACTATGAAACCTCAACACGATCTAAGATTAAACAAAATTAATATAGCTTTATGCCAGAGCATAAAATAACAAAGTGAAATCAAGAATTAATAATGGAATGAATAAAACGGTCTGAAATGTTAAAGAACCATACCTGTGATCGTACAGTCAGTTTGGAGTGTTTGTGGATAGTGATTGATTAAAAAAATTATAAGAAAAAGATAGGTAAGGAAGTTTATAGTTGAAAGGAATATATCTTTCCAGAAAAAATTCTTTTAAAAATAATTAAAGAGTCAAAATATCTCCACATCTTTTAGAAAAGAAATATGTAGCTTATGAAGTGGTTTTGAATTTTGACAGTTGTCACTGCTGATCAGTGCTTAAAATGTTGGGTATTTAGAAGCAGATGGATACTAAGGTTAGTGTGGAGAACTCAGAGGAATTGCTGCTGTTAGGGAGAACTCTGATCAACAAACACTGAAACAGGAATTGGAGTTGAAAGAAAGTTCTCGGGCTTTAGGTACATCAAATTCACATTGTCAGATGATGTTTTGGAAGGTAGCACTGCTTCCATTTTCAAGCCACCGCTCAACATCAACGGAAGGTACACAGGAATTGGATTTATTAGTATCTTGAGAAGTAGTGACATGGGTGGTGTGGATTTTATGTAAAAACAGCTTGTGTATGGCCATTGAATCTAAAAAAATCATTGATTTGTGGTTAGACCAATGTAGGAGATGGTTTTTATTCTTATTTCTATTTGCTGCAATTAGAACAATTAAATGCACTCTGCATAAAATAATAAGGAATGATACAGCATTAATGTTTTGGAAAATAATGCTATATGCAAATGAAACAAAGATAACAGAAAAGTACTTAACAAAAACTCAAAGTGCAGAAATGTGATTTCTAAGACACATTGAAACACAGAAGTTGAAAACTTAGGCTATGCAAACCTAAGTGTCAGAGTATTTTGGTCGAGGAAATGGCAGAGTTGAGGGATTAGCAAGTCGGTAGGCAAAGTCTAGTAGGAGTGATGCGAGTTGATAAGCTCCAGATAATTTGATATGTAGTGAAGTAACTAATATATTTAAGTAGAGTCTCTGCAATGGAAAAATATGCAGACATTTGTGATAGGTTGATGGAAAGCATGTGATTAAAAGAACATGTGAAATTGCAGGAACGAGTAAGATGATAAGTGGCCTTCTTGTTTTGAAGCAGTATTACATAGTAATCTTGTCTGTGTAGGTGGTTTTAGGAAAGATACCTGTAGCAGTGATAGAGAGATGAATGCAGTTGTTACAACCAGGGTTGGAGTCTGTTAATTATTGATAAACTTGTGATATGGTTCCGGGTCATACTAAATGAATTTTCAATAACTTTCGCGTATATTGTAACTGGATTGGTTTTCTTCTTTAATTATTCCCGGATCATAAATTCCTTTTGTTAGAACTGTTGCGGATAGTAACTATAAACTCTCCATAAATAAGGGATGGTGGCTGTTTAATCTTCTAATTAGTACTTGTCACTTGTAAACCTGCCAGTAGATGTGTTTATCTCACAATCCAATGTCATAGAAAGTGATTTCAATATGATCAAAGGTGTGAACTCAATCATTTTGCTGAACAGTGGTTCATGATCTATTTGGTGTCTTTTAATGATGACATGGTGAATGTTCTAGACAATAACATTTAACCACATTGCGATAACACGGCAAAGATATTCTAAACAAGATAGGAAAACCAATAAGGAGATAATGAAGCAATTAGGAAGAACAGCTCTACATGACAAAATAAGAGTACAAGAAAAAAAATTCAAAGAATGTATCAATAGGATGAGTAGAATAGAATGAAATTGTTGCAAATGTAGGTCATTTCTGCAAAGAAGTTTAGGACAATACAGGATCAGGTGGGAGGATCAAGAAAATCTTTATAATCAGGTGTAACAGGCAGGAGCCTCCTAGATGATAATAGTAAGTATAGGTGGTAGTACAGTCATTGGAAGTTGACAGGGATATGACACAAGAGGTTTCATTCTACAATAAAATCTATATGATAAGGAAGCTTTCACTGGTAATGGAGTTGCTGAAATTGGTGGAAGATTGGTGCTTGTCACACATATTAAAACACTGCCTATTCTATGGGAATGGACATGGGGTTGTCTTGTGAAATGAATAGATTACTGTATGTGGACCAAGAATTATCTGAAGTTTGATTGTCAACTAAAGCTGAAGTTCTGGTAGGAGCATGGAGGATTTTATGGAAAGGCAGGTTTGCAGGAAGTTGAAACCATGCCACAGAATGGAATCGATGGTTACAAGTATTGTGATGAACTGTGTGACAAGGACTGGACTGGCTGGCGTTGGAAAGTTTGGGATTATTTTCAGGCTATGCTGGTTGCATGGCATTGGATAGCCGGATAATCCATGTTCCATAGATGCAGCTTGCAGATCTATATGGAACACCTTTTTACCTTTTGCAGGCTATATCTTCTTCCAACATGACTAAGGTTATTAACCGAAATATTGTTAATTGTGTTTCTTTCTTCAAGTTTGCCTTTATCTATGGTAAGTGACGAGTTCTAAACATACAATCGTATCCTATTTTCAGTGCTTAGCAGCAGTTTGGTTGTCACTGTTATCCACTTAATAGACTTGAGGCACTTTTAAATTAATTTTGTCTTGGAATAGGAAACAATGTAACCGGAACTGGTTACCTTGACAAATTTAGTTGAAGTACTGACAATAACAATCAAGAACCAATGCCTTTTATAGAACACCAAGCTGTAAACAACAAAGCTTCTTGAACCTTCCAGAAATACTTTACATTCCATAAACAATTATTTTTAATAAAAGTACTGGTTTAAACCTCCCAAACTATACTTATCATTTGAATAACTCTGTTTAATTTATTAGTTTGAAATATAAATTAGCAAATTTTTCTCTCTTTAACAATTTATTTTCAAACTTATACCAAACTACTTTCATCCACTATTCCAAGAATATGCTCCCTGGTTACTTTTATATTACTACACTTTCTCGAAACTTCTTACAACTTCCCATTCAGGGACGTATTCTCCTAAGGGCGTAGGGGGCAATTGCCTGGGGTGTAAGCCACCAGAGGGACGTCCGGAGGATCGTCCCTCTGAATTCTGGTGGGAACTGCCGATCGTCTCCGAAGGATGGACTTCTAAAGTATAAAATTTTTTTGGTATAATATATTCATGGAAATCAATTTATTATTCGTTTCAATTCTTATTACTTTAAGTACAACGTAGGTACTTGTGTGGTGGAAGGTTCTGCGTAGTAATTAATCGCAGTCCTCTCGTTGGCATGGTAACATACGTCGTGGAGTCGAAGGGGAAGAACAGTGCGCTAGTGTGATGCGTGTCACTCAGCTGTATTGTTTTCATTTGCTTAATTGGTTGTCATGAGTGCCATTGCCGAGAAGAAACGTCCTAGTGGTCATGCGTATCGAAAAGAAACTGAAAGAAGGCTGAAAAAAGAAAATGATGTTATACAGCAAACCCATAAAATAAATAAGTTTTTCATTAAAAGAAATTAAGATTTGTCTACGTGCAGCTTATTCTCTAATGTCGAAGACGATAATCAAAATTCCTTACAGGTAAAGTATATACAGCGCTTTACAATAGCTACTTATTTATAGATATTTTGCTTGATATATATACCCTACAATTCTTCTAAAAGTATGCCAATAATTCTTGTGATTGTTTTGTGTCCAAATGTTTTGAGACCTTGTTCTGAGTCAAGTCTATACAGTGTACAATCATGTCACTTTCTGAAAGAACACATTTTCTCTTGGTGTTATAGATTGTTGATCTAAATTAAATAAAACTCTATCGATTGGACCATTATGCATCTCATAATTTTAACTGAACTCAAAGACGTAATATGTGTGATTTATTGTAAGGCTTTCTAAACCTAAAACTGATCTATGAAAATAATGGTTTTTGTACTATCTGTAAGATTGATAAGGCAAACAACTCATGTACAAGTTTTTGTGTCTAATTAGCTAAAACATGACATGCATAATGACAAAGTCACTAGATTTTGTTTCAGTTTTAAATGGGCAATCCATATTACAAAGAAAAACCATGCTGTTTCAGAATGTTACACATTGTAAAGTACAGAACAAGACCTCAAACTTTTTGAAACCGAGCAATGATGAGACATTGCTCAAATTACGAGAATTGTTTCTTGTGTTTTTTTTTCTTTTAATGTTGTTCGCTTATTCCGAGTCATCGCTCATACTTGTATGTAACAGTTCAATTTGAAAATCCATGTTTAAGGACAATTCTTTCCGAATTGTCCTATGCTAACAATGCCCTCACTCTTTGCTGACAATGAGTGTGTGAGTGAAGCCGGCTACTGTAGATTTATCTGTCATTATAAGCAATTTCCGAGTAACGTCCAAACTAATCATAGGAACCAAATAAATTTAAGATTTTAATTTAATTTAATTTAATTAAGCTTGCTGATCTCTGTCAATAACAGAAGTTGAGGCATGTAGTGTCATTCAGAGTAAAGCAGTTAACGTCCAAATACAAGCAATTAATAATAGCAAAGATAGAAGCAATGGATGGGTTTATGAAGAATATTATCGGTGCAGGTGGATCACTGAACGATTCATCTAGAAATTTCTATGGCTATATTAGAAAACTGAGGGGAAGGGAATGTATTCAGACAATTGTAGATAAGAATGGAGTTGAAGTCACAGAGGATTTTAAAATTGCTGAAATATTTGTGACTGGTTTAGTGAGATCACTAGGGACAATCATCCAATGATGGGAGGGAATAAGTCAGAGGGAATGAATCTCCCAAAAAGTACAAATGAGGGAACTACAAAATTTTAAATAGATTCTCAGGAAATTTTGAAGGAACTCAGAAAGATAAAAAAGTGTAAAGGGGCTGGTGTAGATAAAATTACTACAGATGTAATTAAAGATTGTGGGATATGATATTGTACCTTACCTTGAAATTTGATTTAAAATTAGCTTGGAGACTTGCTGCTTACCATAGGATTGGAAAAGAGAAATAGTAGTACCAGTTCTTAAAGGAGGGGTTACAAATAGGGTTGAAAATTATAGGCTGATTAGTTTTACATCGGTGGAATAAATATTTACATGCTTCTGTGCATTCTGTACATTATTTTAACAGTAACAAATAATATGAACGAAAAGCTTTGTGGCTTGGCTCGAAACCCACCCTCCACCTTTCATTTCCCCCCAACCCTCCACTTAGCACAGTGTAGCTTCCTACCCAACCTCTCCTCTGCCCCCTCCCCTCCCTTTTAAACAGAGCCACGCAATTTATGGTTCTATCACTGTTACTACAGATGATTCAATTGGTTCTCTGCCCGATCATAGCATGAATTTAATTCATTCCCCTTCAACCAGTAATCCATTGAGAGCGACACACCACACGTCTGGTAATAAATACTGCAGCTCCCTCATTACTAGTTGAAACTGATCCCGCATTGTGGACTGTAAATGATGAGCTATGAGATTATTTTTCAAGAAAAGGATTTGATCAAAATATTCCAAGTGAAGATTTTTCTAAATCCAAACGTTTCATCGAAGGTGGTTGCAGGCGATATGTACCAAAAGATTTGTTTAAAGGACGTCTGCTAAATGGAGAAAAATTGTCTCAAAATTATTTGATATACTTGAAGTCTCTTGGATCAATTTTTTTTTGGTCCCTGTCATTTATTTGACAGTGGAAAGGTCAATTAACTTCCCATGAAGGATTCAGTGATTGGAAACATGCTTATGATATAGTAAGTAAAAACAAAAATAGATTAGCACATAAAAACTGTCTGTTAATGATAAAACAGCGAGGTATGGCCGGGACAATAGTTGACTCAAAATTAGTTGAACAGATGGAAGATGAAAAAAAAATCTTACAGAGAGTTGTTGAGGCTTTAAAAGTACTGGCTACTCGGGGATTATCTTTCCGGGGAGGGTCAGACAAATTTGTATCAATTCACAATGGAAACTTTATGATGATATCAGATTCAGTTGCTGAATTCGATCCTTTTTTGGCAAAACACATACAAATAATGGGTAATCCTGGTAAAGATCACGAGTCTTATTGGCCATTTGTAATTTATGAGAAAGTCATAAAAATTATGGCTGATAAAGTAACCCACTCTATTATTAAAAACATCCAAAAGGCAAAATATTTTTCCTTTAGTGTTGACTCTACCCCTGATATCACTCATGTGAACCAACTTTCTTTAATTATCAGATTCGTCAAAGAAAACGGACAACCCGTTGAACGGTCACAAATCAGAAGACATGTTGAAGACAGTTCTTGAGACTTTTAATATCAGCATTAATAATTGCAGAGTTGAATCTTGTGATAATGCTGGCAATATGTCTGGATGCTACAAGAGTATACAGGCAAGAATTAAGGAAATATGCCCTTATGAAATTTATGTACCATGCTCCACACATTCATTAAATTTGATAGGGTCGTCAGCTGCTCAATGTTACCAACAGGCTATTCAGTTTTTCGGGTTGTTGCAAAACTTATATATTTTCTTCACCGTATCAACACAACGGTCAAAACTGTAACAAGAATTCCTGACTGAGCCTGAGAATGTAAAAAGTGTATCGAATACTCGATGGTCAGCTAGAGATGATGCCTGCACTATTCTTAACAGTGACTAACATCAGATTATAGCAGCTCTTCAAAAGGTAAAAAATGATTCCTTACAAAAACCTTTGGACCGCAGTGAGGCAGCTGGACTGCTGTCGCAAATATCTACTTTAGAGACTGCCATAATGTCTGAATTGTGGGGCTCCATACTGAAAAAATTTCATTTAGTCTCGAATGCTCTGCAAGGAGTAGATATTGACCTTTAAGTCGTTGCAGCTCTTTACGAATTATTAATTTTATTTATTGAAAAAAAAAGAGATTCTATAAAATATATGAAGAGGCTGGCAAAAGGAAATCGCAGGTAAATGAATTCAAAAAGATTAAAAAATGCTCTATCAAAAGAAAACATAGTTGTGACGAATCTGGCGAGGAGGAAGTACTACTACAAGCAAGTGACCATTTTCGGGTGCATGCATTTGTTTCAATTTGTGACCAGCTCTTAAGTGAACTTAAACGGCGAAAGATGGCTTATGATAATATCAGTGACAAGTTTTTATTCCTTTTAAGACTTGAGAAAAAAGGAGAATAAGAAATAAGGAACAGCGCCAAAGAATTACAACGCCTCTATCCAGAAGATCTTGCAGACGGTCTGCAAGATGAATGTGTGCTATTCAAATATTATATACAATCCTGAAAAAAAACAAGAAACCAAAGAGCTTGAGACAAATAGGGATTTTGATAAGAGAAAATAAACTGGAAGATGTTTTTCCTTACACTGATATTAATTTCGTATATTTACCTGCACGGCAGTGACTAACTGCAACGCAGAGCGTTCATTCTCCGTGCTGCGACGAATTAAAAGTTACATGCATTCTCACTTAAGCGAAGAATGCTTAAATAACTTAGCTATCCTTAATATAGAGGCAGATTTGACGAAATCAGTGAGCTATGATGATCTTATTGATGATTTTGCCAACAGTTTGGCATATCGCAAACAGTTATTTTAATATGGCAAGTTCAACAAAGTAATTTAACTTTTATTTCTTTCCTTAATTTTGAACAAAATTTTATGCCATTTTTGTTATCAAATTTAAATATTTCGTTATGTTTAATATTTTGGAATACTGAAACATCTGAATAATGACTCAGTTTGTCAGACAATTTGTAAATATTGAAGTAAGCAGTCTTTTTATAAAAGTTGAACATATATATCAACCCATATTACATAATTGAACATATATATTTATTCACATTAGTTGTTTGTAATATTTGATTTCATAAGTAATAAATAATCATAAAAACAAAGTATAAGTTTTTATTTGTCAGCTCATTGCATCTTTCACTTTTTCTATCGGGTAAAGTTGCAGGGGTGGCCAATTATATTCGCCCGGGGCCCTAAATTTAGAAATACGTCCCTGTTTCCATTATAAAACAAAATAAAAAAATACTTGAAAATTACTTGAACTTTAAAAATAACCTAAACCGACACTGGATTACTCCAAAACATTTGATGATTTTTCTTATACAAAGCTTCTTAATCATCTTTTCCTTAAATTTAGTCCTTTATCCACAAATTATTGTCTAATGTAACGTCACATGCCAGTCTGCTTTAAACTAATGTCCTGTTGCCTGTGTATGTCTGATCACTAATCAACTGTGAATGGCCATAGACAAAAAGTTTTACCCCCACAACCCTGGTTACTTGGTAGCTGCTTAGACCACCTATCATGATGCTAACAATTTCAGTTTCTGCTTCAGTGTTTGTGTGATCAGAAAACTCTGCAATGGCAGCTGTTCTGGGCTCAGACAATGCGAACTAGCTTATCAAAACAAACTAAGTACAAATACCGGGTATCAACTCGAGATAATGCTGGTATTTTCCTTCTTTTTCCCACCCTGTCTTGTCAAACCATTCAAAAAGTATTACACCAAAATTTATTTCTCTGAAAGTGTGGGAAATACAACTTTCCAACTCAGCCATCACATTACTACATCCTTCATTTACCTGTGTCTATATAAATGAGAAAGTTTGGGTGTATGTTCTGATGTACTGTTGGCTTCAATCACGCCTTAATTGCTCAACAGATTTAAATGAAATCTGGCACATATTGAGTAAATTATGTGCACAGTGACATAGGATAGGTTTTATTCCACAAAAACAAATAATTCATTTGGAGATTACAATTATAATTTTGCAAATACCAAAGAGTTTCTTACTTTGTTGATGGCAGTGTCACGTTTACTCTTTGCTTTTTATGTACGAGTTGCAGATACTGCTTGTCAGAAATAAAAGTATGAATCTTCTGATATATGCTCGTGTGTGTTTAGTTTAAAAGTGCTAAAACTGATGCACTTGATAAATGGAAATTTGGGAGCAGGAAATGTAAATATGTGCTTAACCTTAAAATTTTTTGAAATCGTAAGTTCACAAAAAGATGTCTTCAGTTGCGTACATGAAATAGTATGACATTTAAGGTATTGCATCCTAGCTCTGTTCATAATATATGTAACAAATCAAAGCTTTTTTTTTTTTAAAAAAAGAAGGAAAATATTAAGAGTATACTAGCACCAAACTTGGTTTACTAAAAGTGCCAAAATGATCGTGTGCAAAATGTCATTGTAGCCTATTTGTACATTCATGTAATGCTTTTGATCCCACCTCGGTTCAGTTTATTTCTTAAGAGCGTAACTTTTTGCTTCCATACATTCTCTGTAACATTAAAAATTATGTTTACCAAAATTTAAAACTTAACCGAAAATAACTATCCCCTATTTTATTTTTTCTTCAAATTTTTTGTAGGAATCAGTACAAACAGTAGCTTAGGACTTACAAAACAGCACTTTTTACTTACTGTTCAATACTCTGCAAATTGCTATTAAATCATACACTTAAATCAAATATATTCTATGGCCCAAGCTAGAAACTTTTAGTTTGAAGAAACAATATTGGGAGTAGTTTACATTGCAATACATGTCTTGACTAACATGGCGCTTATGAAAGCAGCTTATTTATTACTAATAATACCGGTAACTAAATTTCTCCTGCTTTACGCTGTGACAAGAATATTCTGGTCCAGGTAGCATTTCAACCTAACCACTGTCTCCGTTTATACTGCCCTTACACAATCAAATTTTATGGACACGCCTTAACACATTAAATGCATCACAACTAAATTTTGAGTAGTAGCAACATTTTCTATATCAGGATTTGTAATTAGCTCAATTAATTTCATTTTATATCTTCAGTATGAACAGCAACTGGACTAAATCACATGCAATAACAGTGACTGCATCGCATCATAAATTTTACCTGTAATATTAGCACAAGTTCTGTTAAGAATTGTAATTAATACTGGATTTTCCGATGTACAGCACAAGTTATGAGAATTTTAGTATACATTTTTAAATTACTTTGCTTTAATAATTATGAAAGTGATATTGCCAGCTCCATTATTCAGGGTTTTAGTGGTTCCTTTGGTATCACAATCTGAAATTATGGGTCAAGCTTACATTGCCATTCATGACGCCACTAACATGCAATACAGTGTATGAATTAATGCATGAGAGACAGATGCTTTGAGCTTAGTGGAGTTTGTGGCTTGGTTGAAATGCAGCCTGGACCAGAATGATAACTGCTTTCATGAGTGCCAATTTAGTGATGTCATATATCACATTGTATCAAATTTGTATCAAAAGATCTATAATAATAGTTCCATAGAAGGAAATATAAATCGTACTTAGCCATAAATTTTTTTGAATTCATACTGTTGGCAAGTTCACAAGCATATGTCTTCAGTTGAGGGCATGAAATATTGTGACACATCATGTATCACATCGTAATTCTGTTTGTAAAATATGTCATAATATATGCAAAAATCAAAATAATAAAAAAACAACAACAAAAAAACAGACTTTCAAGGAGCTGTACTAAGTTTGTGGTTAGGCTGAAATACAGTTAGACCAGGATGACTACTAATATTCCATAGTGCATGGTGGATTTGGAGTGAAGAATGTGGCTGCCATGTCGAATTCTGACTACAGTGATGTCAAGATGTCCATTGTCGCTTAGTGAGTAATGTGCATAATCGTCTTTCGGTGTGCTTTACACCTTTGTTATCTATTTGCTGGCTTTGTACCTTTTTTTTAGAAGGAGTAAAAGACCAGGAAAAAGTCAAACATATTTTCGACGACAAAAGGGAGATTTTTCTGCTAATCGTAATCTGAACAGAAACAAAAACTCTTATATTATAACACACATTTAAGTGGATGAAGTCGTGGGTAAATGCTACTGCTGAATATTTTTTGAAGTAGTCTCCATCTGTTTCTTGGATTTGGTGTCATCTTTATTGAAGAGTATATAAACTCTGATAGCAATGGCTTCTGTTTATGAAACCACTTCTTCTCGGCATGAAGAACATCATCCTGGGATTCAAAGTGAATCCCAAAGAGCCAAACATATGAAAGTCTGATGGTACCAAATTTTGGCTGTAGGTTGGGTGCGGTAAGGCGGTGAAGACAAGTTTTTCAATCAGTGGGATCCTGTCTTGCTGAAGTAGCAAGACTCATAAATTCATTTAAATTTGAGAACATTTTAAGTGCTGCTTGGGTTGTTGCAGCATGGAATAAAGGTGTCTGAGTTAATAGTGTATGCTTTATCCATCACATCCAACAAATTGACACCTTGCAAATTCCAAAACATACTGATCATGATACTACTTTCTAATGGACCCAGTTTGATCTTTTTCTTTCATGATGCCTGGGTATGACACCATTCAATTGACTTTCGCTTTGTTTTGGACTCAAATTGATGAACCAATGTTTCATCAGCAGTGGGATAGGAAGCAATCTACACTCGTAGCGTTGCAACAGTTTAGATGAAATATTTTCCCTTGCTGCTTTTTGGTCACATGAGAGTTCTTAGGGGATTCATTTTGCACACACCTTGAAGTCCCCTAGTGCGTTGAAGGTACGGTATCCACTTCCAAAACTGATGGATAATTTTTTTATTCAACTGTCAAAAAGTAATTTGTCAATTCTTCCAAATTACTTTGTCAGCACACTGTACCAAAACTGTTGCCACAGCTGTGGTGGGGTGATTGCTTTACAGCAATTTGGTGAGATTGACCTGTGGCACCCATAGATTTGGCTAAAGGAAGAATGAGAAACAGCCTTCAGTCACTAGAATACAAATTTTATTGTATTACACAATGCATTTCGGACCCTGTGGATCCATCTTCAGGTGTCTATACCCATAGATTTTATTTGTTGCATTGACCATTGACTAATAGCACTTTCGTCAACAGTGGTTGTTCCATACTCATTATAAAACCACTGATGCATACTCTATTCCTCAGCCACAAGAAAGTCAATCATGACATGCTGTTTGTAACATGTATCACCGACAGCCACTATCTTCATAATACCTCCTGCACTGCTGGTGGGTAGCGGATCTTGCAACTTTCCACGACAGAGGAGGAAGGCTCAAACTGCAACATGCCTCCATAAATTTTCCCTCACAGGTCGTCAACTGATAAATATTTTCCCTCTTACAGATACCATGCTACCAAACTTCAGTCCCATAGCCTTTTCACAAAATAATGTTTCTCCTTAAAAATACCTCCAAATGGTCTTACAATCAAACTGCCAGTGTTTGGTTGCCAAGTTCATCCTGCCTTACATGCCATGCACTACAGTCTTTGGTCCTCACTCACCTTGTCCTGCAACAATATACTACTCTGGCTAAACAACATTCTAGACACCTCATATCCCACCACAAAATGCGCATGCTCTCATCCCCACAAGTAATCCCACCTATACAACAGATTTTACAACTATCAGTGAATTCCAACAGAATCAACTGCAAAAGTGCCCATATTGCTGAACTCCCATCTTTCAGTGGGGCAGTTTCTTTCCTGCCAGCCTCTCATCCACAAATCAAAACTACAGTCTCCCCTGATTTCCTCATAACTGTCCATTGTGCAACTGCTCAACATACATCAACATCCCCCTCTAAAGCCCACACGTCATTCTCTGCACTCAGTTCCTACTTCCAAAGCTAAACGGTCAGCCCTCTTCGCTACTGTCTGAACCCCAAATCTCTGTACTGTCAAAAGGCCTAATTTTTTTCACCTACCCCTACATTTGACCATGCCAACCTAGTCTGTGACTCTCTTTCATTCTGCCGAACTCTCCACTGGTGGTACCACTTAGCCACTCATCAGTTGACTGGGGCCTAAACGACGACCTGGAACCCAGTCTCCCAGAAATTCAAACCACTATCCACACTTGATCCACCACCTCTTCCTCAGAACCATCCCAGTTTTGAGGAATTCTTATCCACTACTTTGGTTTCTCCTAGTTTCCTGAAATCCTTGGCAAAAACCAGCAATCTCAACGAAGCTGAAACTTGTGGCAGGAAACAACTTTCAAACAACCCAGATCTTATCATCCTTCCTGCGGTCAGGGGTTCAACCACAGAAGTTATGAATAGCAGTGACTATGTGGCTGAAGACCTTCATCAGTTATCAGATGCCAACACTTATTGCTGCCTCACAAAAAATGTCACACCTGCTGGTAACAAAAAATTGTAGAATATGTACAGTTCAGTGGGCCCCTCCAAGGTCTCATCCCACGGTCAATTTCTCGTCTTACTCCTCAAAATCCACACACAGTTACTATTTACCTTCTTCCAAAAATCCATAAGCCTAACAATTGGGATGTCCTATTGTTGCAGTTTATGGATCCCTTACTGAACATATTTCTGCAATGGTGGACCAATACCTGCAACCTATAGTCTGTCAGCTTCCATCCATATCAAGGATACACAAAACTTCCTCTTCTGTCTTTCTACTATGCCCACACCACTTCCTTCCAACTCCATCCTTGTAGCAATTGATGTCACATCCCTGTACACACTCATTCCACATTGCCTTGGACTCAGTGCCATGGAACATTTTCTGGATGAGCATAACAACTACTTCTCTTCTGTGGCACTGCCATGGGCATTCGCATGGTGCCCTCCTGTGCCAACCTCTTCATGGGCTGTCTGGAACAGATATTTTTGGAGGGAGAAAGTCCCTCTCAAACCCCTCATGTTGCTTAGTTCATAGATGATATTTTTATGATCTGGACACTTGGGGAAAACAACCTTCTAAATTTTATTAATGATCTTAATATCTTTAACAGGATGAATTTCACATGGAGCTACTCGCACACCCAGGCCACATTCTTGGATGTGTATCTGTCCCTCTCCATTGGCTACCTCAGCTCCTCCACGCACATCAAACCCAGCAACCTGCAGCAGTATCACCATTTTGACAGTTGCCATTAGTATCATCCCAAATGTTCACTCCCCTACAATCTTGGCATTCAGGGCAGCCATATATGCTCAAATCAGAAATCCCTCAGGTTGTGTTCAAACATCATCTCACAAGCATTGACATCTTGCAACTTTGATTCACAAGCAACTTGCAGTGGCTACATTACATGCTGTTCAGCCTATTGACCACACTAAGCCTCCAAAAAACAACCATAGTTCAGTTCTGGTCACACAATACTTTCCTGGCCTCGAATCCATCAATAGAATTTTTGGCAGGGTTATGTTTTCCTCCTAACCTGCCCTGAAATAAGATCTATTCTTTCCAAAATCCTTCCTGGCCCTTCCAGAACTTGTTTCAGCAGGCCTCTGAACTTCAGCCAGCCCATAGTCCACCAACAGTCTTTCTTGCCCCACCAGACAGTCCCAAGGCTCTTTCCCATGCAATAGACTTCACTGTAGATGTGCAACATACACCACATTCACAAAACTTGTCATTGGGGAGAGCTATCCCATCACTGGACATGCCACCTGTGCAACCCCCATGCTAACTGAAAACACTGCCCAGCTTCCTATATGGGTTTGACCACTAATCCACTAGCTATGAGAATGAATGGCCACCGACAGAAAATATGTACTCAGAATCCAAAACATCCTGTAGCTGTTCATGCCATCTCCCATGATACCAATAATTTTAATTCTAGTTTCATGGTCCACGCTATCAGAGACCTTCAAATAGCAGCAGCTTCTCTTAACTCAGAAGATGGGAACCTGCCTACCAGTACAAACAACACAAGACAACCTCATGGTCATAATTTAAGATAATACCCAGTCATTACTTTTCCATCCCTCTATTCCCTCTTTGCCACCATCCCCACTGTCAAAATTCACCCACTACTCATCAGAGGTGATATTTAACTGTGTTGATCCATTGGTTTAAAATTAGTTTTTTTTAAAATTTATCTACTTATCTTTTGTTTTTGTTTACTCGTATTTATGTTGTTGAGATTTTACTATATTACTTTGTGATGCTCTGGTGCTAACTCCTTGTCACTATCCCCCTCTCTCTCTGTCCTCTGTTTGAACGAAGACCCAAAAATTACTATGTAATTTGTGTACTTGCCTTTTTTGTGTGTTCATGTTATGCAGCCATTATCTAAGGAAAATGGTGGCTCATTTTGCTATCCCAATTTGTAATTGCTTTTCATTACGTAGCTCCTATTTTTTTATGGTTATATATATATATATATATATATATATATAATAACAATGAGCAGGAAAAAGCTTTAAGGCAATAAAATTAACGAAGGATAGGGAAATATGACCCAACACTTACCACAGATGAAGGCGGCTGGGACGACGAACAAAAAACAAACACAAGAGAAGCGCAATATTTCGGCCTACAACAGCCTTAAACGTGCAGAAGGTGAAGCACCAGGCGCCGTCACATGTGTACACATAGACGGCCGACTGGTGAATGGCACCTCAGGCGCGGATGGTAGTTTAGGTGGAAAGGGGGGGGGGGAGAGTAAGCTCAAATATTGGGTCGATAATCGATACTGATGACGATATGTTATTATTGAAAGAGGTGAATTATAACTGGGTGAGGATATATATATATATATATATACAGGTATAACTATAAGTGAAACATAAAATAAATGTAAATAGCATAGATAATAGTAAATACAGAAATACAAAAAACGTAAATGGTATAGATAATAAGTGCTGGGTCTGGTGCGCAGAGTTTATTGGAGATTGAGGCCAGGAGGATGTCTGGTGTCAAGGATATTCTGGTAGGCTAATTCCCATCTACGAAGTTCAGAGGGGGTCATGTTGTTAGGGAAAACTCTGATTGCCCTAACTCAAAAACAGATGTTCAAATTATTGATTTTGTGGGAACTGGCATGTTTTGCAACTGGATGGGCCTCATTGTTAGTATAGACTGTCTGCCTGTGGCCATTCATTCTGATAGCTAGGGGATTGGTAGTGAGTCCTATATATGAGCTGGAGCAATGGAGGCATGTCAGTTGGTATATGAGGTGTGTTGTCATGCAAGTAGCATGACCAATGATAGAGAATGTTTCACCTGTTTTAGGATTGGAGTAAGTGGTAGTGGCTGGGTGCATGCTGCATGTTTTACAACGGGGTCTATTGCATGGGAATGAACCCTGTGGCAGTCTGGGCGAATTACTTGGTGAGTACTTGTGGACCAAGATATTACTTAAATTCGGTGGTCTGCTAAAACATGTGCAAGGGGCAGTGGGTAGAATTTTATGGAGAATGGTGCGCATCCCGGGGAAGGAACGTAGGAAATCATGTCCACGGCGAAGGATTAGGTTAATGGACTCAAGACCAGGGAAGTACTGAGTGATGAAGGCGGGGCTGTGGTTAGTATCAAGGGGTACTGACTTGGAGTGGCTGTGTGAAGGAAGGGCTACGGCACGGGAGATTTGTTTGTGTACTAAATCAGGAGGGTAGCTACGGGAGATGAGAGCTCCAGACAGGTTTTCTGTGTATTGGGAAAGAGATTGTTCATCAGAGAAGATTCGCCTGCCACGGAGGGCCAGACTGTAAGGAAGGGAACGTTTGATGTGCAACGGATGACAACTGTTGAAATGAAGATATTGCTGCAGATTAGTCGGTTTGATATGAACAGAAGTATGTAGGCGCCCGTTATGCAAGGAAACATCAACATCAAGAAAGGTAACATGAGTATGGGAGTACATCCAAGTAAAGTTGATGGAGTGGTTGTTTAGGGAGTCGAGGAAGTCTATTAGATGATGCTCATCGTGGGTCCAGATCATAAAGATGTCGTCTATGTATCTGAACCACACAAGAGGTTTAATGGGAAGATTGTTGAGGAATCGTTGTTCCAGACGGCCCCAGAAAAGGTTTGCATAGGATGGTGCCATGCGGGTGCCCATTGCAGTACCACGTATCTGGTGGTAAATTTGTGAGTTAAAGGAAAAGTAGTTGTTAAACAGCATGAGGTTAGCCAAGGAAATGAGGAAGGATGTCTTGGGGAGGCTGCCGGGAGGTCGCATTTCCAGGAAGTGTTCCATGGAGCTGAGGCCCTGTCCATGAGGGATGTTGGTGTAAAGGGAAGAGACATCTATGGAGACAAGGAAGGAGTCAGGTGGTAGAGGAGTGGGGACTGTGGAAAGTCATTCAAGGAAGTGTGGGGTGTCTTTAATGAATGAAGGGAGGTCCTGTACAAAAGGCTGGAGGTGCTGATCCACAAAAAGCTGAAATCCGTTCTGTAGGAGACCCATAAGCCGCAACTTTAGGTCTCCCTGGATTTCCAGTTTTGTGGATCTTGGGAAGAAGGTAAAAGGTGGGGGGGTACGGGGATTCTACCATCCGCGCCTGAGATGCCATTCACCAGTCGGCCGTCTATGTGTACACATGTGACGGCCCCTGGTGCTTCACCTTCTGCACGTTTAAGGCTGTTGTAGGCCGAAATATTGCGCTTCTCTTGTGTTTGTTTTTTGTTCGTCGTCCCAGCCGCCTTCATCTGTGGCAAGTGTTGGGTCATATTTCCCTATCCTTCCTTATATATATATATATATATATATCCCCAAGAGGACCATGACAATAAATTAGAATTGATTTCTTAATACTATGAAGTCAGGTGTCAGTTTGATTGCTATTGTTATGATTTTTAATGTCTTATACAATTTTGATTTTAGAGCACTTTGAAAATGATTTTAATTTACCATTATTAAACAGGTTCGTGTGACAGCAGCACCACGCCTAGAGATGTGGCTTCAAAATCCCAAATTGCTGCAGCCAGCTAAAGATTTATTGATGTCTGTCTGCATTAACTGCAGCACACACACACAGCGTGATGTTGAAGTCATTAGTCATCTTGTCAAGATACGCATCAAACCGAAGGCCCTGAGTAATCTTTACCTCACATGCATAAGGTATTCTCTGCAAATTGTAATATTTAGTCAAGTTTTATTTAATTCCATATAGTTTTAAGTCAGGGAGGGGAACAAAATGTCTGTTAATTATTAAATGGCTGAATAGACTTACCTATAGCAAGAAAGAAAATACTTCAGTAAAAATATCTTTCTGTAACATATTTTACAATTTATTTATTTAGAATGTGACTCATAAAGCTGAAATATATTTGCAAGAAACGAGAATTAAATAACAACATCATGTAGTGAGCTGTCATTCCGTTTGTTCATTTATGAAGTCGATAGAATCCCCGCTGCTCACTCATTTGGGACTCTCAATGACCTTGTGTTAAAACTGTTTGCCATGCGAACCGACACACTTATGCTATGACATTGGTCAAATGCATCAGCATAGTTGCCACGGGATGTGTGTTTTCGGTTGGTGGTCTACCATACTGTTCAAGGTTTGGTGAATCCTGGTGTTTCTTATTCATGCTATGGACATCGCAACATTGTGAAGGAATATTCCTTAGTCGTTTCTGTTTCTATGTGATATGGATGCTGAGTTGGCCTGTCATTAGTTCTTTTTGATTGGGAATGGTGGATATTTGGATTTCAGTCTTCAGCACTCAAAAATAGCTAAATCATTCGGTTTGGGCAACATGACGTTAAGATCTTCTCAAAGGAGGAATTGTTTTATCTTTCTTCCTGGAGCAGTGTATGGCTTAAGAGAAGCAGCCAGTGGACTGGAGCATCATTACACTAATGAGGCACTTTGTCTTATTTACTTGTGTGGAGATCGCTTTTGAAATATTAGGATTTCTGACAATTCTGAAGCACGTGACCATCTGGCAATTAACATGTGAGTAGGAACTGTCATGAGTAATCCTTCTGGAACATTCGTGGCAGCATTGTACTAGCTGCTAAGTGTATCAGGAAGTAGCTGACACGAGGCAATAACCCCAATACTCTTGCTTGGTCCACGTGACCGGCTATTATATTAACACTGAATTTCGAGGCCTCACACTTGAACGGTGAACACTGATACTGCATCAAGTCCGCGCCAGCTTGACCTTGCCCACCGCCTCCAGCCAGCTGACCCAGCAACCTGTAAGTTAACTTCTAAGTTGATTATTGAGATAACCGTTGTGGACTCTGCTTGATGCAACCCAAGGCTGTAACCTGGCACTGCTTGAGTACAATAAACAGGTTAACTGTTCTTCTGAATCATTCCTAATATTAGAACTTGCCTGGTCTAACGGTTTAGAGAATAAGTCAGAACTGAAAGACTAACAGAACAGCAGTCAAGGTGACTGGATGCCTGGAGACATGGAGCAGCTAAACTGCAACTTCCATCCAAGCAAGTAAGTCCATTACTACCTCCGGCCTATTTCTCGCCATCCTTGATGTGGGGCTACGAGAGTGGCTAGCAGATCGTTAAATACTCCTGACATCCTGACACGTGGCCTAGCTCATTCGGAGCTATCTGAGCCATGCTCGGCTCTTGTAGTATCTTTGCCTTCTCTTCCTCTCGCGATTGTTTCCTCTTTCGTGTTCCCCCGCTAGAGAGCGCTGTGGCGCCTGGCGATAACCGGTATATATGTGGGGACACGGATCCGAGCGGGCAGTTAGTGGCAGTTAGTCTGAGGCAGTTAGTCCGAGTGAGTTAGTTAGTCGCAGTCAGTCGGGAAAGAGTACTTCCCTGTGTCGCCGTGATGCCGGAAGCCCGGTGGGGTTGGCGGGTCCGCGGTTGGACCGGGTGGCCAGGGAGGCTGTCAGTCGGTTGGGGGCAGGCAGTCGGTGTTCCACTAGTACTCCCTGGAGTGGCAGCGGGGCTGGAGAATGGAGTTGGTCAGTCTGCCAGCCAGTCAGTCAGTCGGGAAAGAGTACTTCCCTGTGACGCCGGAAGCCCGGTGGGGTTGGCAGGTCCGCGGTTGGACCGGGCGGCCAGGGAGGCGGTCAGTCGGTTGGGGGGCAGGCAGCCGGTGTTCCACTAGTACTTCCCGGAGTGGCAGCGGGGCTGGAGAATGGAGTCGGACAGTCAGCCAGTCAGTGAGTTGAAGGCACGCGGTCGGCATCCCGCCAATGTTTTCCGGAGCGATAGCGTTGCGGGACTAAGGAGGAAGCAGTCAGTGCGGCCGAGCTTCGACCACCTGCAGAGAGGGAGTTCTCCGACACTCTTCACCGAGAGTGCTGTGGGTACTGGAGGTAGTGGCCGTCAACTGCAACCACAAGTGCTGCCTTCCGCCTCGTCGTTAGCGGTCTGCCTCAGCCATTAATTGTGCTTGGTCTTACTGGCAGGGTGTTAGATGCTAGTAGATGGGAACGAGCTGGTCTTGTTATTTGTGTCATTGATCTATGTGGAATTGTCGTTGATTACAGGATTATTCATACGTTAATCTACAAGATTGAGGCCAGCTTTATTTAACACCTATATTAGTCATTTTCTCTGTTAATTGCTACTACCAGTGTGTCGCCTTCTACCTCGTCGTTAGCAGTATGGCTCAAGTATAAAATTGTATTTGGCTAGTAGATTGTTAAGAGCCAGTCTGGTTATTTTTTATAATTTGGTATAAATAGGATTGTTTGTAACTATAAGAGTTATTCAAGGTATAAGTTGCAGACCAAGGTTTGGTCCGTAATATTATATAATTTGTAATAACAGATTATTCTTATCTTCATTTGCAAACCAAGGTTTGGTCCATAATATCATTTTGTGATAACAAGATTATTCATATTTTCGTTTGCAAGACCAAGGTTTGGTTCATAATATTATATCGTTTGGTGATAACAAATTATTAATATCTTCGTTTGCAAGACCAGAATTGATGGTACTTGATATTATAGTTGTAACATTTTCTGTAAGTGTCAGCATTATCTTTAATAATTGTAATAAACCAATGTTTAAACAAGGCTTGAACTTCTAACCATGTTCCCACACACTTCCCTCTGTATCCTTGTGGATAATTATTGTCTGTTAGTAGTAGCATCAACGCCTCACTATCAAACTTGTGTATTAATTCTTTCAGTACATCACTTTTCATCCAATTAAACATAGCTGATACCCACAATGGTTTCACTGACCAGTTTGTGTAACATTAAAATCATTTTCAAAGTGCCCCAAAATCAAAATCAGAGCAATAGCAATCAAACTGACATGTGACTTCGTAATATTAAGTAATCAAGTATCAATACAGCACTCCCTATACTCCCATTAAAAATTATCAATACTAATAAACTAGACGATCCGTGCGAAAATTTTGCTAATAAAATACAATGAATATTGAGGTTGAATGTTTGTAGTCTAATGAAAAGCAGAAACCGCACTTTCGTAGGTAATATTTATTTGTTTAGTCTAATAGCAATGCATTAAAATACTTACAACATATTATGAAACAGGAAAATTTAAAACACACTGTATGTAAGACAAAGTGTCACTGATCTGAATAGAATACAACCAACCTGAACAAAATGCACACTGCATATCGACATCTCTGTGATATGTGTTGCTGTGCGAATAAAATGTTTACATTGTAATTGTATATATATATAAAAAATATTTCCGTAACAGAAAAAATATCCGAAAAGCTACTTAATTTATAAAAAAAAACAGTTTATTAACATCTCTGTGATATCTGCTACAGCAATCTAGGGACTTGCTCTGAACTGTCTCATATGCACAACCACTTTAAGCATCAAATTCTGAAAAATTCTTTCTCAGTTTATGATTTAACCTAATTGGAGACCTTAGTCTTTAAAACGATATGTCATTTGTCAATTTTGATTAGGTATCAAAGGAGATAAATGGCTCGTAATAATAATAATCAGAAAAAAACACTGTAGAAATGATATTGATACTTTTCCCCTTTAAGAGTCAAATTCAAAAAAAAAAAAAAAAAAAAAAATCCTTTCATAAAATATGGTCTGACCAATGCAGACACCTTGGTTTCTAAACTGATACCTCATTTGTCAATTTCAGTTTGGGACCAAGCGAGGTAAAAAAAGAAGTTTTAGAAATGTTGATATTTTTACCCCGTAAGGGTTGAATTTGGAGAAATTTATTTCTTAAAATATGATGTGACCAAGGCGGATACTTTAATATTTAAAACGAAATCTCATTTATCGATTTCGGTTAGGTATCAAGAGTAATAAATTACTCATGACTGAAAAATGCGTTGTAGAAATATTAATAATTTTGACCTTTCAGGGTCGAATTTTGAATAATTTCTTTCTTAAAATATGGTGTAACGGTACCAGAGACCTTTCGAAGACCTCAGTCTTTAAAATGATTCCTTGTTTATCAATTTTCTTTAATTATCAAGGGAGACAAATGACACAAAAAACTCATTTTACAAATACTGATATTTTTGTCCTTTAAGGGTTAAATTCAGAGAAAAAAAAATCTTATCATTTGATGTTAACACAGCAGAGATCTTAATCTTTAGAATGATACTTCATTTATCTATTTTGGTTAGATATTAATGGAGATAAATGGCTTGTGATACAAAAATATGTTGAACTATTAATACTCTTCCCCTTTAATTGTTGAATTCCAAAAAATTCTTTCTTAATATATGGTGTCACCAACGTGGAGAAATTACTCTGCATAATCATACTTCATTTATTTATTTCAGTTCGGTATTGTAAGGGAAAAACCAGTACTCGGGGTGTAGTATCAGTTCAGTCACTTCAACTGATTTTTGACTTGTTGAAAGTTCTGCTAAATTTGCATTAATAAATTTAAATGACCAGGTATCAGCCTGGATAATTCAAACTGTAAAGCCTATCGGTCGCCTGAGGAATGGTTAGTGTTCACTACAAAAGCATGTGAAAGTCCACTTAATGAAAAAATTTTCAATTTATTTCACAGTCACATTTGAAAAATAGCAATTACAGTTGAATTGGGAATTGAACTAAATGTTTCCGAAAATCACAAGTCATGAAGAGGAAGAAGTACCAGACTAAACCCCAAACGAAAATTTATGAGTCCATAGTCAATGCTAGTATTCTTCACTGGCGGTAAAAGCTAACATGGCCGTGTACCGCACATGTAGTATCTCAAAGTTCAAACCGACCGGAAGTCAGCTTGGCTGATCGACAAATACACTATCCGACAAAACACACTAGCTCATGATTTCTCCGCGACTGGAAACAAAAGGCAAAGCAGACGGCCTGAGCAGCTTAATTTATACCCCCAACCGCATGCTAACCGTGATCTACCTTTTACCAAAAAATAGTCTGAAAAAATTTAATTATAGTAAGTGTTCAAAATTTTACAGTGTTTTACAGGTTTATTAAAAGTATGATGACTATAATTCTAAATTAACTCACTTTCTTGCAAATAATTAAAGTATGTAAGCGCAATGGTAATGAATTTCCTAAAAACAATTGGTAAATCCCCGATTTATATCTTAATTTGTGCAATTTTTAGACATCCCCGCTGGATTGCAAATTATCGCGTTTAAATTAGTGTCAGCATGTTAAGTGCTTGCTCCTGATTTCAAAACTACAACTTTTATTATTATTGGTGGTGTATTAACAAAGTTATCTGTTTCACCAAGATCAAGGTTTATACTGCTCAGAAGCAATGTTAGAAAAATTTTGTTTCTGGTTACTAATTATTCAAGTGTTGTTTATGTCAAAAAAGTGTTATCAGCTGAATTTTTCTTTTATTTAGTTGCGTGTTTTAGAAGTTGTTTTGTTCATGGAAATGGCCTAGTGTAATAACAGTTTAATTTCGAAAACAACCACGTTTTGGTTTACGACATCATTACTTGAAAATAAATTTAATATTTGTTCTACTGCATGGAATGTTTCAAAACTTTAATATGTTATACTTTCAGGAAATTTACTTTTTAGTTCAAGAAATTATCGAAAACGTGTGGTTATTTAGTGTTGAAAATTCAAGTGTGTCTAACAAAGTGTTTAAAATTTTATTTACTCTATTTACACGGCTTGAAACTACTGAATTTTAGTGAATTTAATCTTTTTTCTGATTATTATTATTATAAAATTTCTTTACTGCATTGAAAAGTGTTAAGAATTAGTGAAATTATCATGTAACCAAAATAGACTGTTTACAAATTGGATAATAATGGATTACCCTGTTTGAGGTTAGTTTAAAGGTTATTTACTATTATAAATTGTTTATTTAGAGCTTTTATTATATGCTGGGTGACTTTACTGTTTTTAAATCGGCGTATTTACCGAGTTAGGTTGTAGTATTGGCTTCTGCATGAAACGTGTCTCTCATATCCTGTAATTGTGAAATGAAAAACTTTATGTTTACTAGAAAGTTTACTCCCTCCCTTATGCTCTATAGCCAAGAAAACTAGAATTTACCCAAATTCTAAGGTGCTTACAATATCCAAGGAGATAAATGGCTCGAAACACAAATAGCACATTTTAGAAATATTTACATTTTCCCCCTTTAAGGATTGAATTACATAAAAATTCCTTTCTTAAAATTCAATGTGACCACAGCGAATACCTTAATCTTTAATCTGATACCTCATTTATCTATATTGGTTATATATCAAGGGAAATAAAAGGCTCATGACACAAAAATGTGTTGTAGAACCATTGTTACTTTATCCCTTTAAGGATTGAATTCTAAAAAAAAATGTTTCTTAATATATAATGTCACCAAAGCGAAGACAATACACTTCGTAACCCTACTTCATTTATCGACTTTGTTTAGATATCCGGGGAGATAAATGGCTCGAAAACAAAAATAAAACACATTTAGAATTATTGATATTTTTACCCTTTTTAGGGTAAAATTACGAAATTAATTTCATAAAATATATTGTGACCATGGCGGAGACCTTAATCTTTAATATGATACCTCATTTATCTATATCGGTTAGAATTCAAAGGAGATAAATGCTCGTGACAAAAAAACGCGTTGCAGAAATATTGATACCTTTGTCCTTAAATGCTGAATTCCGAAAAATTCCTGTCTTAATAAATGATGTCACCAAAGCAGAGATCTTAATCTTTAAAATAATACTTCGTTAAACGATTTCAGATAGGAGATAAATGACTCGTAACACAAAAAACAGCATTTTAGAAATATTAACATTTTTGCCCTTTAATGGTTGAATTCAGAAAAATTCCTTCATAAAATATGATGTGACAATGTGGAGACCATATGGTTTAAAATGACACCTCATTGATTGATTTCAGTTTTGTATGAAGGGAGATAATGGCTTGTGACAAAAAATACCTTATTGAAATAATATATATGATATAGAGAGTTTTTCCTGCTAATTCTCTAATTGTAAATGTGCGCATGCACATGACTACGAGATACCGTGATACTGTGGAAATTGCAGTACCATACAACAATTTTTTTTATTATTATTAATGTTTGTGATTGAGGGGGTCATAACTGGCATTAAGTTTAATGATTAATTATATACCTTCACTAAAACTGAAAAGAAAAAAATCTGAAATAAGACAGCAAAATAATACATAGAGTATCTCCATGGTTTTGTCAGTACATTTTGTGTATGGTGAGTGAATGTCTCTTGAACCTATAATGTGTTGCCGTGAAAAGTTATTTAGTAATTTATCCTTTCAAAATCACACCAGATGATAAATTTTTTTCTAATATGTCATCATTTGACACACACAATAGCATTTTTTAGTGTTAATTATATAAATGAAATGTTTTATTTGTCCTAAATTTAAATCTAATATAGTGGAAACTGGAGGATCAGCTTTTGTAATATGCATATTGCAATATAAAATTTTATTTTTTATTTGATATTCATATTGTTCGTGTTGTCTTGAAACAAATTGAATAACAATCAAGCTCTGGAGAAGGTATATCTGATAGTTGATTCATATTTTAGTATTTTTATTGTTATTGAGTCTCATAAATACATTTATATAAAACATGATGCTCATAATTTTCTCCTGAACACGGGTTTGAATCCCCTGCCATTATGATTTTGGTTTCAATGGTTTCCTGAAATTACTACAGCCAATTGTCAGGATGGTTCCTTCAAAAGGCCATATAAAATTTTAATTTAGCTTTACTTTGATATAAAACTTCATGAATTTATATCCACTCACATCTATTTATATACATTACATTTAGATGATTACCATGGTGCTGACTGTTTTGTTTATTGTTCTCTTTATAGTTTAAAGAAATTTTTTTGTGGCATCCTCACACTCAAAAGAAAGTGGTTTTTGTGATTGTAAGTGAGCTTCAGCAACTTAAATTTTCACAACCATCTCTCCATGAGAAACTTATATTTAACAAAAGAGGACATCCAACCCTAAGTATTATAATAGCACAGCTTTATTATTAAAACAAACATTTTGATTTAACAATATCCATGAATAGGTATGCCTATATTTTCAAAGCAGCACCTTCACCAATTTTAGTCAGGAACTAGCACTGAGTATAACCTTTATTCTAAAATATTAAGAAATGGTACTACAAAGTCTGAGATCATGTACGTCTCAGAAAATAAAAAATTCCACTAATAAGGTGAAAACTGTTAGGACTTAAAAAAAACTATATAAAACAGGAGAATCTGTAAATCACTCAAAAGGAATTTTTTACTTAAGTTGCAGAAAAATTAAGCTTGTTTAGACTGCTTTCCCAAATTTAAACACATTCATAAAGAATCCGTATCACGAGGTGTATTTATAAATAAACCAAAATTTCCAGTTGTTAAACCATTATTTAAAAAGAGAGAAGTGGCATTTATAGAAAACTACTGCTCTATTTCTTTTCTTCCAAGTTTATCAAAGATTTGGGAAAATGTTTTTATGGTGTAGTAATAAAATTACTCTTTATATAAGGAAGGATAGAGAAAATAAACCCATAACTGATTGCAACTCATGCAGGAGGGGTGTGATAGATTCCCTGAAAGCTTCTTCATTGTTATTATTATCGTAGTATTACACACTAATATTCTTCTTGCTTCACAGTTTGGACTCCAGAAAGAGTCATCCACTGACATGGCTGCATATACTTACACAACACATTTGAAGAACTGAATAATAAAATTTATCCTGAGGGAATTCCTAGTGCTGAACTATATTAGTCATGAACAAAAATTGAGAAAATTTAATTCTATGGTGTTCATGGTGCATGCAAATAGTTTCATTCATTTATGGAAAACTGAATTCAAATAGTTTCTCTTTTTGATTAAAAAATCAATGAAAATGCTCCATCAGATTAGGAGGAAATACAGCTGGATGATCCACAAGGTTCGTCCTAGTTCATCAGTCATTCAGTTGGCTTGCTATTTTTTTAAAGCAAGTCATGCAGTAATCTTAAATTAAATACAAGTGAAGTATTCAGTAAAATAGCAATTTTTCTTCAAGGGAAACTCATTGAAATTGAGTATTGATAAAACATTTAATGTTACATTCAAAATGAAAATTATGCATGGAAAGTCTAATACATAAATTATGAAAATAGCATATTTTAGAAACAGAGTATGTAAAACTCCTTATCATTCAAATATATGTGATATTTAAATGGCAGTAACATATAGCGTTACTACTAAAGGAATTATGTAGTGTCTTCATTGCAGTAAGAACACTTTTTCTAACAGAAGATCTGTAATGTATGAAACAAGTGTACTAATATATGTATATTTTTTTAAACAGGGCTTATAATTTTTATTATTATTAATTTTGGGGGGGGGGGGCAGAGGAGTGAAAACTCAATGGGTTTAGCACTTGGAAGGAAGCAGTTTCATATAATTATCCAGTCATTCTGATTTCAATTTTCCAGGGTATCTCAAAATCACTCAATGAGGATGCTGGTATGGTTAATTGAAAAGGCCGTGGAAAAATTCCTTCTTGTTCGTCATAACTAATCCTTTCCTGCCTCTAATGATCTCATTGTTAAAAGCATATTTTTAATAAAATTTGTATTATTAAATGTACTAGTGATCTGGTACAGAGCTCTGACTGTTTTAATTTCAAGATCACAGAGTTGATTTTTTCAGTGTTGTCCATCACACTGCATCATTAATTCACCCTTTTTTCACTATTCTGTCTGTAATATTTTTGTCTGCTTTGACCATTCAGTGAAAATAAATGATCTACTTAACTATTTACCGCTTTAATTATCATACCTAACTTATCTACTAGCAGTGAATATCATCCAGCTTGTATGTTTAACAGGTTATCCAAAATAAAACATTGAATAAAAATCGTTGGACGAAATTACAACCAACCCAAAATTCTATTATATCGTAACAAGTGTCATATCCACTAATGAAAGTATCTAACTTATTAATCTGTTTTGTGATAAGCACCTTTTTAATGTATAAAATACTTAATGCATATCATACCTACAATAAATTTAATCTTTACATGAAACTTCACAAATCAAACTTCACTAAATCAATTATAGTATAAATCACTTACTATTCAATTAGAAATTTCATCATAAAACCATTACCGAGCATGGTCTGGCCTTGGATTTGGAAGGATGTGGGTTCGAATCCCATCGGGCTATCTAGAGTAGTGGTTCCCAATTTCCTTTTGGCCACGGAACCCTAACTAATCATACATTTTTTGGCGGATCCCCATTTTTCCCCATTTTTATAAGTGTAAGCTCAAAATCCAGTCTCACATCGGTAAGTCATCACAAACAGAAGCAGAACCATGATACCCTTCTCATGTCGCGGTTATGACTCTTTCCAACGAACATTTTATTGAATTCTTGGCTGGAACACAGAACCCTTGTGACCCTTCCACGGAACCCCAGTGTTCCACGGACCACCATTTGGGAACCACTGATCTAGAGTTCCATTTTATACAGTTTCCTGAAATCACTGTAGGCAAAAGGTCCTTCAAAAAGCCATTTTTGACTTTCTTAATACTGTAAACTGAAATTCATAAACGAATTTGTAAGTTATTAATTTAAAAGGTGTTTGTTTCCAGTTCTGTATACTTATCTCAAGTTTCTCATTTAATTATTGCTGTTATTAATCAATCAATCATTATGACAGTGCCATGGTGCATCGGGAATGTCCAACTTTAATATATAAATTTGTGCCTCTGGACTTACCTCATATTTTGTAGCCAACTAGAACACAAAATTCAGCACACCTCAATGTTTACCCTGTGAGTCTGATTGTGCATTCAGCCACCAGATTGAACACAAAATTTCTCTTACACATTCTCCTAATACATTTTTTACAACTTTGGTGAGTATTTGAGAAATACTTACAGTCTTCCAGTGACTGTGTGTCATATATTCCCATCTTTTACCATTACTCTCTTCATACACTGTTTCCATTATCTTCTGTCTTCACTGAATTACTTCGTATTTTTCTGATTACAGATTTTAGACTGGTATATCCTGTTATTCTTACTTTGCTTGAAATTTGTTAAAGATCTTGTGAAATTACCTCCTTTAATCACAGATCTTATCTATGTATGAGCAATATGAAGCTCAGTGGTTAAGGCACTTGCTTTCAAAATTTCACCTCTCCAGTCCAGTGAGCGAAGGAATTTTTGAGAATTGTGTGATATCATATGAGCTATGACAGGTCATTCCATGGTTCGGATTCCATGTTAAACTGTAGGTTCCAGAGGAAAGGAACTGGCCGTCCTATCTCTGAACCAATGGCCTAGTATCTCGGTAGGATCCAACCAACCTTCCTGTTGTGGACTAAGTTATGTTTCTTTTAACATGTCTTAACTGTTTATCTGCTGTGTTTTGTGTTGCTGCTTTTATCTTAATTCCCACTTTTCTCCACTTATTCTCTATCAGCATCATTTATTTATAAAAGAAAATGTAATAAAACTTACCACTTAAACATCTTATCATATGAGCTATCTATTTATGTGGATAGGGAAGATAAACTATACCCAACACTCACCAAAGTAGAAGGGAGGAGGGTAGCAGCAACACGAAATAATATACAAACACATATATTGGGGCTAACGCTTTGTCACGTAGAAAGAAACATGTGGCTGAGCTCGTGCAAGCATCACAATCTATACAGCCTCATGTGGGAGGGATTTTTGTTAATCACAAGTGAAGAATACTTCCCCATTGGAATACACTTTTTTTCTAGAATATGTCAGGATAGATTAGCCAAGGCTATAAAAAATCAACCAGTGTTCCCTTGGGGAGCAGTTTCTAAGCAGGCAGTCGAGGCAAGAAGACGTGTGGTAAGAGGTCTGTGATGGGCAACAAACTGGGAACTAGGGACCTTGAAACGGGGAAGTCAGAAAATTGTTATTTATATTTATATACTGTGCGTATATACTGCTGATAGATATTTCAAATGAATTAAATATTTTGACAAAGTGCAAACACTGTAGAAGTGGATTTCTTACAAAATGCAAAGATATCCAAATTAGAACACAAAACAAGAGATGAAATGAAATGACAAGTGTAAATTGAAAAGTACTGAGAAAATAGAAACCTGCCAGCTTATGGACATGTCAGACAGATGCGAATGGGGGAGAGATGACTTAAAAAAGCGTGAAAGTGCCAACAAATGTAAAGACAGAAAGGAGGAAGATCTAAATGAGAAGAGGCAAGTTAATGGAGATATTCATGGGAGAGGATGAGAAGAAAGTTGAAGGGAAGATAAGCTTATGAGATACAAGAGACAGCCACTTGTGCTGCAGAAGGTTTGGTTGAAGAAATAATCATTTACTGGTATGATGAAATAGCAAGGTTGAGATTCATAGGAAAATGGGGTGAATAAAGAGAGTAAGAAGGGGTAATGTATAATTAGGTATGGTATGTTGAAGGGGATAGGTAACCATAACCAGCAGTTTACACTTTTTTCAGTCTTAAGGGATGCAAGTGTAGTTTATGGGGGGGGGGGGGGGGGGGAGGAAACTTGCTACTGGGGCAGAAGACTCATAGTGCTTAGCAATATAATATTTGTAAATTGTTTTATACTGTTCTTGATGTACTCTGTTGTTTTGTGCATCACATACAGCTAGCAAGCATGGGCAAAGGGAAAACATTTAAGTGATGGCAGAAGAATGTAAATTGGCTGAAATTCACTTTTTTACAAAATAATAGTGAGTGACTCCTAGGTGAAGCATTCCACCTTCTGAAAGTTTTTTTAGTCTCTCATATTTTTTAACAATGACTGTAAAAATGTTGTTAATAATGGTATAGAGGAGATAGTGTTAAGTGGCAATATGAATTAGGCCAACGATTGAGAAAGTAAACCCTATGCATAAGGAAGGAAGACTGAGACTGCAACAACATTAAGCCAAAATATGTAATAGTTTTGGGTCACTCTTTAAACATGTGTGATTCAGGAGGAAAGGCTGATGTGAGCATTAATGGTAGAGACTTCTACCTACCACACAAATAACCAGTATCTTAATATCTGGATGTTGTGGATCATTTTCCTCAATTGCTGATAATATTAATAAATAAATTACATCAAAGCAATTAACTTTTTTGTGTTTATTTGTCTCCCGTTTCTTACTTTGTGTTTCTGTTTCAATTGCTCCAGTTTTTTATTGTGTGTGTGTTGAATTTTGAGAATTGATTGTTTTGTGAAATATTCGATTTTCTCAATTATGATTTTCAGTATATCTGGGTTTTTTTTTTTATGGTGTTTGCTTGTGCAATGTGTGTTTTGTATAGATATCTATTTAGTTGATCTTTCTTACTGTAAAGTGATTTAATTTCATTTCGCAACCATGGATTTTCGGCAGATTGTTTTGCTTTGATCGCTGATGCTGAGATGGAATTAATTTTAACATTGATATAATTTGGTTTTGGATTATTGTGTTTGCAGTTTTGGTTAAATTTTATATTCTGGATGGTCTTGTGTATCTTCAGATGTGTCCTCTTGAATTGGTTGTATAGATCCACCGGGAATGCCTGGCACGGCTGGTTTAATATCTGGATGTTTTGGATCATTTTCCTCAATTGCTGATAATATTAATAAATAAATTACGCCAAAGCAATTGACTTTTTTGTGTTTATTTGTCTCCCGCTTCAGATGTGTCCTCTTGAATTGGTTGTATAGATCCACCGGGAATGCCTGGCATGGCTGGTTTAATATCTGGATGTTGTGGATCATTTTCCTCAATTGCTGATAATATTAATAAATAAATTACGCCAAAGCAATTGACTTTTTTTGTGTTTATTTGTCTCCCGCTTCAGATGTGTCCTCTTGAATTGGTTGTATAGATCCACCGGGAATGCCTGGCATGGCTGGTTTAATATCTGGATGTTGTGGATCATTTTCCTCAATTGCTGATAATATTAATAAATAAATTACGCCAAAGCAATTGACTTTTTTGTGTTTAAAAGTCAATTGCTTTGGCGTAATTTATTTATTAATAAAACCAGTATCTTCATTACAAGTGTCTGGATACAAAGACTGGTGGTTAGAGCTAAAGGTTTTGTTATAAACCATTACATATAGGCAACTATAATGAAATGGAGGGGAGAGAGTTGAGGGACATGGAAAAAAGAATGATAGTAGTAGTGAATAACAAAATCTTAAAATGTAATGTGAATGTAGACAAGGCCTACCATGTGTGACCTAGTTTCAGATAATTCTGCATAGCTGAAAGATATAGTATTTGTGTTTGTATTTTCTTTATGTTCGCAGCCCTTATATGTGTTTGTTTTAATACATAACTAGATCAATGTGAATAAGAGAGAGAGAGAGAGATAGGGAAAGCAAAACCATCATTTTGCTCTACCTTGGTGGTTTCTTAGAGCATTCTGAGAGTGTGAGCCACTTTCCCACTGCAGTATACAATCATGAAAGTCATTTCTCAACTGGAAAGATGATAATGATTTTGTTTCAACAGTTCTCTCATGGCATTAGTTTCCCATGATGATGAATGACTGAGCAAGAGAGAGGTCTAGTTCCTCAGTGATTAAGAAGTTTGCTCTCAAAATTCTGGGTCTTGGGCTCAAATCCCAGTTTGGTCAGGAATTTTTAAGAGACATGTTTGATCTTATAAGATACATCCATGACAGAGGATGAATATATGGTAAACAAAAATGATGAGGTGATAACACTAACACACTGACCTGACATTTGGGGACTTGAATTCTCATCTGGGCATCCAGATTTGGGTTTTCCCAAATCACTCCAGACAAATGCTGAGATGCTCCCTTTAGAAGGCCATGGCCAAATTCTTTTTTGTTCCTTGCTACCCATCCTTTCCTGCTTCTAACGACCTTGACGTTGATGATGCATAAAGCCATCAGCAAAAAAGGTGATAAGATCACGTGATAAGATCACTAGGTGATAAAACTAGAGAAGGATGAAAGCAGGGAAATTTATGCAGGAGGGATGATATTGGAGAAGGATAGATGGATCCGATTAGGATGGAAGTATTAGCTGCTAGAGGTGAGGCTACTTCCACCTTGTCCTCATCCTGTATTCTTAGTTATGTCCCTTATTTCATGGCCAAGATCATCATCATCCTTCCAATGTCAAGTGAACTGTCGTGATTGTCGTGTACACCAGTGATTGAGTCTTATGCCCTCTCAGGTACACTATCTCTATTTGCCAGCATACATCCTTCTACTGGAAAACCCATCACCTCTTAATTATTTATGCTTAATTTTTACAGTTTTAATTAATTTTGTCTTTGTTATATGCATTTTTATTTTCACAATCGCTATTTAAAATGGTTTAAGATTTCTCGGTCCTGCAGCTGGGTCAATTGATCACGGATGTACGAATTTAAAATGATATTATGTGCCCATGAATAAAATTTTTCCACCTTCCCCACCCCCACCTTTACTGTTGTCACTACCATATTTTCTGGAGTTAGTGTTTACATAACAATCAATTTACTGCATCTTTCATCACACTGTGACTAAGGGTCCTTTAAAAATATTGTAAATTGTGTTCATCTAATAATTGTTTCCTCCTGTCTTCAATTTTTATAAATCATTGGTTCACATTCCCTACCTTTTGTCAAATTCTTATTGCCTTAAACCATTAATAAGATCCAGTCAAATAAAAAAGAGAGAGACTATATAATGAGCATGGTGCGGACATTGGTAAGTGTGTGTAGAAGTGTCCTCTATTCCGAATCAGGAAGGAACGGTGCCATTTATCTGTTAGTTGTGCTTGATGTGAGGTCAGCGAGTTGTGTGTGCATCCAAATTCACTATGGTGTCTTGGAAAGAGGAACAATGAGATGTAGTATGGTTTGTTACTGTGGAACGATAATCAGGCAGTGAAATTTATGCCCAAATTTCCGCTGTGTATATTAAGAACTGTATGTCACTTGAAATTATGTTTGCATGGAATAAACGATTTCAAGAAGGTCAGGTGACATTGACAGACATTAGTTATCATTACTACCCCCCCTCCCCCCTCTCCCCGTCATTGCTGCAGTGAATGTCATCATTTTCATTTGGAGAGTAAGTGTCAGAGCCAACAACGGAAGCATATGGATTCATCCCTCCTGAAAAATCCAAAGCCATCCACATCAGTTCCAGGAAAGTAATAATGACTTTTTTCTTTGACTGCAAGGGACTGCTGCTCATTGACTTTCTGGAACAGGGCACAACAATTAACACACAGTGGTACGAGGATTCTTTGCAAAAATTGAAGCACGCACGAAGTGCAAATGCCCAGGAATGTTAACAGATTGCATCATTCTGTTGCAGGATAATGCCCGCCCATATGTTGCCAAGATTGTTTCGACTATGCTTCTGAAGCTTTGCTGGTAAGCCCTTATATATCTTCCAAACATTCACGACCTCTTCCTGTGTGATTCATTATTTTTGGAACCCTGAACAAAGATATTCGTGACCGTTGATTTGCTTCAAATGGAGAGGTGCATGCCTGGGTACAGTCATGATTCCATAGGCAACCGCAAACATTTTTACATTAAGTCTTTCACCATCTTAACTTGCAGTCGAATAAATGTACTAATAGTTATGGTGATTACTTTTGAAACAGTATATGGTTTACTTACTTTTTTTCTATCTTTCAGATTTTCATTTGACTGCCTCTCATCAAAAAGTGAATTAATAATGTATACGTCTTTGTCTGTTAAAAATTGTGTTAAACTTCATATGAGTTAGTGCAAAATGATGACAGATGTATACATCCACTTATTTTTAATATCATATATTTTATTTCTATAGGGTGTTTTTTTGTCACAAGTTGTTATCTCCCTTCATACCTAACCGAAATCATTGAATGAGGTGTCATTTTAAAGCTTATGATCTCCACTTTGGTCACATCATATTTTAAGAAAGGAATTATTCGAAATTCAACCATTAAAAGACAAAAATGTCAATATTTCTAAAATGCTGTTTTTTGTGTTACAAGTCATTTACCTTCTTGGATACCTATCTGAAATCACTTAATGAAGTTTTATTTTAAAGATTAAGATCTCCGCTTTAGTGACATCATTTATTAAGACAGGAATTTTTTGGAATTCGACCTTTAAGGCAAAAGTATCAACATTTCTGCAATGCATTTTCGTGTCACGAGCCATTTATCTCCCTGGTTATCTAACTGATATAGAAAAATGAGGTATCATATCAAAGATTAAGGTCTCAGCCATGGTCACATTATATTTTAAGAAAGGAATTCTTCGTAATTCTACCCTTAAATGGCAAAATTACCATTATTTCCATAACATTTTTTTTCTCACGAGCTGTTTACCTCCCTCGATATCTAACCAAAATTGATAAATGTTGTGTTATTTTAGAAATTAATTTCTCTTTGGTCAAATAATATTTTAATACAGGAGTTTTTTGGAATTCGACCCTTAAAGGAAAAAGTATTAATATTTCCACAATGCATTTTTGTGTCATGAGCCATTTATCTCCATTAATATGTAACCAAAATAGATAAATGAGGTATCATTCTAAAGATTTTGGTGTCTGCTGTGGTCACATCATCTTTTAAGAAAGGAATTTTTCTGAATTTAACCCTTAAGGAAAAAAGTCAGTATTTCTAAAATACATTTTTTTTTTTTTTTTTTTTTTTGTCTCTAGCCATTTTCTCCCTGCATATCTAACTGAAATGGATAAATGAAGTAGTGTTATAAAGAGTAGTGTCTCAGCTTTGGTGACAAAATATATTAAGACAGAATTTTCTTTGTTTTGAATTCATCCCTTTAGGGGAAAAAGTATCAATAGTTCTACAACGCATTTTTGTGCCACGAGCCATTTATCTTCATTAACAGTGGCGGATCCAGGGGGGGGGGGGCTAGGGGGCTGAAGCCCCCCGCCCAAAGGAACCTTGGTCACCCCCGACGACATGGTTTTTTAGGACCTTTATATATATAATGGCTGCACTCTGGAAAAATGTGAGATTTCTCTCCTCGCCCGAGTCAAGCGCCCTCCCCCCCAAACCAAATCCTAGCCCCCCCAAACCAAAATCTTGGATCCGCCACAGTTCATTAATATATAACTGAAATACATAAATAAGCTGTCATTCTAAAGATTAAGGTCCCCGCTGTGGTCACATCATATTTCAGGAAAGGACTTTTTCCGAATTGAACCCTTAAGGGGCAAAAATATCAGTATTTCTAAAATGTGTTTTTTGTGTCTTGAGTCATTTATTTCCCTAGATAATTAAACAAAATTGATAAATGAGGTATAATTTTAAAGACTGAGGTCTTCATAAGGTCTTCGGGTTTTTTCACCATATTTTAAGAAAGGAATTTTTCAAAATTCAACTCTTAAGGGGCAAAAATATTATCATTACAATACCTCATTTATCGATTTCGGTTAGGTATCAAGAAAGATAAATGGCTTGTGACAAAAAATGCATTGTAGAAATATTAATACTTTTGCCCTTTCAGAATTTCGTCCTTAAAGGGCAAAAGTATTAATATTTCTACAATACATTTTTTTGTCACAAGCCATTTATCTTCCTTGATACCTAACCAAAATTGATAAATGAGGTATTGTTTTAAATACTAAAGTTTCCGGTTTGGTCACATCATATTTTAAGAAAGAACTTTCTCCAAATTCAACTCTTAAGGGGCAAAAATATTATCATTTCTAAAACTTTTTTTTTACCTCACTTAATGCCTAACTGAAATTGATAAATGAGGTATCATTTTAAAGACCAAGGTGTCCACCTTGGTCACACCGTATAAAAGGATTTTTTTTTTTGTAATTTGACCCTTAAGGGGCAAAATAATCAATATTATTTCTACAACTTATTTTTTTTATTACGAGTCATTTATCTCTTTGATACATAACCGAAATTGATAAATGACATATTGTGTTAAAGATTAAGTAAAATCATAAATTAAGAAAGAATTTTTTGGAATTTGATGCTAAATAGGTCATACGTATGAGAAAGTTCAGAGCCAAGTCCCTAGATTGCATCAGCAGATATCACAGAGATGTCAATAAACTTTTTTTTTTTTTTTTTTTTTTTTTTTTTTTTTTTTTTTTTTTTACAATAGGTAGCTTTTCATTTCTTTTCTGTTACGGAAACACTTTTTTTCTTTTCTATACAATTTCAATGTAATCATTTTATTCGCACAGCAACTCATCACGGAGATGATATTCTGTGTGCCTTTTATTCACGTCAGTTGTATTCTGTTAAGGTCAGTGACAGTTTGTCATACATACAGTATGTTTTAAATTTTCCTGTTTCGTAATACATTGTAAGTATTTTGATGCATACTTATTACACCAATCAAAGAAATATTTGGTACAAAAGTGCCATTCTATTTTTCATTATATTACAAACATTCAACCTAACTATTCATCGAAATGTTCACACGGGTCATTTAGTAGATATATAACATAATTACAAAAATTTACATTTAAAAGAATAAATACCTTTGTTGGATGATGAATTTTGGTGATTGGATGGAGCCAATTTGATTAGGGTAGTGGATTTTGGTCTGGAAAGAATTAATGGAACTAATTTAGTTTGTTTATGATATATAAATGATGATTCATCTATCTAGAAAGATAACATTTTGAACTTTGGAATATCTGATGTGAGAAAATGATTTTGATATTTTGCTTCATTGGTGTGGTTATTTGTCACTGAGCTCTTCTGATTGGAAAATTGTTCATGTGTGAACTGCATATGATTAGTTGTGCCATATTATGGTAGATATCAAAATACTGTTATTTTAGTGCAAGATTCAAGGTTAGTTCATTTAATCTGTGTTCTAATATTAATCTTGGATTGTTATAATCTGGTGAACGCAGTGGACATTACTTGTACATCTGGATGGACAGAGATTGCACTTCGATATTGATTATGAGGTCTTGATATAGCGGGAGTCAACCTGGAACACTGTGACACTCCAAAATATCTAGGATTCACCCTTGACAGATCTCTTACATTCAGGAAACATTGCATGAATTTTGAGCTGAAAGTTTCCACTAGGAACAATCTCCTAAGAAAACTGGCTGGGGTAACCAACACAAAACAATTTGAACTTCGGCCTTAGCACTATGTTATTCAGCTGCAGAGTATGCCTGTCCTTTATGGTACAGCTCAACTCATACCAAACAGGTGGACATTGCACTTAACGACACTTGCAGAATCATAACAGGTGCTTAAAATGCACTACAGTCACTGGCTCCACTGCCTCGCATGAATAGCACCACCTTCTGTTCAAAAGGAAATAGCAGTAAACAAGGAGAGTGGACCATGAAAGATCTCACCCATTATATGGGCATGTACCATGCAGGCAAAGACTGAAGTCCTGGAAAACTTTCATATGAAAGTCTCAGGAACTTACAATTACAACTGAGAAAGCCAGGTTACAAACTATGGGAAGCTAAGGCTCCGCTTACCCATGTCTAGGGAAGATTGTCCGAATCTTTACCACTTGGCTATGACAAGAGATGGTTGATATGGAAGTCTCTGAAAATTCTAACATCGGGAGTTGGCAGATCCAAAGTCAACTTAGCAGATGAGGCTATTCAGAAATTGATGATATCAACTGCAACTGTGGAGAAGACCAGACTGTTCAGCACATTCTCCAGTGTCAACTGTGTATAACACCCTGCTCGGAATCTGATCTGTATGAGGCCTCAGAAAATGCACTGGAAATGGCCATGTTTTGGTCCAGTACAATTTGACATGACATAAATAAATAATCTGGTCTACATTGTTTATGAATCTTATGAATAAATATTACAGTATCGGTAACACTGGAAAGAAAGAACTGCCAGAAGGCAATATTTATATGGAAAGGATTGATAAATTACACCCAACATTCACCAAAGTTGAAGGGTGGAAGGTGGCAGCAACACAAAATAATACACAAACACAGAAAGCACAATATTTCGGGGTTAACCCTTTGTCAAGTTCAAAGAAACAAGTGGCTGAGCTTGCGCAACCCTGGCAGTCAACACAGCCACTCATGGAATGAAATTGACCGTCAGAGGTGGTGGGGGAGCAACGATAATATAACCGCGAGTATTAATCACAAGAAAGATTAAGAGGGTAAATAATAATAATGGACCTAGCGTGGTGGGTTGGCAGTTAACGCTCTGGCCTCGCATTCAGGAGGACGCTGGTTGGAATCCCTGTCAGGGCATCCAGTTTTATTTTTTCTGTGGTTTCCCCAAATCACTCCAGGCAAATGCCAGAATGCTTCCTTCAAAAGGCCATAGCCGAATTCCTTCCCCTTCCTTGTACCCAGTCCCATTCCACTTTCAATGAACTCAACATCGACAAGGAGTAAAGCCATAAGTAAATAATAATAATGATAAAAAAAATTGAAAATTTTGAAATGAGGTCTACAAATATATTTGAATTTAGTGTGATTGTCAGTGATGACTGTACAAAATGAGGATGGAAGTTAATGCCGGAAATTAAGGTCTGCGGGATGTCTAGTCTGCTTGATGTGTTGATATGTCAATACCCACCTGTGGAGTTCAGATTGGGAGGTATTCTACTGGCTCAGACTGTGAAGCAGTTATTGAGGTCATGGTGTTGTGAGTACTGGGATGGTGAGCAACAGGAATGTTTAGGTTTTGCGAGTAAACTGTTTGTCTGTGACCATTCATTTTGATGGATAATGAGTTCGAGGTGAGGCCAATATAGGAACTTTGAAAGTGGAGGCAGGTGAGCTGGTACATAAGATCGGTTGTTGTGCAAGTGACATGACCTGTGATGGGGTAAGTTTCACCAGTAATAGGGTTTGCAATAGTTTGTGGTAGGTTGATGCATACTGCACATTTTTGTGTCAGGGTCTGTTACATAGAAAGTATCCAAATGGTAGTTTAGGATCAACAGATGGTTGATATTGATGTACAAGTATTCTTTGTAAGTTAGGTGGTCTGCTGAAGGTTACATGAGGTGTGGTAGGAAGGATAGATATCAAGGGACAGATTTCAAGAGTTAAGAACTACCACACCAACACACAAAACCAACCAGAACCCAGTTTTTCTCACCAAGTTTTTCTTTGGCCTGGAATCGCTAAACCAAATTCTTTATTTTGGCTATGACTTTCACATATCATTTCCTGAAATGTGCCACATTTATCTCACTATCCTTCCCACCACACCTTGTGTCACCTTCATCAGGCCACCTAACCTAAAGTATAGTTGTACGTAACTATCAACCCTCTGATGTTCTAAGCCACCGTTTGGATCCTTCCCATGTAACAGACCCCAATACAAAATGTGCAGTATACATCCACCTACCACAACCTATTGCAATCCTATTACTGGTGAAACCTACCCTATCATAGGTCATGCCACTTGCACAACAATCCATCTCATATACCAGATCACCTGCCTCCACTATCAAAGTTCCTACATTGGCCTCACCTTGAACTCATTATCCATCAGAATGTTTTGTCACAGACAATTTACTCCCAAAAACTAATCCTCACTTTTGCTCACCATGTCAGTACTCACTACACAGATTTTGTTATTTCATGATTTTCTGAAATCACTTCAGGCAGGGTACTGGAATGGTTCCATCAAATCAGCATTCCATTCCTTGTTCTCCATCCTCTTCCACTTCTAATGACTATAATATTATACAATTTTGATGACCCATAAAACAGGAAACAAAATACATTGGTTTTGGAATGTGATGGATTGTCTTGTTGCACATTCCATGGGTAATTATTAGTCTTACAGTCAGTAAAGGATGTTGGTTGAATTTATTGACTAAGTTATTTGTTTACCACCTCAGATTGGTAATTATGTTGTACTGAGGCTTGGAACATGGTATTGGAATACGGTTAAAAGAATGAGTCATAAAATATTCGTCTGTCACAGATCGTCAGGATGTGTAGAACTGGGAATTAGCTTTGAATTGGTTATAACACCAACGAAAATGGAAGCGGCTTCTAGGTGATATAAATAATGAAGGACAGGGAAATTAACCCAGCACATACCAAAGTGGATGGCTGTGGTGAGAGGTAACACTTATGCTGACAAACAAATACACAATATTTCAGCATCTGCCTTCATCAGTGGTAAATAAACGGGTCATTAGGCTCCAATAGCCCATTTATCTGCCTCTGTTGAAGGCAGATGCTGAAATATTGTGTATTTGTTTGTCAGCATAAGTGTTCCCTTTGAAATGGTTAGCAATTGTTGAGGGACTTGGAAATTATTTGGTAAGCATGGGATAGAGGTTAATTTAATTTAATTTAATTGAAATGGAGCACAGACTCCTGGTGGCAATTTCCCTACACACCCATCTTCCCCCTATCCTGCACCTACCTACATTTGTCCTCTACAAATTTTATCTTTAAATTCCTTCAAAGTTTTCGGTAAATTATTCATCATTTCTCTTGGTAACTCATTCCAATCCCTGACACCCTTACCTAAAAAAGAGAATCTTCCCACACCCTTGTGCCTGAAATCGAGTGCCAGCTTGTGGTCATGGTCATCTTTTCCCTTCCATGCACTACTTTTCATACCTATTGCAATATCTTTCCATGCCTCATCGCCAGTATATGCCCTGTACACTCCCATGACCCTCCTCATCCTCCTCCTGTCTTGCAATGAATCCCATTCCAGCTCCTTTATCATATCCGTCACTGATTGCATTCTGCGATAATTTCCAGAAACAAATCTAGCAGCCCTTTTTGCACCCTCTCCAACTCCTGTATTTGATACGTAAAATGAGGGTCCCATACTACACTACCATATTCGAGCAATGGTCTGACCAAAGTTTTGTAACCCAATTCCTTGACTTCTCTCGTACATCCCCTCATCACTCTCTCCAACAAGTGCAGAACTTTGAAACCTTTTCCTACCACCTGTCCTAATGTGTCCTGCCCAGTTAAGTTTGTTATCAAAAGTAATTCCAAGATATTTGCATTTCAAGTCTTCAGCAAGCAATTCTTTCCCCACCTTATATTCATAATTAACCTTTTGTTTTTTATTTGTGTATCTAATAAGCTGACTCTTCTTTGCATTTATCTTCATTCCATGTTTACCAACCCAATTAGATATCCTGTCCAGATCACCCTGCAACTGTTTACAATCCTCTATCGTTTTGATTCTTTTATACAGCATTATGTCATCTGCAAACAATCTAATTTCAGATAGTAAACAATCAACACAATTATTCATTAGAATAATGAATAGCAATGGTCCCAATACGCTACCCTGTGGCACACCCATTTTTACTTCCACTTCTTTTGATACTACATTTCCTACCCTAACTTTCTGTTTTCTACCTTTTAAAAATTCTTCTACCCAGCAAATGACTTTCTTATCCACTCCAATGGTTTTTACCTTATTTACTACCATTTTATGGCTTACTCTGTCAAACGCCTTAGACAGATCTAGTGCTACACTATCAATTTGGCCTCCCTTGTCCATTTCATCTGAAATATCTTGCATATATCCCACCAACTGAGATTCGCATGAATATCCTTGCCTGAAACCATGTTGCCTGCTTGAAAACCAATTACGTTCCTCACATATATTTCTGATGTGGTTGCATATCAATCTTTCCATTAATTTACCTACCACTGATGTCAAACTGATTGGCCTGTAATTCTCAACTCTATTTCTCACCCCTCCCTTATGTACCGGTACTACTATTGCACTTTTCCAGTCCTGTGGTAAGCAGCAAGTGTCTAGACTCAATTTAAATAATATTTCAAGATAAGGTACAATGTCACATCCGGCTATCTTTAAGATATCTGTAGTAATATTATCTTCACCAGCCCCTTTATGTTTTTTTCAGCTTTCTTATTTCCTTCATGATTTCCTCAGGATGGATATCAAATTTTTTACTATCGTCATTTCTAATTGTGTTGTTAAGCTCGTTCTCCGAATTAGACCCTCCTGTTTCTGATTCATTGTCCCTAATGCTTTCACTGAACCAGTTACTTAAAATCTCTGCCTTTTTCAAATCGTCAGTAACTTCTTCTCCATCCTTATCTATAAGTGTCTCTACATCCCTCCCTTCCCCTCAGTTTCCTGATATAGCCATAGAAATTTCTAGATGCATCAGTCAATGGTCCTCCTGCACTGACAATACTCTTCATAAACCCATCTTTAGCCATTTTCTTTGCTGTTATTAAGTCCTTGTTTAGTTGTTTTAAATATTCCCTACTACCCTGCTGTCTCTTAACTCTGTTATGTTCTTTTCTTACCAACCTCTTTAACCTCCTCACTTCCCTATTATAGTACATAGGTTCTCTACTTCTCTTTATTTTCTGCTTTGGAATAAATTTTTCTTCCCCCTTTCTTATTATCTCCTTGAACTCTTCCCACCTTGACTCTACTGTACCTGAGCCTTCCTTCCATTTGCTGAATTGTTCTCTGAAATATCTCCTTCAAATTTGAAACCTGTGCCTTTTTATAATTGTACCTATTTCCCCTTCAATTTTGGCTGCTGGTTTACTGAATCCTCTAATATCCATCAGAACTGCTTCATGATCACTTATTCCTTCAGTTACTTGATACCTCAAAAGGTTTTCATCGGGCTTAATTAGAAATATATCCAAAATATTTTGTCCCCTAGTGTTTTGCTCAACCACTTGTGTAAATCCTCCTTCCCTTATTAAGATATTTGCAAATCTTTGTTCCCTTGTGTTATTTATCTTATTCCCTTCCCAGTTTACACCTGGTAAATTTAAATCCCCGCCGATGATGATCATTCTATTCTCACCTCTGAAATCTGAGTATGAATTTAATTTCTCCCCAAGAGCCTCATCCTCTTCTGTCATTCTTCCACTGCGGTAAACAGCCAACACTCTGATTTTTTCTTTTTTATTACCCAGAAATCTACCCCAAGTAACTCATGGTCTTGATCTATGAATGCCAGTGAACTGTGGTAGTTTTTGCTAACTAGTATGAAGACTCCTCCACCAATTGCTCCTCTATCTCTGCGGTACACTCTGTAACCATCAGGAAAAACCTCACTGTCTAGTACTTCTTCTTTTAACCAACTCTCTACCCCAATTATTACTTGTGGTTCGTGCATCTCTATTAAGTTTGCAAATTCGATTACTTTGTTCATTATACTTCTACAAGTTTACCATTAACACCCTTACTACTGGCTTTACATTTTCAGAATTTATCTCCTCTTTCCCACTTTTACCGCAGTCAGTTATTGTTTCAGCCATTTCATCTATTTCTTTAGTATCTGTGACTTTCCCATCGCGAATCTGCAATCAGTATCACCTTTGATAATCTATTTCTGTCCCTTCAGCAGCAGCCCCTAACCTAAAAAAGGCACAGTCCTGACCCCATCATCACTGGAAACGGGCTCCCTCAATGCTTTAGCTAACAACTCAGAAAGTACTCCCTTCCCCCTTCTATTTAGGTGTAGGCCATGCCTAGTGAAACCCCACCTACCAATGGTGTTCACAGGCACAACCCCCAACACAGAACTAATGCCTTTTCCAAGTAGCACTTCCGTTTCCACATTAACCCGCCTCACAGCATAGTTCAATTGTGGCCGATCATGGCGACTTAGGACCTGCATGAGCTCCACCCTGGTATGCTGTGCCTCCTTCACCACCTTCCTGCAGGTCACTCTCTATACTATAACTCGCATTTCTATCAATACTATTTCCCACACCTCCCACTATCACTACTCTATCATCCTTAGTGAAACTCCTACAAAGGGAACCTATATCCTCTATTACCTGGCCTAATGTTGCACTAGGTTTGAAAAAACTTGTGACCTGATATCCTGTACCTAACTGATCCTGCAGAAGAGGGCCTACTACCTCTCCCATGGCTACTACCTAGCAGCAGAACCCTTTTTTTCCTATTCTTGCCCTGCACGCCCTTATTCCTAAAGGTCTGCTGCATCTTACCTACTCCTACATCTACAGTGAGGCTCTTCTCCTCCTGACTCTGGCAACAGGTCAAACCTATTTTTCCCACAATTACTGATGTGTCTGGCTTGTTCATCCTGTTAACCATGATTCTCCTACGACCTGTTACCAGCTCCCACCCATCCTTATCAACTTCCTCCAACCCACTATCTCTACTTTCTGCCTCTACAGCTTGAGCCTTGACAAGCTCAGTCCCCACAGGCTGTGCCTGTGCAGTCTGAGCCTCCACAGGCTGAACATCCACAGGCGAGGCCACCACAGACCACACCTGCCGAACCTCAGCCTCCACAGGACGAGCCTCAAGAACCCTGATCCTTTCACGCAACTCCCTAATCGTTTCGCCCATCTCCCATATCCTATCATCCCTAAGACACAGTGAACAATAACTTGGGAGAGCCTCATTTATTTCCCTCGTTTCCTCTTCCCCACATGCCCAGTGAAACCACTTCTTACACCAACTACAACCCATCCCCTTCGCAACGTACCTACGACAGGCGCCACAGTTTCCAGTCATGATTTTCCCAAATACTTCAACCATCTTCTAAACAAACCTTAAATTTATTTGATAAAGTAGTCTTATAAAGTTTATACTATATTTTTTAACGTTTTTACTAAATATGATAGGCACTATACTCGACTAACTGTTGAATTGTTATATATATTTAATTTGATTGAAGTTTTATGAAAAACGACTTGGTAATTAAACTACTTAAGAACCAATGAATAAACTTAAGCTAATGGATTTCGAAACAAACTTAAGATGGTAGGTCGATACTATTTAGTGCTAATGTGGATAACAACTATTTTGTTACTTATGAAAGTTTAAAAAAAAGAAAGGTAGGAAATTTTTTATAAATATATATATATATATATATATATATATATATATATATATATATATATTAGATGGCAATTAAACACTATTAAATTTCAGACAGAACAGGTAATTATTCGAACGTACGTTTTTGCTATCGTAAACTTGATTTCGATATCGATAGTCGAACTTAACGATGATGTAACCTATGTGAGTAACTAAATGCTATATATGAATACTTATGTTTATTATTTATTATTTCCAGTTGATTTTATTACTATTCCGGAACTAATTAATTAAGAAACTGTGTTATTTTAAACCTAATAAAGCCTTAATATAGGACAATACAGAAAGCTTTAACAATCGAAATTCAAACTAGTGATTTGAACTATTTTTTACGATATATAAGAAATTTAACACTACAAAATAACTTAAACTACTATTTTTATCTAACTATCAAGCTTATGCTAAGTTTAATTCAATAAAACGTGCAATAACGTTAACAACAATGACGCGAAATTTAAAAACTGTTATTTATGGTGTAATCTTAAATAATTCTTCTTGCTAGCAATAATTCTAAGAGTTTAGATGATAATTAAAGATTTTAAAATAGTTTAGTCTACAAAAACTTAGCTGATGAATGCAAAATCGCTATTTGAGGAGCAGCTCTCGACAGACACAGCCAATCGATCGCACAATCTGTTATGGTGGTTGAAGAGAAAGGTTGCATGAATATGGAGTGCAATGTAATGTGCGGTTGTTTAGGAATTTGACATAGAAATGACTGTTGAAGCTGTCCAAAAGAGTGCGTAGGACAAAGCTAAAAAAGTACTCAATGCAATATCACAAAATTGATGATAAATCAATGTATTCCAGAAAAGTAGTTGGAGGTTAAGATGAGTTAATTAGGAGAGTGAGAAAAACAGTGATAGGAATGCTATTGAGAGTGTGTTTGTCTGTAAAATTTTCAGTTCTCAGTGGCAATGTGGAATCTTTTGAGGGAATGTGACATCAGTGGTTACAAAAATTATTGTTGAATTGGCAGGGAGTGGTGGCAAGACTTCCTACAAATAACTAATATTTCTGATGTAGGATGAGAGTTGACAGTAGGTTAGTGTACAGGGGATGAAATCCATTCACTTGGGGAACAATAAGTAGCTTTGGGTTATCAGAGTGCATGGGATTTGTTGCCTTTCAGGGTTTCAGGTGAAAGGGGTCTATGAAGCTATCAGCTCAGGATAATCAGAATATCTTAAAAGGTTGTTCAGATGCTTTAGTCAAATAATTGCCCCTATTAAGATTATCATTGTTGAGATATAGGCAGCAATTATGAAGATAATGTTTGCTATGGCAGGTAGTCCTACATGATTTGGTAAGATTTTTAGAATCTGACTGTGGCAAGATAAATTGAGGAAATCTTGATACAATGAAAGAGAATGTTTCTGAACACAAAGGTAGACATCAGGAAAAGGAAATCAAGCTCCAAGCACGACTGAAAGATTTGAAGTCTTAGATGTTAATAATATAATTTCTGTTGGAAATAACACATTAATTTAAGAACCCTGAAATGTGTATCAGGATTTTCTGTGCAGCTTTTTGATAGAGTTCAAACAAAAGAATTTGTTTTTGGCAGAGTTGAGATAACTTGTAACAGTGCCACAGATTCGGTGTTCGTTAACAAATGGAGCATGAAAATTACTACATCGATCAGGTAAGATTATTAGAGGAACTGTTTTATAAATTGCAGGGTGCTGCTGGAGGAATGTAACTTAACATGAAAGTTGGCATGGGGCAAATAATGTGTATGTATCATTCTTAACAAGATATGGCATGTGTTAAGGAAAGGACTAATTTTATGCATGACATTACAACTGCACCACTCTGGATCATTGGTTAATATCACAGAAGTGACAGAATGATATAATAGTTGTTAAAGTGAGTATGGTGATGGCTCAGCAGTTAAACCTTCAAAATCATACCTTCAAAAAATCTCATTGTTACTTAGTTTTCATTAGTGGATATCATCCTTTCCTTTGCCATTTCCAAATAAACAGGAAACTCATTTCATTTGAGATAATACAATGCCAGTGAGTTGTTGTTTCTCCTACCATATTTCCAGAATTAGGAAGCTTTTATAAGATATGCTTTTTATGATATGTTAATGAAATGCTGAGTTATAATTTCTTTTGCATCATTCAGCTTAACAATGATTTTTCATTTTATAACTTGATTTGTGAAATTATACAGATTCTTGTGAGGAAGAAATTTAATATGTTTTGTATTCTGATTTAAAATTGTTGGAAGTTATTGTAATCACTTGTATTTTTATTTACAGAGAGTTAATTAATGCTCATCCAGAGAATTTGGCAACAGTTCTTAAGCATACAATTTATAATGAGTTATCAACAGCCCGTAATCCGAACAATATGGCTATGTTGTCTGTAATGTTTCAAGCTGCACCTGAACAGTCTGCAACTCTTCTTGCCGACATATTCCAGGTATCCAAAATTTGAAACTTTTATGTTTTACTTGATTTTTTTATGTCATTTGTGTATATATATACATATATAATAACAATGAAAAAAAGACGCTAAGTAGCGGAAAGGAATCAAATTAGGATACTGAAATGAGCCACCACTTACCTTTAGATGATGGATGTGGGGCGCGAACACACATAAAAGACACAAACACAAACAATAAAGAAATTTTCGGGAAAAAAACCCCTTCGTCAACAAGAGAACATTATGAGAGGTGGGTGCAGCCGGAGATTGCCTCTGTGAAGGCAATCTCCGGCTGCACCCACCTCTCATAATGTTCTCTTGTTGACGAAGGGGTTTTTTCCCGAAATTTCTTTATTGTTTCTGTTTTTGTCTTTTATGTGTGTTCGCGCCCCACATCCATCATCTAAAGGTAAGTGGTGGCTCATTTCCCTATCCTAATTTGATATATATATACATATAAAACTACAGAAGGATAGGTAAATATGACCCAACACTAACCTCAGATGAAGGAAATTGGGAATAACAAATACAACAAACACAAGAAGAGGCCAATATTCCGGCGTACAGCCTTATTCATGCAGAAGTGAGACACCAGGCAGAGTCAGACGTGTATACGGAAATGGCCATCTGGTGAATGGCGTGGCCAGAGCAAATGGTAGTGTAGGAGGGAGGGGGGGAATCAAATATTGGATCAATACTGTTGACGGTATATTATGATTGAAAGTGGTAGACCAACATAATAACTGAGTAGGATGTATATGTAAATCAAATTTTGAAAAACTATAAGTGAAAAATAAAATATAAGAAGAGATAATAAGTGCTGGGTCTGGTGGGAGGAATTAATTGGAAATTGAGGCCTAGGGAATGTTTGGGTGTCCAGGATATTCTGATAGGCTAGTTCCCATCTACATAGTTCAGAGGAGACTGTGAGAATTCGGATCACCCTAACTGAGAAACAGTTATTCAGTTTGTAGGAACTAGCATGTTTTGCAACTGGATGGGCCTCATTGTTAGTATATACTGTCTGCCTGTGGCCATTCTTTCTGATAACAAGTGGGTTAGTAGTGAGGCCTATATATGAGCTGGAGCAATCGAGGCATGTAAAGGTCCATTCCTACAGGGCGTGGTAGGCAGGACGTGCCTTTCATCTTCTACCGACTGGCAGTGGGTCGAGATGCCCCGTACCTGCTAGCATATGCGGCAAAGATGAGAGGCGTCCCCTAACAGGCGCCCGAGGGATGCGCGGTGGGAACCCAGCTTTAGTTGATATATGAGGTGTGTTGTCATGCAAGTAACAAGGCCAATAATGGGGAATGTTTCACTTGTGGTAGGATTGGAGTAAGTGGTAGTAGCTGGATGCATGCTGCTTGTTTTACAGCGGGGTCTGTTGCACGGGAATGATTCCTGTGGTAGTCTGGGGAAATTACTGGGTGAGTATTTGTGCTATGTAGATGGACATTTATGGAGGAAGTCCCTCTCAAAACCCATATTTGGCTTCAATTCATTGATGATATCATTATGATTTGGACACATGGAGAAAAATGATTTGCTAAATTTCCTGTACCATCTCAATACCTTTAGCATGTTGAAACTCACTTGGACCAACTCCCACACCCAGGTCACATTCTTGGATGTGGATTTGTCCCTCTCCATTGGTTACCTCAACTCTTCAGTCCACATCAAACCCATCAACCTTCAACAGTATCTCCATTTTGACAATTGCCACCGATACCATACCAAATGTTCCCTCCCGTACAGTCTTGTCATTCGGAGTAGTCGCATATGCTCCAACCAGCAGTCCCTCACAAGCATTGATATCTCACAACTATCCTCCAGCTTTGGAGACCAAACAGCTTTCATGGGCAACATTACAACCTAATCAGCCCATCAATCATCAAAACCCTGCAAAAACCAACCAGAATCCAGTCTTAGTCGCACAATACTACCCAGGCCTTAAATCCATTAACAGAGTCCTCTGTCAGGGCTATGATTTCCTGCAAACCTGCCCAGAAATGAGATCCATTCTTCCCAAAATCTTCCCTGCCCCTCCTAGAACTTGTTTCAGCAGACCTCCTAACCTCAGCGAACTTCTATTCCGCAAACATAGGCTTCCTCATCCAAACAGTCAGCCCCAAGGCTCTTTCTCATGCAATAGATCCCACTGCAAGATGTGTGACATACATCATGCCTTCACCTCTTTCACCAACCATGTCATTGGGGAAAGCTTTCTGATCATAGGACACGCCACCTGCGAAACCTCCAATTTAATTTACTGGTTAACATGCAACCACTGCCTGTCTTCATATATAGGTTTGACCACAAATCCACTTTCTATAAGAATAAATGGCAACCGACTGATGGTGTTTGCAGGGAACCCAAAGGACGCAATTGCTGCCCATGCCATCACCCATGACTCAAATAATTTCAACTCTCGTTTCATGGTCCAAGCTATCCGAGTCCTCCGTAATAGCAGCAGCTCCTCTGAACTCAGAAGGTGGGAACTTTACTACCAGTACAAACTGATCACAAGGCAACCACCTGGTCTCGACTTTAGATAATACCCTGTCATTATTATAATTATTTTTACTTATGTTTACCCTTTTTTAATTCTATTTTTGCCTCCACTCCCACTACCTATGTTGAGCCACCAACCACTAACCTAAGGTGATGGTTACTTCATAGAGTCCTTTGTTTAATTTTTAAAAATTTATTATATACATATATTGAACATTTGGATAGGAGAAAAACCAGCGCTTACCATAGAAGAAGATTCCTGTGACGTTGAGACATGTAAAAAAACACATAGAGTGAGATTTTCAAGCCTATAGCCCATCTTCAGTAGTAGAGTGAGATGGCTGCATGCTGGTGGATACAGCCACTCATAGAGTAATTCTGTGAGTAGCTGCGTCGAACACAAGCCTTGCACGAGCTCAGCCACTTACTTTTTGTAACTTGTCAAAGGGTTTTACCAGAAATATTGTGTTTTCTATGTTTGTGTGTTGTTTTGTGTTGCTGCTGCCCTCCTCCCTTCAACTTTGGTGAGTTTTGGGTGTATTTTATGTCCTTTCAATATAAATATGTATGATATGTTTCATCGTAAAATAAACTCTAACAGAATTTATTATAAATTTAACATCACAATCAGAAATGATGTATTTTTTATCATTTATAATGGGAAACTAAGGCTATATGATCAGAAATGCATATGATCTCATCAACAATAAACCATCAAAAGTAGACGAATTTTCAGAAACACTAGTACATGATATGTCAAAGATATCACATAAAGTAAAACTCCACATAGTAGATTTCAGTGCACAGATTGGCAAGAATAATATATATAAAGCACTAACAGGAATAGCTTTTTAATGTGGAAATGGATGCTTTCTAAGCATGAAAACCAATTTCTTTCTTCACAGAGATTTATGATGTGATTGTATATCAATCTCTCCATTAATGTACTTACCACTTATGTCAAACTGATTGATATGTAATATTCAACCTTCTGTCACCTCCCTTCATGGACCGGTACTACTATTGCACTTTTCTAGTCTTCAGGTAAGTAGCATATGTCCAGACTCAATCCAAATAACATTAACAGTGTTGTATCGTGCTATGAATAGGACATTTGTAGTAATATTAAATAAACCAGACCCTATTTGATTTTTTATGTTTCTTACTTCCTTTACTACATCATCAGGGTGAATTTCATATTTTTCAGTCTGGTCATTTCTAATTGTGACTAAAAGCTCGTTATCTGATTGAAAACTACCCATTCCTGAATCATAGTCCCTAATAGTTGCACCAAACCAATTACCTAATGTTTCTGCCTTTTTAAAATCTTCAGTAACTTCTTCTCCATCCTTATCTATAATTATCTGAATAAGTTCGCTTCCCCTCAGTTTTCTATCATCGTGTTTCAGCCTACTGCCTTGTTTCAATTTATTTTAATGCTGGAAACCTGCAGTTGATGGTGCTTATTGCTGTAATCATCCAAAGTAGCTATTGCAATACTATGATTTAAATTTTGTTCATCATTCAGAATAATTGGGAAATATTTGCCTCTGATTAACAATTTAATGAGATGGTTATTAAATAATATAAAAAACTGGTTTCCTTCTACAAATAATTTATTTTATTCACATTTTGTGACAAGATTCACCAGTATCTACAATACAAAATGTCCGTACTAGTATGAGAATTCAGTTTTTCCCGGCGTATAAATGAAACAAAATCTTCACGGGTTATTTGCCGGATAATATCTTTATTAAATATAATTTCTTTAATACACATTATGGCAGCAACCTCCGCTGCCTTAATCAGGTAAGCTGTCATAACGTAGTTAAATATGTGACTGCGCGATTGAGTCCTGGCTTCTATAAGTAGCCCGCTGGCTTAGAGACTTCCCGCCGCTCTCCCATTGGTCGGCACTTCCATCAGTCTCTGAAGGGGTGTGACTGGTTCGGCTGCATCCCGTGAAAGGGTCTAACATCATCACGCTCAACGTTGCTTAACAGGCTTGCATCTCGTGGCTCGATGGCGGCATCCTGGGTGGTCACCGATCCAAGTGTTAAACACGCTCAACGTTGCTTAACTAGTGGCATTACCCCAGGCTAAACGGGGGTTCTGGAGCCGACCAATCACGGTGACTTATCTCCTGGTTGGTTCAATATGAATCTGGCCCACAACGGATCAGCACTCCCATTGGTTGCCATGTCCATACGATGTTCCCCCGGACGGCTGAGTCTAACATGTTGCTGCTTCAGCTCTGGGGCAATCAGCTCCCAAGCTTCACTCAGGAAGAGACCACAATCTCTGTTGATGCTGTTGTCACTAATTCGAATCTCCAGCACTTCTCTGATCACTGAGTCCCAGAAATAAGATATCTTAGCCAAAACTTCAGTATCGTGAAAGTTTATATTGTGAAAATTTTCTATAACATGTTCTGCTAACGCAGATTTTTTCAATTGTAGTAACCACAGCTATCGTTGGTGTTTGGTGCGGCATTCCTCCATAGTTCTTATGGTTTGGCCGATATATACTTTGCCGAATTCACAAGGGATCGAATTAACTCCCGGGACTCGAAGACCGAGGTCGTCCTTCACCATTCGTAACATATCCCATATCTTCGATGGTCGACGGTGATACTGCTTACGCCATATCTTGCTAAAATTCTTCAGATCTTTCCAGAAGTATTCCCAGCATATGGCAACACGGCAACAGTTTTCAGAAATTCTTCTTGTTCAGGTGATAGTCTCGGTCTCTGGGGAAGAAAAGCCTGTTTAATACACTCTTCAGAATAACCATTCTGTCTGAAAACCTGTCGTAGATGCCTTAGTTCTTCTTGCAGGCTTTCACTGTCCGAGATGGCTCAGGTTAATTTAGTTTGTTATTTCCAGGACATGAATTGTGAGAAGTTGGATAGATGCTTCATATTAAGTCTTAGTTGTTCACAATTATAAAAGAATGTATATATTGTGAAAGACATGATCAATGAATTTATAGTTTATTGTAGGAACTTCAATATGAAAATTTTCATAAATAAGATGGGAATAAAATTTCAAATCTTCTACTATAACAGGGAAAATGCTTCCTTTATGAATACCAGATTTCTTACTGTTTGATAACCTGTAGTCTTATAAATATCTTTTTATTACAAGCATTAACTTTTGAACATTGGTTTAAGGATTTGCTTATGAACAAAGATGATTACCTAAGACCTCTGCGAGCTCTTCTTCGTGAGATGGTTCGGGTGCTACGCCACGAGATCAACTTGGCTGCTCTTTGTCGTGGTCTTATGGCTGACCGTAAGGAAGGCACACAGGTCTTTCGGGAATTTGAGCACAAGGTCAAGATTGATAAAATTCTTTAGATGTATTTTAGATGTAACTTTGGTTATTTATTTGTAATATTTACCTTATTTTAAATTTCTCAATATAGCTGTCTTCTCAGCAGTATAATTTTTAAATACTCATTATTTAGAAAATAGGTAACAAATGACAGTGGAGCCCTGTATTTGTACTGTGTTGGGACAATGCCATTGCATATTACAATAAGAGAATAAATAATTTTAAATGATAAAGTTTACTATTGACTTTATCACTGATGTAAGGATTTGTATGAAACAAGGTGGAAATAGCTGTTCTTTAATTAATTTATACTGTCAAAGGTAACAAATTAACTTGAGAATTGAAGAAATATTACTTACTTGTATTAATTGTCCTTCCAGACCAATTATAATAATATAAAACCTAGGTAATAATATAAATTTAGCATTTAACAAGGGATTCATCAGCTACATGCTTTGCATACATCATTGACCAAGTGGAATTTGAGATTTATGCAGTTAATTCACATATAAATTATTAAATAAATGTTGACTGAATAGGAAAAAGCAGAGGAGCAGTCCTCTTTATACTTTTTGTTAGATCTCCTCCTCTCCTACTGAATTTAGGTTATATCAGTATGTCTCAAACATATTTGTGCACATCGTTTCTGTGTATCACTCCTTGAAGCTGCCACTAATTTGGACTATTTTATGGTTGTGTAACAGACTGGCACACTTCAGTTTTGTTTACATAACTTCTTTGTAGACAATATTTGAAGTGAGGCTGTCTAACTGTGCACAACAGTTTGCTTTATTTTGTACTAGCAGTTACCTGTGACGTCGTACGCTTGAAAGTATGTCCTAATATAAGAGTTTTTGTTATTGTTAAAATTATGACCAGTTGAAGGATGTCTCCTTTTAGGTTGAAAATATGTTTGCTGGGTTTCTTGTATTCTCTCTTCAAAGAATAGTATACCTCAATGCCATGAAATATATAACAAAAGTGTAATTCATGCCGAAAGATATGGTTACGTACATTACTCACTTAGTGGAAGTAGATGTCTTGAGCCAATTCTGACATCAGTATAGTCAGAATTCAGCATGGCAGCCACCTTCTTCACTCCTAATCCACTATGCACCATGGAATAATAGTAGTCATTCTGGCCCAGTCTGCATTTCAACCTAACCACAAACTTCAATACAATTCCTTGAAAATCAGCACTTTTTTTTTGTATTTTCATTTTTTCATATATGTTATGATCGGAATTACAGTGTAATACCTGAGGTGTCTTATTATTTCATGTCTGTAAATGAATGCATCTCCTTGTGAACTTACCAAAAGTATGAATTTAAATTTTTTAAGGCTAAGTACTATTTAAAGTTCCTGCTCGGGAACTATTATTGTAGATCTATTGATACTTTTTGGGACAATGTGATACATGACATCACTTAATTGATGCTCATGAAAGCAGCTTAAATTACTAACAGAGTTTCAGTTGTAATACTAGTCCAGGTTGTATTTCAACCAAGCCCCAATCCCCATTAATATTGTTGCTAGAAAATCAAAGCTTCTATCACTCATGCATTAATTATATGGAACCACATCCACCCACATGACCTATGGTGTCAGCATCATGGCAGTTATTAAAGCAACATAATTTAAAAATGTATACTAGTGCTTATAACATATGCTGACAATGAAAAGTCCAAAATTCACTACAACTTTTAACACAACTTACTGCTTCTTGAAAAGGAAAGTTTCTGTCTTGGGCCCTTGAATAAATTTGTTTTAAGTGAACGATTTGCAGAGTATTGAACAGTCAGTAAAAAGCACTATTTTGTTAATCGTGACTACTGTTTGTACTGATTTCTACCAAAATTTTGAACAAAAAATAAGACGCAAGGGATATAAATTAAACCAAGGTGGAATTGAAACCGTTACATATTTGTCATGATCGTACAAATTCAATATTTTACACACAACTATTTTGTCATTTTTAATGAATTGACTTTTATGCTGGTAGACACTTAGCAATTTAATTTTTTCCCATAAGTGTTGATTTTTCACATATATTATTTTGCATATGTTATGAATGGAATTACGGTGTGATAACTGAGGTGGCATAATATTTCATACATGCAACTGAAGGCAACTCTTTGTCAGCTTACTGACAGTACGATCTTAAAAAGTTTTAAGATTAAGTACGGGTTTATATTTCTTGCTCTAGAACTATTATTTATCAAGTACACCAACTGAAAGTGCTTTTAAATTAAACACACACATGCAAATTTCAAAATGTTCTTGCTTTTATTTCTGAAAAGCAGTATTTGTGATGTACATAAAAAGCAAATAGTAAATAAGGCATTGCTATATAGAAAGTAGGAAACTCTTTGGTGTTTGCAAAATGATAATGTCGATTTCTAAAGGAACTATTTGGTTTTGCAGGATAAAAACTATCCTATGTCACTACACAGACAATTTACTAACTCTGTGCCAAATTTCATTTAATGATTGAGGCAAATAGTACATCCAAACATGCATCCAAATTTTCTCATGTAAATAAATATATATATGTGTGAAACCTATGATATAAAATCCCTAATTTAATCACAAAATCTATCTGTTACAATTTGTAGAGTTTAAAAAACACACTTTCACCCTGTATAGAAGCCAATTGTGCTAAACATTTAATTAGTGAGAGGACTTGCACCATGAATTATTAAATATTGTATTTTTATACAAAATAATTAAATTGGTCATTTTTTCTTATTATTTCTCTATATATTGATGTCACTTTGATGCATAATGTAAGCTGGCACTCATCATCATTATCATTATCATTGATAATGATAATGAGCTGTCACTCACTTGGCAAAATATATACAGTGTACAGTTTTGTTTAAATGGTGGGTCTTTACTTGTTACATGTAACACATACAAAATTTTCAGTATTTACAGTTGTGACCTCTTATGTCATGAATGAAATATGTTACTAATTGGGATAAAATCATATATATTAACTTTGACATAAGCTATGCTCTATGTGCATTTTTTTCCAATCACTGGTTTTTGCAAGATGCGCGCACATACAAGCAGAGATTAAAAAAAAAATGTGATTTAGGCCTCTATATCATTGAGAACTATGTTACTACTCTAGATAAATTGTATTCTACATATTTGCTTTTACTGTGTAAACTTTGGATGAAATGCATTAATTAGTTTTTGGGAGAGTGCACAGATAGACAGTAATTTGAAAATTTTAGGTCTTGGACTCTGTACTTCAGTAATTAGTAAATTATTGGAATGAAAGATATCTTATATCCTGACTTATGGTATAGGTAATCACTGTGTATAATTTTATCAAAATCCATCCATTAGGTTTTGCATGATGCACAGACACACAAACAGAAAAGAATTCCAAATTTTATGATCCTGGCACCTCTAATATAAGTAGCATACATTATTCTTTTTGGAATACATTTCACATAGGGATACAGCTTTACTGTATAGTATGGATTACACTGACCAACAGTTGCCCTTGATAGGAGAATGGCTGTAGAATGATTTTATATTGTCAATTAAGGAAATATCAATATTTTTGCAAGATTGGCTATAGTTTTATATTATTATTATTAAATCAATATGTAATGTAATACTGTAAAAAGCATTTATAAGAAAGAGTTATTTCTAGATATGAAAATTTTATTTTAAGTCAATATCAATCATTTTAGTTTTGTCTAGTCTTATATATAAAAATCAATGCCTGTTTGTTTGTCCTCTATGAAGTCCTAAACCATTCGGCCGATTACAGTGAAACTTTGGTGAATTGTCAAATGCACGTCTGCGAAGGTTTCTGAGAAAAAAAATTCCCAACAACCACACCCTTTTCCCCATAACATCCATAATTTAAAAAAAAAAAAAAAAAAAACACACACACAGATTTTATCTGATATTTATGGAAATTTTCACATGTATACTATAAAACAAACAGAAAAATACAGCCTACATTTGGTTTCCAACAAACATCCCCTTTACCCCTTCCCACCCCTTAATTTTTACACCGAGCGTGGCGGTGTAACGGATAGCGTTCTCGCCTCGCATTCGGGAGGACGGCGGTTCGATCCCCGTCCGGGCATCCAGATTTGGGTTTTCCATGGTTTCCCAAATCACTCCAGGCAAATGCCGGGATGCTTCCTTCAAAAGGCCATGGCCGAATTCCTTCCCATTCCTTGCCCCCATCCTTGCCCCACATCCTTTCCCGTCTCTAAAGACCTCGCTGTTGAGAGACGTAAATACAATAAAAAAAATAAAAAAAAAATAAAAATTAATTTTTACACAAACCCACACTTTTTATCCAATTTCAATAGAACTTTGCACTAAAAAAAAATGAAAAATACTGTAGACATTAATTTTACAAACACCCAATCCCTCTTTCCTTTTCCACCCCAAAACCTCTCTTCCCCCTTACAACCCATAATTTAAAAAAAACAAAAAAAAAACAGATTTTATCCAATTTTGATGGAAATTTGCACATGCATACTTTAAAACAAAAAAAAACAAAAAAATACTGCCTACATATGGTTTTCAAAAACACAACCCCCCTCCCCCTCCCCACCCCCTTAATTTTTACACAAACCCACATTTTTTATCTGATTTCGAAGGAAATTTGCACATCTATACTTTTCAAAAAAAAAATATTGTAGACATAAACTAACTCACAGTTTTTATCCGATATCGATGGAACTTCACACATGTATACTTTAAAACAAGGAGAAAAATACTGGCTACATTTTGGTTCCCAAATCCCAACCTCTCATAACCTTTTTTCCTTCTTTCTTAATTTTCAATGTTGCTTACACTAACTTTATTCAATGTGGATTGAACTTTTCACATGTATAAATTTAAGCAAAGAGAAAAATGCTGTCTATCTTTGGTTTACAAAACCCACCCACCCCTGTAACCCTAATTAAGCAAAATTTACACTTGAAACAATTCAGTTTTTTGGAAATATCTAAAAAATGGTGGGAAAATTAGACAAAGTAAATAGCAACATTATTAAAGCACACAATATTTACCGTTAAACAGCACACGATCGGGCTTTAATTTTAAAAATTATTTTAAATTTTTTTGTGACAACACTCTAATTTACAGTGTTTGAAGTTTGCTCACATATCCTTAAAAATACATGAAACTATTTAGTCTACAAAACTGCATACTTTCTCTCCCATTTCATCCCTCTTAAAACTGATTTACAGGTGCAACTTTTCCATGTTTAATATATATCTCCAGAACAGACTCCTATTTTTTTTATGTATATATGCTAATTAGAATCACCAAAAACATTGCATGTCCGAGACCATTGCAATAAACTTGAAATTGAATAAAACAGCAATTAAAATTTATACAGAAATATCTAATTTTTCCTAAATACAAACTTTCAAATGTATTATTCATTTAATGTATATTCAAGTCTAGCAATTTCCGGGTTAGCTAGTTTAGTTATATAAAAATGAAAAAGTAAAATAAATAAATATTATACTTCATAGACAAATCTTTTGTAAACCTTAGTTTGGAAAAATATTTCTAAAAACCCAGCAATAATCTGCCATTGTGTGATGATCCCACCTGTCATGATATCTTTCCTTCATCGATTTTTACTGTGGCAGATGTTTTCACTCAGTTCCAGCCAAAATATTTTTACAGGTATGTTGATGATACCTTTGTGATTTGGCTACATGGCAGAAACAGCCTTGACAAATTCCTAGCACATTTGAATTTGATCCATGAAAATATTCAGTTCACCATGAAATTGGAAGAGGACAGTTGCCTGCCATTTCTAGATGTGTTTGTTATAAAACGTGCTGACAATTCACTGGGGCACTCTGTTTATCGGAACCCTACCCTTACTGACTTATTTTTAAATGCCAACAGCTGTCACCATCCGGCACAACACAACACTATATTAACTACCTTTGTACACAGAGCACAAAGGATTTATGACAAACATAGCCTTGCAGGTGAATTGAACTATTTCCAGAGAACGTTCTTAAATAATGGTTATAATCAGGGGGCAGATTAGTCACGCGTTTAAACAAAAGAAGTAACAACAGAAAGATGATACCGATCCCATTTGTAGGTGACCAAAGTTCCAAAATAGGTGGGCTGTTGACACAACATGGAGTCAAGACAATTTTCAGACCATCCACTAACATTAAAACTTGGTAGGTAGCATTAAAGATGACATAGGTTTACGAACCCCTGGTATATATTGTATCCTATTTGAATGTAGCTGTTGTTACATCGGGCAAATGCAGCACTGTGTTATGCTGTGATGTGTTGAACACGCAAGAAATGTTCGTCTTGGGCAAGAAGAGAAATCTGTGGTGGCCAAATACAGTGTGCAAGAAGGTCATACATTTGATTTTGAAAAAACTACAATTTTAGTGAAAGTTTTTTGTGCCAGTGTTATTACAGAAGATGTAGAAATCAGAACAACTGATTCATTAGTTAACTGGGACATTGGTTATAAACTCAGTGCAGCCTGGAACCCGGCTATTAAAAAGCTGAAACAGTTTTGCCTCGGTAATGAGCAGAAGAGTGGATGACATCATTGTGCTCCACCGTTTCCACGGGAGTGGCTAAACAGTTATTCACTGACATTTGGTTGAAAATGATGGTCGAAATAGCCCTTCGAAACATCCCACAAGTGTGACATCTTTATGTGGCTGGAAGCCCGATAAGAGTTTATTTAGTGTTGTTTTCAATTAAGTAAATCTAGTAGTCTGCAGTTTCGTCATTTTGCCACAAATGAAAATATCATGTAACCTCACTAAAAGGTGACTGGTGCTCCACTCAGACTAACAAAGCTCTGATACAAGCCCTTTTTAATATTATTTTCCATCTTGGGAAAAATTAAAGAAAACTCATCCCTTTAAGAAACACTGATAATTTATTCTAAAGTTGCATAAACTAGATTAATATTGTAGTTATTCAGTATACTTCTAACAGTTGTGGCAGGGTTTTTTAATTTCAAAAGATGGTGTTAATTACATTCTACCTGTATGTACAAAAATTTTTTTAAAGTTGTGTAAAATTTTGGTATAATGATCGGAGTAATTTCCATACTGTAATTTTTATGGTGAAAGTATATTATAAATTTGCATAAAATAGAATTGAAATGAAAGATCTGAAAAGTTAAGTTTTCACTATGTAATATTAAATTACTTGTATATGAATTATGTTTGGCTTATTTTTGATCTTGTGCTCTTTCACTTTGTTTTTCAGGAGCGAATGTTTGTTTCTGTGGCAGATCTTGTCACCTTGTGTATCTTCCTTGCTATATCTCCAGCTGTCAAGGAGGCCGCAGCTCTTCTGGCAAGAGGCGACAAACGTGAGATACAAGTACTGCACGTATGTTAAAGTTGTTTTTCTTTACATGCCACTACATCAACTTGTGTGTAAAACAAGTGTCACTGAAGCATCTTGTACTTACATTTCTGTGCCAGAGTGTTGTGGTATATTTAAATTGATCTATTGTGTCCACCGATCATCACACACCTTTTTCAGTTCATAAAATACTTTTCCAAATTTTATATATTAATTAATTGCCATGGACTATTTTTAAATGCAGAGTTACCATCCATTAACCAATGCTTATGTTGTAAATTATTCTTGCCATTCAATTATGAATGTAGATGTAAAAAAAAAAAGTATTGTGATTTTCATTATTCTGTTATGTTTTGAAGCAGTTGTTTCAAATGTCCCATTTTGCATTGTTTTAAACATGCAGTATTGAGCTTGGTGGGTGAGTAGTTAACACTCTGGCCTCACATTCAGGAGTATGTGGGTTAAAGTCCATGTCTGGGCATCCAGTTTTTGGTTTTCCATGGTTTCAATTTAGGCAATTGTCGAGATGGTTCCTTCAAAAGGCCATGGTCAAATTCCTTCCCATTCTTTTTCCCCCATCCTTTCCTACCACTAATGACCTCAATGTCGACAAGGCATAAAAGCCATAATAATAATAACAATTATAATAATTCAATCTTGTTCTGTACAAAGTAATCAAAGCCTGGGAGAAAGAAGTAAAAGGAATAACCATTGGCAGCTACTCAGAAATAAGCTTCACCTGCAGTATTTGGCCTTTGCAAATAATCTAGAAATTCTCTCCAACAACAGGCAAGATTCAATTTATGCCCTTGAAAAACTCCATGAAATTTCAGGTAAACGTGTTCTCCAAATCTCGTATGCTAAAACTCACTATATGGAAGGATCTTCTTGGTACCAAGATGGACAACCCATGAAAATGTGATTTGACAATATCTCTCAAGTAACTAAATTAAGGTATCTAGGAGAAATTATTCAACCCACAGCACTAAATCTTGAAGCACACAAAGAGAGAAATCTAAATTACAGAAATCCTATAGAATCACTTGGAACATATAAAACAAAAAGTCATTGGTGTAGGTCAGAGTATGTAATTCTGACCCCCTTCCCATGTGTATCATCTCTGTATATGAATGTACTGAAATGTTATAAATAGTGTATATCTTTGTGCATTCATCACTTCTCTGCCACCTTAATATGCGGTAAGTGACTGTTTTACTTACCCCAACCTTACTTATTGTTAAATGTTATACAGGTGATATTGAAATGTTATTTAATTACTAGAATATTCCTTTACCTTACATGCTATGGGAGCTGATGATATATATACAGTCAAAGCAATATATCTTTCTTCAGTAATCAGTTGTTGGGTGTGATTTCCACCCCCCCCCCCCTTCCCCCTTACCCAATCATGTTTGTCTTGAATTTAACAATAACAATCTGTAACTAAGCAAAAATATTATTTAAATAAATAGTTTTCACTATAGATTTATCTTTAATTTTCCTGTTTTTTTCTTTTCCATTTAAAGTATTTTTATTTTCTTAAATATTGTTTAGTAACATGTATTTTACTGGTTGAAATTTAATTTATTATCATTAATTAGAATTTTCAGATGCTTGTTTCCAAAATACAACGTGATGCTGTTTGGTGGTTGCATGATTCTGCAATCAAGATGTATAAGCCCAATCCTCAAGATTTTGTTCATGTGCTGCATAAGGTAAGATTTTATTATTTTTTTCTTTTTGGTTGCTTTTGGTACTGTAATATTTAGTGACTTAATTCTTGAGCCTAGCTATACACATGACATGTAAACTTTTTTAAAGTATTTCTTTCCTTTGTTGCTCAAAACATGCTGTTTAATGCAGAAAGCTCCGTATATGAAGATTAATTCAATAAAAAAAGGCATTGTGTTATATGGTTGTTCCGCTTTCAAAAGAGGAATAAAATAATTTAAAGCATATGTAATTTTTAATTGCGTAATATTTACATTATTAAAAATTGCAATTTTTGGCTAATTGGTGAAGTGCAATCATTGTGTGTGTCATGTTTGGTTTGCAACACCAAGGTATGGTGGATCCTCCCACATGTGGTATCCTTGGCCAATGTTTGCCAGGGGCAGGATGTCTAATAACTATGGCTACAGTTTAGTGTAGTATTTAAACTAAGGAATAAGGAGATGGATTTAGGCAATATAAATTACAAGGAAAGGGAAAATGACTCATCACTCACGAAAGTTGAAGGCTGCAACATATATGATGAACATAAGAATACACACTATTTCGGTTTTACACCTTATTCAATGCTGTAGGAAATGAGTCATGTGGTTTGGGAGGTGTGCACACCGAAGTTTAACACATGACTCATGTTTAGTGTAGTATGTTATTTTGTGTTTTACATATATAAATGAGTGAATGGTGAATTTGAAACCTAGTGCCAGCCCATCATCCCTACTCTTCTAAAAGACACCCTGAGAGACACCAATCATTAGTTATCCATCCAACAGAGCAGTCATGATCAAAAATTTTGCATGTCTTTACTCCATATGCTCTGTGAGAAGATTTAGTGCATAATTTGGTGATTAGTATTTGTATGCCATCACCCCTTCTCCTGGCCATGTACTAAATTATAAAAATGCCCCTCCCCCCAGCCCCAACAGGTTTCAAACCACCTAATCCTGTGTAAATCCCTAGATACTATAATGCTGCATTTGAGCTCTGCCAATGGAATATTTGTGTAACCATTACAACATCTTTATACAGTTACTTGTAAACAATGTGTAGATGCTATTATACTTTATGAAAGATTATTGCAAATGTGCACAATTTACAAAATTATTAATAACCAAAAACTGTGTTATTTGTGCAAAGTGTGAAAGAGATGTTTCAAGTTGGAGGGGGGGATCAGAGATAAGTGTATTTTGTTGTGGTGTTTTTTCTTTTTTTCCACCATAGTTTTAGTGACAAGAAATGTATGTCTAATACATTTGCCATCTTTTGTAATTATTCTTCAGTTTGCCTCTCACACATGTAATGGTACATTCTTTTCTTTTGCTTTCACTCATCATTACCATTAGTGAACATTGCATCCAATGCAAACACAATGAAAATAAATTTTTGATACAAATCCTTGATCACATGGCTAGTTATGTGTAATGCAGTCAATTCTTTATATTCAACCTAAATAAACTTCTTACGGGTGGTTATGAAAATCATAGATTTTGGCTCCTGAATAATTTTGTAAGTGTATTTATTGGGCTTATACAAGTTGTTCACATGCTTTCTAATTCCATGTCCTGTTATGCCTGTTCTGACTTATCAAGTGCAAATGGTATAACATGATGGTTATGAAAATTGGAATTAGTGAATTTGTGGTAAAACTTCTGTATGAAGGCAGGCAGTAGTTGCATGTTAACCGGTAACTTACATGGGAGGTTTCACAGGTGGCGTGTCCTATGATTGTAAACATTGATAGATGTTGCCTTCGAAGGAGAAGTAGTTGTTATTGAGAATCAGGTAGACTAATTTGCTGAGGAAGGATCTCATATGGAGGCTGTTGGGAGGGAACTGATCCAGAAAAGTTTCCATGGCTCTTAGGCCATGCCAGTGTGGAATATTTGTATACCAGGATATGATGTCAGTTGTTACCAATATAGAGTTGGAAGGAAGAGGATTGGGTATAATAGAAAGACAGAAAAGGAACTGTTGGGTGTCCTTTATATAGGAAGCGAGCTGACATTCTATATGTTGTAAATATTGGTCAACCAAGGCAGAGATGCATTCAGTTGGTGATCTGTAAGCTGCTACGACAGGGCATACTGGTTTGCCAGGTTTATTGATTTTGGGGAGGGCACTAATGACCCAGTTGTCGACATGCCCTAAAACCCTAAAAAAACAACAACAACAACTGATTTTGGGAAGGAGGTAAAGGATAGGCATCCATGGATTTTGAGAAGTCATCATCATTATCGTTGGGGACCGTCTCCAGTTTCCCGGGTGTGGTTTACGATTGTTTTCCACCTTTTCCTGTCCAGAAAGGTTTCTCCGTCTTGATGTACTCCCAATTTTGAGGAGTAAGAAGTGAAATGGATAGTGGGGTAAGACCTTGGAGGGGCTTGCTGAACTGTACAGATTCCTGTATTTTCATATTGACAACAGGAGTCAGATCATCAGATAAGCAGCTGTAAGTGCTGGTGTCTGATAACTGAGGATTTCTTGTCCACTAGTCTGGCTTCTCCCATTTTCCAAATTCTTGACCAACAACAGTAATCTTGGCCCAGCTGAAACCCGAGCCGGGAAACAATTTTCTAGCAATCCAGATCTCATTATCCATCCTGCCAACAAGAGCTCGACCACTGTAGTCATGAACCAAAGTGACTATGTGGCTGATGGTTCTGGGGAAGAGGTGGAGGGTCAAGTGTGGATGATAGTTTAAATTTATGCAGGCTTGATTCCAGATGGTCCGGACACACCTGTTCACCACCGTGAGTGGTAAAGTGCCAGCAGAGTGTATAGTAAAATGATAGTGAGTCATTGGCTAGTTTGGTATGGTCAAATGTAAGGGTAGGTGAGAAGGTTAATTGTTTGGATAGTGCGGAGAGTTGGGATTCAGATAAAGGTGAAGAGTATAGAGAGCGAGGCGTAGGTTTTAAAGGGGGAGGTTGAGGTATGTTGAGGAGCTGGGGGATGGGTGGTTTTGAGGAAATCACAAGAGGCTGCAGTTTCGATCAGTAGCCCATTGGCTGGCGGGGAATAAACTGCCCCGATACAAGATGGGACAACTTCTGTAATTGTTTCTGGGTATGCATACTGCTGGAATTAGCTGGTTGTTGTAAAGTCTGCTGTAAAAGTGGAATTACTTGTGGGAATGATAATGTGAGTATTTTGTGAAGGGATATGAGACGTCCGGAATGTTGGTTTGCCAGAATAGACAATGTTGCAGGATAAGGTGAATGAGGGCCAAAGACTGTTGATAGCGAAAGGCATGTAGTGACGGGTGAGCTTGTGGGGGACAACCAGATATTGGTAGTTTGGTTGTAACACCATTAGGTGATATATTGAAGGGCAGACATGCTTTTAGGAAAAGAATAAATGATTCAAATTTGGCAAGCTGAAAAGCATGGTATCTGTACGCATGCAGGTATTTATCAACAAGTGACTTATAAGGGAATATTAGTGGAGGCATGTTGAGGGCCAGAAATGTTTATATAGAAAGCAATATGATGATGAAATGTACACTAATAAAGTGGGATCACTCAACTGGATGGGATGGTAATAAGATATTCGAAGGACATTGAGAATATGGGTAAAAATATTAAATATTTGCATCCACGCTGCGGGAAATTCGTCACTAAGATAGAAAATGTGGTTTGTTGGAAGAGAAATGTAAAACTGATGGGACACTAAAATATAAACATTCATCTTTGATCCAATGTTTTCTCCATCATAAGTATGATGCAACTATTGCACAGGAGCTCACAAACGGACACGTTCTGACCTCCCCAAGGCATGGAGACAACTGAGCGTGTTACTGTTAGAAAGTGTAACCCCCCCCCCACCCTATCCAAAACAGTCTGTCCATTTTGCTATGTTAATGTGACACATTACTCTTGGAACAGACTTTGTATATTCTTCTGTTAATTGCTTTTTGGAAACCTTTGTACATGCTGTTAGAAGTGATATTGGTCTTTAGTTTTCTGTCTTTGAGTTATCACTATTTTATAAAGTAATTTGATTATTGACTTATTAAGTGAGTCGGGAAACATACCTTCTTCAAAAGAACTATTAGAAATATGACCAATGTCTCTGCCATTGGTAGTGCTACATTGTTTCAATATATGGGTGGAAACCTCATCATAACCAAACAACATTTTATTTTTGAGGGATTTTGTAATCTTTTATATTTCATTTTAAATGATGAGAATTAGAGACATAGATGCTGTTTTTGGTGACAAGTTTCTAAGTATTGAATAGTGTCCATATAAGCAGTAGACTTTCCTTTTTTTGGAAATTAGTTATTGAAAACACATCTTATGGTAGAAGGATCATTTACATGTTTATTGTTGTTGCTTAAAGTTGTAGGTTTACGTTCAGGGGACGATAAGTGATTTCTCTTTTAATAATAATTCCAAACACTTTTTATTTTACTATCTGAACTGCTAATCTTTTATAGTCAAATGCTTACCTTCTCTAATTACTTTGGTTAAAATTCTACAGTATGTTTTGTAATGCCATAGGAGAAGTGGTTTTTCTAGCTTCTATATGCCTGCAAGATATTTAAATACCTAATAGTTGGTGCCCACAAGTTTGTAAAGAATTTTGATTGACAACTTCAGAAATGTTACCACAATATTGCATGATGGGAGACTGGAGGCTAATATCATACGCATGCATCAGTGGTCTGCACAGGGTATTTAAGGCTGCAAATATAGAGACATACATGTCTTTGGTCGAAATATGAAAATGCTCTCCATCGACCAATTTCAACCCTCATATCTCCAACACCCCCATAACTACCTACATGAAATCACCTTGGTGCATTTTGGGAGACTTGAGGTTAAGGCATCATACAGTCACCAGTGGCCTGCACAAGGTAGTTTTGGTTATGGAGTGAAATATGCCTATTTTTATATCAGTTCCACCACTTTCAACCACTATATGTACCACCACCTCACAGCTACCGATCCATAGTGCATGGTGAAAGATTCCAGGCTACTACCACACCCATGGTCTGCACTTGCTAGTTCTGGCTGCAAGTTGAAATGTAGGGACACGCACATAAATGCCCTACGTTGACCATTTTCAACCACCATAGCTACCATCATCTAACCACAATAATGCATGATGTGAGACTCAAGGCCACTTCCACACAAAAACACCAATGGTCTACACTATTCAGTTGAGGCAGCAAAGTGAAATACATGGACACATGTGTCTTTGATCAAAATATGAAAATGTCCCTGATCGACCACTTTCAACTGTCATAACTTCCACACCCCCACAGTTACCGAAATTCGGCAAACGTGCATGCTCGGTGAATGTATCCTACTACAACACAGAAACACCAGTGATGTGTGCTAGATAGTTTTGGCTAAAAAGTGAAACATAGGGACACACACGCGTTTGGTCGAAATGCTCCAGGTTAACACTTTCAACCACCATATCTCCAACTAGCTACCTTCATGCAACAACCATAGTGCACAATATGAGACTCGATGCTACTACCACACACAAACACCAGTGGTCTGCACTATATATATATAAAAAGGTCAGTAAAATGAACCACCACTTACCTTAGATGATGGTTTTGTGGGGTGAACACATTGTAAATCCATTCGCTACTTAGGTCTTGTTATTTCCTGGTTGCTATATATCCAGTTCTTGTTAACTCATTTATGGCCAGTTGAAAATAGTCTTCTATGGAGGCACCTCTCATAATCTGCATAAACCTCATGTGAAAATAATTGAATTTATTGATTACTCCTGTTTTTTAAACACTGGCTATAGCCCTCATTCAAAAGTTTATTGTTTAACATTTTTATGGAATTTCTCTTTAGTGGCCTAACTTTGGTAAATAATCCTTTTTTTGTTTGTTATTTCCCAGTGTATACAAAATAATTATTTGAGCATTGTTGTCTGACAAACCATTTTACATTGGAACTATTCCATATTTTTCTAATTTGTTTTCCTCTATAAAAATGTTACCAATAATGATGGTAGTATCTTTTTGTATTCTACTTGGGAAATTTACAGCTTGACAGAAATTGAAAGATCTGATCATTCCTAGAAGATAATCTGTCTGGTATCATTCTAAAGCAAAATTTATGTTGAAGTCGCTACAGAGGATAATTTCCCTTTTGGTTCATGATAAATTTATAAGAACCATTTCAAGTTTATTACAAAATATATTGAAGTTTCCTGTGAAAGCTCTGTACACTTTCAGCACTTTCAAAAAAGTTGTTATCTAATTCTAATTTCATTGCACAACATTCAAAACCTTCTTCCATGAAGTATTTACTCTAATCTAAGGATTTTATCTCAGTATTTTCTTTCACATATATTGTTGCACAATGCACTTTCAACTCTGATCTACCATAATATGAAGTTATCTTACATCCATTAAAGCACAGGAGACATATTTTAGAATTTTTAAGGTGGTGCTCTGTCAGACACAAGATATTTATATCAAGGTTCAAAGATTTTTGGTTTTCTACTATGGTTGTTATTAACTCATCAAGTTTGTTTGAGTTAACCATAATGTTCTGACTGTTCATAATGTTATTTTAGACTGACATTATTTATTTTTGATATTAATATCATTATATTCATTCCTTATATAACTGTTCTTACTATTGACTTTAGACCTATAAAAGATGCGAGTTCTACCACCAATTACTACAGGGATGAGGCGCACATTCAAACAGCCTCTCCTGATGCTACTGGAAATCAGTTGCATTAGCTTTTGCTTGCTCCAAGCATTCACGTGGAGTTCTTGGGGGGTATTGTCACTCTGTGTAATGCAAATAACATATATCAGACCAACAGTGTTGAGGTAGAGTGACACAACACATGCTTCTGTTTTGCCGGTATACATTGTACATGACCATGCACCCAAGGTTGATCATAACACTTCAGAAGGTAAAACAAAACCATCATTGGTGTGAGAGGTGTTTGTGCCAATGTTGTCAATGTCTTTTTGAACGTAGTAATTGCTATTCCTAACAGACTGTTCCAAGGACCCACAACTACAATTATATTATCCTCTTTCATAAAATCTTTCCCCAGGTTTGAAATTCATCCAAAATTTTGTGATTTTCCGCATTATGCTTAAATACAATACACATCTCAACATCAGAGCTCAAGCTTGACTGTAATGTTGCGCTTAATCCTCAACCATGCCTACTTCCAAGCAATATCATCTTCTTGCACTTCTTTTTATGACCTTTGCACAATGTGTGCTAGTTTAAATCTTTGTTGCAATGAAACTGTCCTGCTATGGCATCTTATACATCCTCGGTTAGATTCTCCAACACCTCAAAAGAACTGGAAACTTCCAACCAAAAATTTGTAGAACAGTGTTAGGTATCTTGTTTTATTAATGAAGTAATTAGTCCAGGATACACTTTAAAGTTGGTTTTTATTTTTCTTAAGACATCAAACTCCAAAGATACTAGTTGCCAATGTAAACAACTGCTCCAGTGATTACACTCAATACTGCTTTAAAACAACTACTCACTGACAATACTGAATACTCGTCTCTGCTGATCATTTATATAAGCTTTCACAGAAAATTCGAGAATAGTTCAAAGATTTGTGACCGATTTTTTCTGGAATTCTAACAATACTTAAACAATCAAAATCAATACAAAATCATTCACAATCATTATGAAATGTACAGAAATGAAAATTAAAAATATTTACTCATAAAATTATCCACATAAATCAGTCCAAACTGTCACAAATTGTCCTCTAAACATCGTAGTTCATCTCAGTACTTGGAATTAGAAACTTTTAACTTATGTTTCTTGCATGGTACTGTCCTTGAACATATTAAATAGTGTTTACATAGTTTCTTTGAATAAAACAAAATCCATTTACTCAAACTCACAACTAATTGCAAGATAAACATACAAAACCATATTCATTTAACTTGCAGCTTGCTACAAATAGTTCTTAAAATACAATTCCCTTTAAGGTCTGCATCTGAGGGCCATTACAACAGGGATCCGATGTCTCTCCCAAATTTTGGTAGCAGTCCACTGGAATTTCTTAATGTTCATGCTGATTTTTCAGCTTTGAAAGTTCTTTAGTTAATTTAGTCATTGTGGGTTTGATACAAGAGATTCTACAGTCCTGTTCCTTCTTTCCCATGCAACTTTTTGCAAGACAAACAACTTCCAAGCACAGCGAACCTTATTTTTAGCTCCATGCATCCACATTTCCAAACAAAATTAACTCCACAATCATCACAGCTACTGATAATTAAATCAGCTTAAGTGGTTTCTGGGGGGAACTGGGAGGATTTTTGGATGGAGGGACATCACCTCATTTCAGGGCAGGCCTGTAGGTAATTATAGCCCAAATAATGGATGCATTTGTTAGATTGTAGTCCTGGAAGAACTATCAAACAAGGACTGGGCTCCTTTCAGTCTCGGTCTGCCTTTGGATCTGTTTCAATATCTAACTTCTCCTTTGGTGTCATCACCTTTACCATTTCTCCTCATATGTCCAAACCACTGAACTTTATTGTTCTGTATTTGATTCTATATTTCTATATTTGATATAGACATTTTGAGAATCAAATACAGGAATTAGAGAAAAAAGGGGGGGGGGTACAAATGAGGGCTGGAAATGACTGCAATCAATAACTGATATGATAAAGGAGCTGAAATGGGTTTCATTGGAAGACAGGAGGGTGAAGAGAGTTATGGGAATGTACAATATATGTATTGTTAATGAGACATGGAAAGGTTTTGGTGGAAGAATTAAGAGAAGTACATGGAAGGGAAAAGATGACCATGACCACAAACTGGCACTTCATTTTAGGCAAAAGGTTGTTGGAAGATTTTTATTTGCAGGTAAGGGGGTCAGGGATTTGAATAAATTACCAAGAGAAATGATGACTAATTTAGCAAAAATGCTAAATGAATTTAATGTTGAAATTAGTACAGCACAAAAGTTGGTGGGACAAGGAAGGGGAAAAATAAGTGTGTACATAAATTGCCACTGAAGCAAGTGCTCCATCACAGTTAAATTAAATTTATTTGTATCCCACTATTTTCTGCCTATTTTTATATAAATTTGTTTTAATTTTTTTCTTTTGTCAGTTTTTGTAATATTTTATTTGCTTAGGGTTTTGTAAGTTCATAATAAATCTTATCTCCTCAATTTCCCATTTCATTATAGTTTCCTGCTTTACTAATAAACTATTTTCCAGATTGTTTGTGTCATATATTTTCAGTTTGTTGTTACCATTGTTAATTTTTTTTTTCCCTTCTGTATCCAGCACTTATTCCACCTAAATAACTGCTTCCGGCAGCCGTTTTCCTCTGCCATACATGACTCTCATTTTAATTTTATAACTAGTGGAGTTCCCAGCGTTGCCCGGTATAGTTGGCGTAAATTTGCCCATACCCTAATTTTATTCCCTCAGTGAAAAAAAATGTGTACAAAGTTTCATAAAATTTGTGTCAACTTTTTTTGGAATTAAAGCAGGCCCAGAGTCACCCGCCCCCCACCAAGTAACTGGTGGGTTGAAATCTATTTGCACGAACACTATTTTCATTCATCCGAAAAGATTCATGTACATCAAGCTTGGTTAATTTGGTTAAGAAATTGCATTACTACATTATTGAACAATGCTAGATTATGTTAGAAACTAACATTTGATTCAATTGCGAGGTGAATGGATAGACTTTTTTCTCCAAACGCCAAATACTTTAACTCCACAGATTCATCCTTTTATACAAATATGAAAAGTGAATCCGGAATAATATTATCATAAACAGAAGACTAATGCTGATGGCCAAAGACATTGTCCAGAGATCATGCTTAAAGAAAATGTCCGTTGTTTTTACGGCTATCTATGGCTTTTAAAAATTGAATATCCCGAATTAAAGGAAAGAATACTTCAAGTTACGGCTATCTATGGTGTTTATAAATTGAATACCCCGAATTAATAGAAAGAATAAGTTTTGTTTAGCGTGCAAATTAGCTATTATTGTACAGTCATGTTATTGCTTTCATTAAAGGCTATGGTCAGAGACATTTAGTTGTGTGTTTAGTACGAAGTATGGTACATCTAATCCTTCCATCTTTGGGATTTGTCATCATACATTTAGAATTTCATTTGATGCTCCTGCATTATTTAACGTTGAAACATAAGACATGCCAAACAACTGAACTAAGATTCTAAGCTTTAAAATGGTGAAAACCACATTGAAATCTGTTCTGTAGTTTCCGAGTTTTTATAAGACCACTATATCTGGTTTTCGTTTTATAGATATAGATAAAATGTTATACACTGTTATTCTACTTCTTTTACTTGTGAAATTTATTGTCTCTCTTGTTCCAGCTGCCTGTTTTCACATTGATTATCATTGTCATAATGTTGTGCAGCTTCCAACCACTGGCTGGGTCTGCTTGTCACTCCTACTCTACTCCTGTGAAGTTTCATATCCATAACTTTTACTCTCCTTTTGTCCCTCTCCCTTATCACCCATGTTTCTGATCGATGTGTGAAAATTGGCACGCAGTAGGTTTTATAGATTGCTTCATTACTCTTTTGTGGCACATCCCTTGTTTCAGTTTTTCCCAGTGATCCATTGTTATATTTCTGCATCTCTGCTAAAGTTGAGTCCTTCTCAGTTACAATAAACATGTTATAATTAATGGCCCTCAGATCTAGGCCTTTAATAAAATTGTGTGTTTCAGAATTATGTGTAAAAGCTGGGAGTTGATTAACTATGGTTTTGTATATTTTTCTTGTAATTAATTGTAAATTTGTGTAAATGAACATAGTTTTATCGAAAGAAACTATGTAAATATTATTTAATATGTTCAAGGACAGTACTATGCATGAAACATTGAGTAAAAATTTGTAATTCTAAATATTTTTGTGAGCTACAATGTTTATAGGACTATTTTCTATGGTTTGGACATGTCTATGGTTATTTGTAAATACTTGTTAATATCTTTAATTTTAATTTTTGTGTGTTTCCTGATGATTTGTGGATGATTTTGTAATGTGATTTTAATATTTAGTTACATTGTTGCCATTCGAGAAACATCAGGTCACTTTCTCTGTTCTATTCTAGAAATTTCTGAAGTGAACAAGGCGAACAAGTTTTTAAAAAGTTTAGTTTTGAAGGAGTTGCAAGTTCATTGAATGTTAGAATCCATGGAGCATTTGTTTATGTTCTCACTTAGTATCTTTGGTTCAGCCGATGTCTCTATTTGTTTCTTATTATGAAATTAATCTTTTGAAAAATGAATACAAAGTAAGAATTGATTCTTTGGACTTGTTTTTCAAGTAACCAAATAACTAACAACTTTTTTCTTCACTTATTTTCAAATCTTTATTTGAATTTCTTAACTGTATCTTATAATAACATATGGAGGAATTATAGTAGCTTTATTCTGCATATAGAGATGTTTTAATGTCTGCATCCTAGTGTGCATGTTGTTTCCTCATTGTTCTGAAATACACTTTTCACTTCATAATTATTAAATCAAATTCAGTGTTAGCATCTAAACACATTTTTGTTAACATCTTGGCATAACGTTTTATAACAAACTCAATTGGGCAGATAACATTGGCCATGTGATAGGAAAAGGTTACAAAATCCTTCATTTACTGGAGAGGGTAATTAGAGGATTTATCAGAGAAGTTAAGGAGTTGGATCACAAAACTTTGGTCTGACCACTGGTTGAATATGGTGGTGTAGTTTGGGACCCACATTTTGGTTATCAAATACAGGAGTTGGAAGGTATGCAAAAAAGAGCAGCTAGATTTGTTTGTGGAAATTATCGCAGGACGCAGTCAGTAACTGATATGGTAAGGGAGCTGGATTGGGACTGGATGAATGGAGGAAGGTGAAGAGAGTGCTGGGAATGTACAGGGTATATGTTGCTGATGGAGCTTGGAGCAATATTGGTCAAAGAATTAGGAATAGTGCGTGGAAGGGGAATGGTGACCATGACTACAAGCTAGTGCTCGATTTCATGCATAAGGGAGTGGGAAAAGTTTCTTTTGTCGGTAAGGGTGGTATTGGTTAGCAAAAATTACCTAGTGTAGTGATGAATAATTTTTCAAAAACGCTTAAGGAATTTAAAACCTGTAAAAAAGAATAGTAAATGGGGGAGGAATTTAACATTCCAATTATAAAAGGAAGTTTGAAAATATGTATATAAACAGGGGTAAATAGATGACTCGGTAGTTGCCACCAGAGTGTTAGCTCTATTGCAATTAAAATTTATAATAATTTTCTGTTTTTTGGGTAATAACAAATATGCAGTTCCCTTGAATGAGTAGTAAATTCTGTTTTTGATAAATAATTCCTGTTATTTGGTCATTTCTGATTCTATAATATTCGTGCCTTCTCCCTTCCCATATTGGAATGTATAATACCTATGACCATTATTTTTTATCACCTTTACACGGTTAATCAGTTCTTCAATTGTTTAATTTCATGTTTATATTTTCTAGGGAAAGTAACATATATACTTGCATACATGTTCCCAACAAATCTGTGTTTGTGGTCTTATTATTATGACTCTTATTATAATTTTGTTTGTAAGACAGTTCCTGTTTTTAATTTATTACAAAGGCTACTCCTGTTACTATATCACTAGTGTGTGTGTTTATTCTGTATTACACAAATCAGAAGTACGTCACACTATCACCTAACCCCACAGTTTAATTTCTTCTAACCTGCTAGCAAGATTCGATTGGCAGATTATTTATTCCTATTGTGTGTGTGTGTGTGTGTTTTTATGCATGTAAGCAATTGCAAAGAAGATTAGATGATTATGGTTTTGATCTATTTAGTATGGACTTTAAAAACTGCTTTTTATGCCTTTTGAGCATTCTGACTTATATTTCTCTATAAACTACAAGAGTATTTTGTAGATTAATACATGCTTCCTGTTTCTTTTGTAATGAGGCTGTGTCCAAGCTGTGTGTTAATTCCTATAGTATGAACATTAGAAAACAGAAGTATTGTAAGATTGACATATGCAAAGAGACAACTAGATATGTTTGTCAGTCATTAGTTATTATTGAAAGATTAAGATGTTTGGTGACAGAACTTTAAGAAAATGCAGATGTCTCATTTAGTTTCTTGAAAAAGGATTATAATAATTTGTGTATCATTTTCATAATGGAATGAAATTTTAGAAAAATATGGAGACAATAATGCTTGCAGGGATGTTGATAAATTCTAATTATTTTTAAGAAGATATTCTAAAACATCTATAGAAGAAACCATCTTATACAAATTATGGTCTAAGGTGAAATGTTCACTCGTGTAATTGGGGAAGAACAGTTCTTAAGGAAGTGAGTAGTGTTATCACTTTATGTATTTACTGTATGTCTCAATGATATAATGTGAATATTAAATTTTAGGTGTTGTTTATGGAACATCAAGAACATTATTATAACAAGGATATGTGGCCGCCAGAAAACGAAAGAAGCCTTATGTTTCGACTAGCATCAGAGGTGCCAGTTTTACAACACACTCTTATCCGTATCTTTCTTATTGGGTTGTCAAAGGTATTTAAAATAAAATTTCTTTTAATTTTTACTGTAATGTTTGTAGACTTAGGCTATTATTTTCTGATGGAAAAAATTAAAAAAATACATGTAATTTGAAATACAGGATCATCACTTGTCTCCGCCTGATACATTGGAGCTTGCTGATCAATTAATAAAAAGAGCTGCTGCACTGCCTTGTGAATCTCTTCCTATGTTGCAAGCAGATAAATTGGAAATCATTGACTTACTTTTTAATCTCAGTGCATACCACCATCCTGACAACATAAACCTACCTTCAGGGTAAGTTTTCTTTTTTAACTGGATTAAAAGAAGAGTAAGGAATTTTCACTCTATTAAAGGATAAAGAATGAATCTACTGTCACATGTAATAGGCTTAAATACACATTTAAAAGTGTGTTTTTGGGACAAGTGTGTACCACACCTGTAACTGGATTTATAACTTTCATTGCTGCCACATCTGAGAAGTTGTTCTAAGAAACCCTCTCTTTCATATACCTGGCACCAGATAGCACTTAGCTCTTAGCATAATTTTCACTGAAAGTTATACAGGTCCGCTCAATTTCACTTGGCTCTCGAGTTATGTGAAGAGAGTTGTATCGGTCTTCATACACCTTGGTTGAAGTGATCTCAAGACTCTTTCATGCTTAGTTGATACCTATGATATTATTAATTAATACTATGTCCAGTTATTTGTATTACATATTATTTTTTTGGGTGTTAATCCCTAGTTTGCACTTGCCCCACAAAAATTCCATGTTGGGGTAAGTGCAGATGTTAGTTTTTGGCCAAGTGCAGAGTGGTATGCACTTCCTCCATTTTGAGTATTATTTATTTAGGTTTTAATAATAACATACTTAAGAATGTGTATCATCCGAGAATCAAGTAGTTAAGGATGTTTTTCTTCATAATTTATTATGTTTTGTGTTTCTTATAATTAATAAGTATAATGAATATTAGAATAATTATTATATATTATGTATTTCTTATAATTATGATACTGATAATAAATCGTGAAAATACATTAGTCCAAACTAGTGGGAATTGCCAAACTTTCCATGATTATTAACAATATTTTATTTTATTATTCTTAGATCATGTTTTCTTCACAAAATGATGAAAAAATCAAAGACAAGAAATTTAAATGCAACAAGGATGTCTGTCGAATTTGTAACTTGGTTCTTATTTTAAATGTTTTAAATATAGGTTTTTGTCAATGAAAGAGGTTTATCAGTTGTAAATTATTTTCCCTTTATGTTTTTTCATTTTCTTCGCAACTTCTGGACTGCCCCAGCAAAAGTATATAACTCAGCAATTCCCCCCCCCCCCCCCCCCGTTTCAAGCCAGCCAAAAGCCAAAAGATTCACCACCAAACAGAATTTTTGTGATTACTTCTATGCTGCTGTAGAGTAGAATTAGTGGTAAAAAAGGGGGGGCACGTACTCACACCATTTTTGGGGGGCAAATGCATATGTCAGTTCTTTCTCCATTTATTCACTCTGAAAATTTGAATTTGTCAAATAAAAACTTTTGAACTTGTAAGAAGAAGATTCTGCTGATTACTTTTTAAAGAGTGTTCCATTTCATGCTTCAAAAACCATTTTTGCAGGAGCAGTTATCCACACTTGCCCCGACACACCTTAATACACTTTTTCAGTAGTAAAAAATAATATTTATTTTCTTTAATTTTATTTTTTTGTCTTTATAACATATAATAATTTCTTTCACCATGATTATTATTCATTTGGGTATCCAACACCTTGTGTATGTATTTTTTTACATAGAAAAGGCGTATGATTACTACCTGGCAGCATATTATTGTAAAACAGTTATATGAATGGGGTTTCAGGGGAAATATTCCCCATTTTTTAAAATCATTTTTATCTCAATGATGCTTCCAATACCGAATTGGTTGTGAAGTGTCAGAACTTTTTATCCATGAAAATGGTGTTCCTCAAGGGTCAGTTTTAAGCGTGACCCTTTTTATTACTGCGATTGATAGCATTTCAACTGTTATAAGGAGGTCCATCCAGTACTCCTTATACATTGACGACTTTTTCATTTTTTGTAGTTCATTTAGTCTGAGAGACGCAGAGTGGCAACTGCAACTTGCATTAAATAGTCTGGATGAATGCTCAGTACACACTGGCTTTTTACTCATAGCAGAAGTCTTTTACCAGAACCTCATCTTACTTTGAGGAACACCATTGTAAGTTTTAGCGAAAGTATTTGGTTTCTGGGCCTCATTAAGTTTGCTCCAACATCTGAAAGATGTAAAAATGTGAGCCTTAAAAGCTCTGAATGTCTTAAAATGTCTGTGTGGCAGGTCATGGGGTGCCGACCATGCCTGCTTGCTATATTTTTATAGAGCCTTTGTACGGTCGCGGTTGGTGTACGGTTGCATTATATACAGTTTGGCATGTATATTAGACAGTGTTCACCATGCAGGAATTCGTCCCGGCACAGGTGCATAATGCACCAGCCTGATACCCAGCATTTGTGCTGAGTCTGGCGAGCTGCCGCTTTAGGAGTTACACTTCGGCGTGTGCACACCTCCTGAATCACACAACTCATTTCCTACAGCATGAATAAGGTGTAAAACCAAATTATTGTGTATTCATTTGTTCATCATGTATGTTCTTCACTCGTTGCAGCCTTCAACTTTGGTGAGTGATGAGTCATTTTCCCTTTCCTTGCAATTTATATTGCCTAAAGCCATTGAATGGCTTTACACCCACCGCCAAAGAGCAACCAAACTATTCAGCTACCATATAAAGGCTATTTAGGGTATTATGGATTTGAAATGCCCTCTTTTCATCACCAAGGTTGGAGTAAATCTCCTCCCTGGCTTTTAAAGAGGCCCAGAACAATTTTAGAACTGTCACGGTACGACAAGCTGTTTACTGCTGACAATGTTTTTATCAGAATTTTTAAAGATGTTTAAAACCAGTATCACGATTTCACCCCGGTATATACAGATGGGTCTAAGCAGGCTAATGGAGTAAGTTGCTCCATAGTTTTTCCTCAAGCAACTTACAGATTCAAGCTAAATAGCATGTGCAGCGTATACACTGCTGAATGTCATGCCTTGTTAAAGTCGCTTCAGCATGTAAAAGTAAGTTGTGGTATGAAGTACATCATATGCTGTGATTCCCTCAGCTGTATTCAGGCCGTACGAAGTATGTACACAACAGATCATCTTGTCCAGGATATACAGGATGCCCTCTGATCCCTCCAATCTTTTGGAAAGGAGGTTTTATTGTGCTGGGTACCTGTCCATGTGAGAATCAGGGGGAACAAAGCAGCTGATGAAACTGCCAAGTTAGTCTGCAACAACATTAGCAGTTGCTTTGATCCAGTCCCAAAGTCTAGCCTTGCCTTGGCAGTGAAAAGATTTACTTTTGACGTTCGGCAGAGGCAGTGGCTGCAGGTAGAGCATAACAAGCTCTGTCTGGTCAAACTGAACTTTCAGACGTGGAGCAGCTCCTTCCAGTGGGCGCGGAGTGATGAGGTTCTCCTTACTCGCCTCCGTATAGGGCACTGTCCTCTGAAGCATAGCTTTCTTCTCTGCCAGGAGGACCCACCGGAATGTGATGCGTGTGGTGTACCTCGGATGCTGCACCACATTTTAATTGATTGTGAACTGTCGTTAGCTTTAAGGGCAGATGTCAGCCTGGCCAATGATCTGTCCCTTATTTTAAATAATGAGACCAGCCAAGTGGTCAGTGCCTAAAATTTTAGGCTGATTGGCCTAATTTTAAGATGCATGGTTGGTCCCTTTACAGCCACCCATCCATGTGCATTGTTGTTATTTTTTATATTGTTATAATGCTTGTCTCACTTGCCATTATACAGCCACCAACACATGTAGTGTTTTTAATTCCTTTGTAAACCTGTTTGGACCCTTTTCAGCCATCCAGATGTTGTAAAGTCTTAGGTAGTGGTGGCCTCTTTACAGGCACGTCTCGTTTTTGTGATTTATTTTATTTTACTTGCTGTATGGCTAACCCCTTTACAGTTGACCATGCAGACAGTAATTTAGTAAATTCTTAAGCCACAGTGTTAGCTGGTTATTGTTAGGGCACTAATGACCTCACTGTTGACACGCTCTAATGCCACAACAACAATATATTCTTCTGGTATGTACGAGGGCATTTTTTTTTTTTTTTTTTTTTTTTTTTTTTTTTTTTTTTTACCTCCAATAGGCCATAGATAAAAGACAAATGGACATGGAAAAAATATTTTATTAACAACTTAATACTGGTTACTTTTCAACATAATCACCTTGAAGATTAAAGCATTTGTCATTCCTATGGACAAGCTGTCCAATACCCTCTTCATAAAATGTTGCCGCCAATGACTTTAAATGAGTCATCACATTGTCTTGAAGCGCCTCGTTGGTACGGAACCACTGCGCTCCTAGCCACTTGCGAGGACGCAGGTTCGAATCCCCATCCGGGCATCCAGATTTGGGTTTTCCATGGTTTCCCCAAATCATTCCAGGCGAATGCTGGGATGCTTCCTTCACAAAGGTCATGCCCAATTTCCTTCCTGTTCCTTGTCCCCAATCCCATCCCGCCTCTAATGACCTTAGCTGTCAACGAGGCATAAAACAAGCAACAAAAAGATGAAAGTCTCTTGGTGTTAGGTCGTCACTATATTGCGGGTGATCAAAAATTTCCCATTAAAATTGTTCAAGAAGTCACTGGGTGACACCAGTACTGTGAGGGCGAGCGTTGTTGTGGAGCAGAGCAATGCCAGAAGTTAGCGTACCTCTTCTTTTGTTCTGAATAGATCTCCATAAACATTTTAAAGTTTCACAGTAAACACCTGCATTAATCATCGTCCCTGGCAGCATAAACTCCACAAGCAATAAACCTTTATGGTCCCAAAATACAGTAGGCATAACCTTTCAGTTGTTGAAAGTCTGAATTTTTTTGGTTTGTTTGGTGAATTTGTGTGCATCCATTGTTGGGATTGTTGTTTTGCTTCACGTGTGTCGTACAAAATCCACGTCTCATCTCCGGTCACAATTGATTTCGAAAAATCTTCTCCATCTGTGTGATAACTAGGGTTCGGATCTTTATGACCAAAAAAATTGAGAAATATGCAGGCAAATATGACCTTCAAAATAGGTAAATATGACCTAAAAGAGAGAAAATATGACCAAACATTAAATTTTTTATACGCTAAAAATGCTCAGATGTACATAATTTATTTTATGTAGCTGTGTCACTTTCATGTAGACAACATAATTTGCTTCTATGCACTCACTGTACGATTGGGAAATTAATTTTTTTGAAAGTTATTTTCTTCTTCCTGTAAAAGAATGGATTACTAGAATTTTACTTTTAAAAATGGAAATTTACTATAAATTTGCTGCGAAATAGTTTACATACCATTTTTTATTCTTGTTTGATGCCAGCATTGCAGTATATCACCATATGTATCTTCAAGTTCTCGAAGAGGAATTTTCTCCGGTTGTCACTTAAAACTGTCTTGTAGTGTGGGAAGCTTCGTTCGACATCGCAAGACGTGACGGGAGCGTACTTAAACAGAGTCAGGTCACTGCAATTTTATTGTGGGTCATCTTCAGTCAAAACAGATTCGCCACCATATAAAATTTCACTAATTTTACAAATTGTTTTATATCCCTTATTCCCACACAACACTTTATCATTTTTTTTTTTTTTCGGCAAACTACCCACGCTTCCCTCTGCTTGGCCTATTTCGGTTTCCACACTTTTAATGACCGCCAAACTTTCATTCAGTTCTAGACCAATTTCTTCGACGCGAAATGTCAGTTATGATGCCTGAAAAACTTGACTTTAAGTACGCCAAATTTCTGAACAAATTACTGGAAAAGAGTTCTTATTTTTATGGAATATGCTTCACTGCTATCAAAATTAGAAACTATTTTCGTTGTGTTTTAATAATATTCACAGTAATATCTAACTGCACCGAGCCATGTGCCCCAACGAGTAAGTACTGGTTGTGGTGGAAGAGGGACAGAAGTTGCGTCTTCTTTAAATTTTGCCACTCTCATTGGAGCTTTAACAAAAATATTTTTTAATTTGATATTAACCTATCAACATCAGGGAAATTTAGTCTTACTTCCTCGGAAACTATGTAATCCATGAGTGAGACAAATTAAATGCACTATCGAAGGATACAACATCTTCAGACATTTCCCAGCCTTTACCATGTATGGCGCAGCGTCGGTCACAAATAGTAAGACATGTTCTCGCTTAACTTTGCCGCCCCATAACAGTTTCATAGCATTGTCAAAACGGACGGCAATTGATGAGTGGTTTACTGATTCAAGAGCTTCACAGTCCAGTAAAAATATATCACCCGCTCTGTCAGAAAGTAGGGTTCCAACGATAACATTTACAACGTATCTCACACAAGCATCAGTACTTTCACCCATTGATACCCAGATCTTATTGGTGCCTATCTTAGTTCTGATTGTCTGAAATACATTTTAATAGCAAGACGGTAAATAGTTCTTCCTCAATGTTGATTCGGTTGGAATCGTCTGTGTTGTGTATTTCTCCAAGAACGATTTGAAATGCTCATTGTTCACTTTATTAAGTGGGATATTGGTTAATACCATCATTTCACAGAGTTCTTTAGAAAAAATTGACAATTTGGAAGACTACGAAGCTGTAAATGTATCCAAGAAAAGTCGCTGTTTGCTTTGTCGAGCTGAATGTCGTATTACGTTATTCTTGTGTCTTGATGTACTGCAGTGCTGCTGCACATGAAATAGCTTTGTTGCATTCAATTTAGTTTCACATAATTTACAGAAAATAACTCTTTCATCTGTGCTAAAATACTTCTCACCAAATTCCTTTACGTAACTCCGTAACTTTACACTTTCAGAAAGTTTTGTTTTCGGCATGGCGGTACTCACTGGTCCCGTGCAGATTTAACACTGGTTCAGGATTATTTTCAAAAGCATTGCTGACAGTGCGTGAGTGGCTGAAGGATTTGTGCTTGTTTCGACATGGAGAGTCTGGTATGTGGGGAATACCTGACCTTGGTAGGGAGGGGTTTCCCGTTAAGCAGCAGTTTCGCCGTACTGAATCAGGAAGACATTTGATTCCTCTCAACTCATCGGTGGGTCACTGCAGTGGACTCAATTCCCGCAAGTGGGACATTGATTGATGTGGCTCAACACAGGCATGCTGCTGCTGCATAGTCGAATTTAAAAAGGGGGCGGAAGATTAACGTTTAGAGAGTGACAATAATTTATAACTTTAATTCTTGACTGCTGAATTCTGAAGAATTTAGTGACAATTAGATTCGTTTCTTTCTCCAATGTATAACAGGGATACATTTCTTTGAATAATTATCTTAATTTCTTTTCATCTATACCTTCTATCAAATAATTACCAGATTTTTCCTCAAAATATGACCATATGACCATAAAAATTGTTGAAATATGACCACAATAAGGAAAATGGTCCAAATATGCATTTATAGGCTATATAAAATACATTTAAATACAATCAGAAATGTTGAATCGGGGTTTATTTCAGCATTTCAGCTCAAAAAGAAGGCAGGAAAAAAATTATGACTTTTCCTAAAGATCCGAACCCTAGTGATAACGGTCAGTGAACTTCAAAGCTGACACCATTCGGTGAGTTTTGTGTTTGTCGGTCAACATTTTAGGGACCCAGCTAGCACAGATTTTTTTGTAGTGTGAATTGTCTGTTATGATAGAGTACAGAGAAGATCTTGACACCTCTGGAAATTTCATTGATAAATCACTTATCGTGAACCTGCGGTTTTCTCTTAACACTTGTCAACTCGTTGAACAAGGTCATCTGTAGCGACAGATTTGCGTCCTTGACCTCCTTCATCGTGCACATCAGTTTGGGCTTCTTTAAATTTTTTTGTACCATTCATGCCTGACTCCTTCACTCATAAAACTCTTTCCATCTACTTGGCTCATTCTTCGATGGATTTCTGCTGCACTGTTCCCTTCTGCTTGCAGAAAACGAATAATGCTTCTTAACTCGCACTTGGCGGGATAATTGATCAATGCGGTAATGTTTCTGTGACTGCATATCGGCATGGAATGAAGTCAAGATCGTGGCAACAACAGAGTGTGTGGTAGGGGAGATGCGCACACTGCAGACCTGCCACTCATCTGGTCTCTAATCTGTGCAATCAGGGATTTGGGGGGGAAAAAACGCCCCTCATATATATGTTAACCTTGTCATTTTCACATCCCAGTGATCTTTCTTCAGCAGGGATCTGTGGAACAAGAGTAACAAATAAATTACACTTATTGGGCTTTAACAATTTCTTGGAAACAAAATTTTGTGATTATTTTGAAAACCAGTAGAGGCCCTATTGTTAACGATTCTCAAGTTTGTTTTGTATACATACTCCAAAAACAAATTCATTTGTGGCTTGGTATATCCTTTGTGGCACATTTCATGAAGATGATTCTTATGGTTGCTGTTTTCCAGGTTTTTAAAGTTTCATATACTAGTTTAATACCATAGTTCAATATTTTATTAACTAAACATTAATTATTTCAATGGATCTTTACTATTGTGAGTTTTTTTGGAAAATTGTATTTAGAGAATTGAGAGTTCTGGAATATATTTTATAAGGATTTTCTGTGATATCAAGCCTACCACAGGTGAGCCCAGGCCTCTAGTAGTTGTGGTTCCATACTTTCCTCTGTACTGTTTACGTTACATTTGTTTCTTCTTCGTTTAGGTTCCTTATTAATTTCTAAGCAAACTTTTGCTTCTTGTAATCATTGTTTTCAGTCCCACTTACATATCTACTCCAATTTATTCAGTGTATTTTTTTTAATTATCTTGACCTTTTTAATTTACTCTCAACTTATCTCTATTGTCTTGTCAGTACTTAGTTTCAGTTGTTCACTCATCTTAAATTCTTGCAACTTCATTTTCCCTGATGCCAGGAAATGATTTCTGGTGCTTTTTAATAGTATTTCATAAATGCACCTCTTAATTTTTTCTATTCTGTATTGACCTGACGTGATTTGACAGGCTTTGTATTTATAATGAGTAATGTATTGTTTTATTAGGTAACATTTTTATTTAGTCTCCTTTGCATGTGTTTAGTTTTCTTCTGTTTACTATGTATGCTGATCTTCAATTTGCTCATAGAATCATGTCACGCCTCAAGATTCATGTATTTGTAACCTGAGAAAATTACCTTTTTGTGGACTGTAATCCTGTTGGAGGTTTTGAGCCCCTGAGATGCCAACATTTATAGGCACGTAGTTTTCATTGGAAAATTTATTTATTATACTTACATTATGACTACAGAACTTCCCTTAACTTAAAACCATTCAAATTTTTACTGTGTTTCTACATGTGGACTAACAGCATCTGTAACACATATGTTACAATCACAGCCATTCAGAGCTCTTGTGAGTGATAGAGAATTATTACTCTTGAATTGATTGAGAGTTATTTGCAAGTATCAAAGAAACAGGAACTATCTTTGTTTCTAATCTATTTTGGAACACACATAACTATCAGTTAAATACCCTATTTCTATCATGAATTTAGCTGTGATAATTTTTATTTACATACTAACAACTGATAATATTACACATCCATTTTCTGTCTGTGTTGCATTCTATTCAAGCAGTAGCTTTTTTGTTTTCTTAACTCCATTATACGCCATAACACTTCTAAATCATAATTACTCACTTATTATTATCATGACAATCTATAGGTATTCCCACCTTGTTCATCTCTGGCTTCAGTGATGAGTCTCAGTGTGTATCGCGCGCCTGGTTATAATTATAAATAACTCAGTTCTTTCACTTTCAACAGATTTACATTTATTGTTCACAACTCATATTCATCTAGGAACTACATCGGACTTTTAGTATTCGAAGAATGCAAGGTTCTTCAGCAGTGAAATGGTTTCAAAGCAACCGTTCGGTCTTTATGTTGCTAACCTCCAGCTATCTCTTGATTTCTTATCGCCATGGCAACTTACATTTCCTTGCTATAGGAGTAAATATATCGATTTTTGTTTAATTTCATGGCACAAAAATATGGTTTTCTTATGAAATGTTTCTGTTCTGTCACATGTGTACATATCTGATTCCCTTCATACATGTCCTACCCCTATGCATGATTGATTTTAACTAAAATATTGCAAAATGTGTTAGTGCTTGTGTTGTCTTAGCCTTTCTGCCTTTATCTGTGTTGGGTGATAGGTTTACTTTCCTTATGATTTCTTATTTATATCATTAACATGTATACTTTCCTTCCTGCTAGTTTTACATAGACTCATTATCTTTAATATTTTGGTCTCTGATATCCCATGTCCAAAACTTAATTGGTCATTTCAAACATTTAGCCCTTTTTACATCTGACTTTCAAAGCTATGAATTTGGCGGATTTTTTATATTTATTTAAAGTTCTAGCAGAATTTAATGTTGATTGTCTGTTAATGCTTCGGCTGTTGCATTAGTTATTCAATGTTAATGTATCTAAATTCTTCGACATGTGTTGGAGGTTTTCTTATATTCATTTTGTTTCTGTGTGTTCCGATTGATTGATAACATGAATAAATACTGCAGCAGTGTTATGTATGTGATACATGCTGGCATAGCTCTGTTGTTTCCATAGGGTTTATTGCAGATTTGATGACTCTGAGATAAATATGTACACAAATTTCAAATGCTGGCAACATAGGAGCATATAATTATGACATGGCTTCTTTGTCCCACTTGAAGTATCTCTGTACAACTGTGAATTGTATCAATATGGTCATCCTTTATACCAGTTTGAACTTTTCAAATAAAAAAGTTACAGTAACGTTGATATTTCAGTGACCCAGTAATATTTGAGTGCAACATAGTTCTATACAGTTAGTCCAGCTTAGATATCAACACTGAATTCTTGTGTAATGTTAAGTGAACTATGATATTTGGATTTGAAATTAATCTATCACCTTTGTTTTTGCTTTGGGCTTAATGGTTAATTGACTGTGCGGTCATTAGAGCTAGAACAGAATAGCTAACAAAGAATGGGAACAAATTCAACTATGGCAGTTTAAATTTTTAAATTAAACTTTGTCATTGCTTTTGAGTGATTTCAGAAAATGCAGGAAAACCGAAATCTGGATGGTCAGATGTAAATTTGAACTTGTGTCCTTCTAAATGTTGGGGCAAGTCTCAGTTTGAATGTACCAAACTGTTTTTGATGACAGGTATCCATACAATTTGGCATTTTAATTGCTTTTAAAGGAAACAGTAAAATTTTCTGTAACTACTGTCTTATTTTGAATTGTATGCTTATCCAATATAATAAAATGCATAGAGCCTGGAGACTGGAAAGTTGTAAATCTTGGGTGAGTCTGATTATACCTGAACTGCCACCAGGGAATTTTAATTACTAGCTGCGTTGACTTTATATGTGCTTATAATATTGAAATGAAGTCTAAATTTCAAATAAATAATTGAATTTGATATTATTTTCATGTACATTGTTAAGAGGAATTGTAACAGGATCTGCAATGCCAGCCAAAAAGCAATTGTCTATTGTGTCGCAAAGATAAAAAAAATTATATTGTGATGCAGAAATGTAAAAAGATTACAGTGTGATGTTCAACTAAATTTACACATTTTTTGTTGATTATTGATAACTACATACAGAAATTCATGTAAGGAGAAGAGCATCTGACTTTTATGCTGTATTCTTTATAGCATTCACTGGATCCAAGTGACAACATAACCTAAGGATTTTTATTTTTAGGATATGAAAACAGGAAAGTTTATTAAAAACTAAGTAAAAGTTTACACCAAATGTAATCACAAAATATATCAATCAAACAAGTTATTCATTTTTTAAAATTTACTTAAACTAGGGATTTTTTCAAAACTATATAAAATTTCCGTCATTAAAAATCAAATACAGTTATTTAGATACATCCTAGCTAAATACTGTGAGAATCTAATCAGAGAAAGATTAATTACATCATAAAAATTTCAGTAATAAATTATAATTAATCATTACAATTTTTACCTTAGAAAGTTTTCCAGAGCAAATTCCGATTACCACCATACGTGATTCCCATAATTTTTAATGTGCATTTAATTGAGTATTCAAATAATTTCTCACAAATAAATTTTAATCTCTGGCTGCTCTTCTTATACTAATACTAATAAAAATAAGTAGAGAACATTCACCACTGATTACAAATATGAGGCCTATAAAAAGATAGTTATATTTTACTATTGCTGGAAAAAAATTCTTTTGAGGGCTTACATTTACTGAAATTACACAACTGAATTTTATATGTGAATGGGCTTCTCCCCCTCCCCCGCCCCCTCCCCTATCACCTCCTTCCTCCCAAGGAAACTGTATTTTTTAGTTGAAGGCTGTTAGTAGTAGTTATAGTTAAAGAATTTACAATTCTTCAGTTTTTTTAACAATAGGAACAGTTTCTCATTGCATTGTTTCATATCAGTACATTTTTATCCTTTATTTGTTCCAGCTATTGTCCTCCGCAGTTAGCAATCACAGTGTCTTATTGGAAGGCATGGGTAATGTTGCTATTGCTTTCAGCCCATAATCCATCTACTTTTGGCTCTGTTGCATGGGAAAAATATCCTACTCTGCGTACATTCATGGAGATGTGCATCACAAAGTAAGTTTATGCAAACAACTACTTTTTAGTGTACTGTTGGTTTTTTTTTATTACTAGACGACCCGTGCGAAAATTTCGCGAATAAAATGCGATGAATAGTGAGGTTGATTGCTTGTAATATAATGAAAAGTAGAACCATAATTTTGTAGCAATTTTTGTTTTGTGTGTGTGTGTGTGTGTGTGTGTGTGTGTGTGTGTGTAATAGGTACACATCAAAATACTCGCAACCTATTACGAAACAGTTAGGAAAATTTAAAACACTCTGTATTTATGACAAACTGTCACTGACCTTAGCAGAATAAATTAAACCTGAACAAAATGCACACAACGTATCAATATCTCTGAAACATTTGTTGCTGTATGAGGAAAATAAATACCTGGTGACAGAAAAATGCGTTGTAAAAATACTAATACTTTTGCCCTCTAAGGTCAGAATTTTGAAAAATTTCTTTCTTAAAATGTGGTAACGGAACCGAAGACATTACGAAAACCTCAATCTTTAAAATGATACCTCGTTTATCAATTTTGTTTAATTTTTAAGGGAGATAAATGGTTCCAGATACAAAAAACGCATTTTAGAAAAATTCCATTTTTACCCTTTAAGGTTCAAATTACAAAAAATTGCTTTCTTAAAATATAATTTTACCACGGTGGTGACCTTATTCTTTTATATGATACCTCATTTATCTATATCTGTTAGATATTAAGAGAGATAAATCGCTCGTGACACAAAAATGCGTTATAGAAAAATTTATACTTTTTCCCTTTATGGGATGAATTCAAAAAACATTCTTTCTTAAAATATGATGTGACAAAGCTGAAACATTACTCCTTATAATCCTACTTCATTTATCGATTTTGGTTAGATATCCAGGTAGATAAATGGCTCGAGATACAAAAAACGCATTTTAGAAAAATTGACATTTTTGCCCTTTAAGGGTCGAATTACGAAACATTCCTTTCTTAAAATATAATGTTACCACGGCGGATACCTCATTCTATAAAATGATACCTCATTTATCTATATCTGTTAGATATTAAGGGAGATAAATCGCTCGTGACACAAAAATGCGTTATAGAAAAAAATATACTTTTTCCCTTTAATGGTTGAATTCCAAAAAGATTCTTTCTTAAAATATGATGTCATTAGGCTAAGACAATATTTTTCATAATCTTACTTGATTTATCGATTTTGGATAGATATCCAGGGAGATAAGTGGCGCGAGACACAAAAAACCTATTTTAGAAAAATTGACATTTTTGCCCTTTAAGTGTCGAATTATGAAAAATTCCTTCCTTAAAATATAATGTTACCATGGCGGTGACCTTATTCGTTAATATGATACCTCATTTATCTATATCTGTTAGTTATTAAGGGAGATAAATCACTCGTGACACAAAAATGCGTTATAGAAAAATTTATACTTTTTCCCTTTATGGGATAATTTCAAAAAACATTCTTTCTTAAAATATGATATCACCAAAGCTGAGACAATATTCTTCATAATCCTACGTCATATATCGATTTTGGTTAGATATCCAGGGAGAAAAATGGCTCGAGATACAAAAAATGCATTTTAGAAAAATTGACATTTTTGCCCTTTAAGGGTCGAATTACGAAAAATTTCTTTCTTGAAATATAATGTTACCATGGCGGAGACTTCAGTCTTTAATATGATACCTAATTTATCTATATCTGTTAGATGTTAAGGGAGATAAATCGCTCGTGACACAAAAACGCATTTCAAAAATATTGATACTTTTTCCCTTTAATGGTTGAATTCCGAAAAATTTCCATCTTAGTATATGACTTCACTAAAGCGGAGATCTTAATCTTTAAAATGATACTTCATTAAACGATTTCAGATAGGTATCAAGGTAGATAAACGATTCATAACACAGAAAACAGCATTTTTTATATATTGACATTTTTGCCCTTAAAGGGTCTAATTCCGAAAACTTTATTTCTTAAAATATTATGTAACCAAAGTGGAGACCATATGCTTTAAAATGACACCTTATTCATTGATTTTGGTTTAGTATGAAGGAAGATACAGGCTTGCGACAAAAAAATACCTTATAGAAATAATATATATGATTTTCAGTACTTATCCAGGCTACAACATGATGTAATAACACATACCGAAATCTGTTGAAAGTTGTTCAAGCAGAACTGTTATAAAATCATGCAGTTACAAGTAACTTTATATTTGATTCAATAAATTTGTAGTGAGAGTAAACTGCAGCGAAGTGTTCCATTACTAATTTGAGCAATCTCTCTGGGAGAAGTTAGAAAAAAATTTCTCTACTACATGTGACAAACATCTCTCTTTGAACTTGAATTGACCATGGATATTATTTTCTTCCTTTTATATATATATTTTAGGAAATGGTCAAGTATGTGGAGGAGGACACCAGCCTAGAAGAAAGAATGGAGAGTAATTCAGAGAGCTAAGAATAAGGGAAGAGATGTTTCTCTAAAACAAAACTTCTGTCAGGTGCAACTTTCTCTCACATGCAGAGGGTTCCGTTCACACTTAGATTGAAATCATGAAAAAAAATAATGAATAAAACTCTTAAAAATATTTAATAACACGTAATTTTGATGATTTACTATTATGGAATTTTATAAATAATTCAAACACAATAAAAATAATCAGTTGAAAATAATTGTAGTGGGATTTTTTTTTTTTTTTTTTTTAAAGGAAGGTGTAAATAAGTATTTTTGTAATATATAGTTCCTATGTTACTAGACGAGTGCTCTCTGTGTTTTGATACAATAATTTAACTATTGTATTCTTAGTTACCATCTTAAAGCTAAATGACCAGCCTGGAAGACCAGAAACTTGTAGTCTACGAAAAGTGCATGGTGTTGACTGGCTGACATGGCAATTATTGTGCCATCACCTACCAATTTAGTCTGCCGTGGACTACCAAACTCATAACACTGATGTTATGCAGCTTTGATAACTGTCATCCAGTCTTCATTGAGATTATAACCACAATCTCATTTCAAAAGAGTAGATGCAAGGCAAAGTTACCACCTTAGTTAAGCTTGGATGTCATTTATTGAATAATTGATTTCAAATATTTATCTACATCTACATATATACTCTGGAAATCATAAAATTGTGGGTGGTAGAGGGTGCTCAACACCAAAGCTAATATCTTTGTTGTGCATTCCAATCCCTAATGGTACGAGGGGAAAAAAAATTATTATAAGAATCATTGTGGCACCTTATTTCTCTAATCTTATCTTTCCTGTAATTCCGGCTCAAATAGGTTGGTGGATGAAGTATTTCACTACACTCATAAGTGAAAATGGGAGTTCACATGTTTACCAATAAGTTTAAATGAAACGTGCGTCGTCTATCTACCAGACACTCCCAGCCTAGTCTACTAATCAGTTCTGTGACACTTTCATAAGGACTGTAGCAAGCGGTCACGAATCGAGTGGTTCTTCTCTGTACTTTCTCTATACTTTTGATCAGCCTTTTACAAAACGGATCCCAAATGCCACAACAAAAGTCCAAATGTGGACACACAAGAGATTTGTACGCTATCTCCTTTGTCTGGTCATTACAATTTTTCTAGATTTGACCTATGAATCGCAGCCTAAATTAGCTCTACCTACAAACGAATTAATGAGTAATTCCCATTTCATGTTCCTTTGTACTGTTGCTCCCAAATATTTCATAGAATCAACCATATCAATAACTAAATTGTTTAACTCGTATTTCTGAACAATTGGATTCTTTTTGTTAGTTGTGCTCATTATCTTGCACTTTAATATCCAGATCATGCAGAATTTCTAAGCAATCGGCCAAATTCCTTACTTCCCTATAAATAACCACATCATCAGTAAACAATCTAAAAAGGCTTTTCACTTTGTCTCCAAGATCGTTTATAAAAATTAAGAATGAAGTGGTCGTATTACACTTTCTTGAAGCACACCCGATGTAACATCTAGATTAGAAGAACTTTCTCCTTCAACGATGACATACTGCAACCGACCAGTTAGAAAATCCTTTATCCATTCACAAAGCTGATCCGATATACCATATGCTCGAAGGTTCGCTAAAAGGCAGTTGCGTGGCACAGAGTCAAAGGCTTTCTGAAAATCTAAAAAAATTGCCTCTACTTGTAAACCTGCATCAATAACTTCCATTACATCGTGTGTAAATAGGGCAAGCTGTGTTTCACATGATCTTTTCTTCCGAAATCCGTGTTGATTTATTGTAAGCAAATTATTATCGTCTAGAAATTTCATAATGTTCGAGCATATAATATGCTCTATGACTCTACTACAAACAGATGTTATAGATATTGGACGATAGTTTCCAGGATCATTTCGATCACCTTTCTTGAAAATCGGAGTTACTTGCGCGATTTTCCAGTCTGAAGGTACTTTTCGCTCTTCTAATGATTTAGTGAATATATCAGACAGATATGGACCGATTTCCGCCGCATATTCTGAAAATACTCTTACTGAAATTCCATCTGGGCCCGGTGCTTTCCCCCACTTCAGGAGCTCTAATTGCTTTATGATACCTGCATTATCTATTCGTAATGATTGCATCACCAACTAAACACAGCGTGGGAAAATGGCAATACTATCCTTATTTTCATCAGTAAATGAATTTTTGAATACAGTATTTAGTACGTTAGCTTTATCGTGGCTTTCATTAACCTCGGAACCTTCATGAATTAGTTTTGGAATATTGCTATTGGTACAATTGACTTTTCGTACATACGACCAAAATTTCTTTGGGTTTTCTGTGAGAATCTTAGAGAGAGAGTTGGAATGAAAATCATTGAAGGCCTCGTGCATTACATTCTTAATACATCCTCATAACTAAGCTGAGGTTTCTAAATCGGTGCGACACCCTTTCCTTCTTGAGCATGTATGTATCCTCCTTTGTTTTTTGAGTAATCTTTTGACTTCGCATGTGTACCACGGTGTATCATCCTCCCCATTTGTTGACCGCTTCGGTATATGTATATACATACCTTCCTTGACTATTCATGTAAATCATTGCCACATCTCTTCAATGGTGTCCTTTGTTGACTTGAAGTTATGGTAATTATTCCTCAGGTAGGTTATAAAACACTCCTTTGAGGCTTTACCGAATCTGTATACAATCTGCCCTTTTTTGCTTGGCATTAGTTTGATAGTCGCAATTATAGCTTTGTGATCGCTAATTCCTTTGGTCGTTGTAATGTTGGTGGCCTGTTGGTAACCAGCAGATCTAAAATATTTTCGCTACCGTTATGACACCGCATAGGTTCATTAACTAGCTGCTCGTGATGATTATCTGACAACAAATCGAGAATTACTTCAGAACCTGCCTTATCCCTGCTACCTGTAATGTGAACGTAATTACGCCAGTCAATATAAGGCAGATTGAAGTCCCCTTCTAGAGTGATACTGTTTACGTTATTTCTTAACTCTTCAGCGATAGCTATGTCAGAATCGGGTGGATGGTAGAAGGTAGAGATGGGTAGGTCCGGATGGATGCAGTTCCGCGGACCCATATCACTTGCGCTAGGGATGGATTTACATCCGAGCGCTTGTCGGATCTGCTTCCAGCCGGACCTGTAACAGCGCCACAGTTCTCGCGTGGCCGGAGGTTGAACCACGGCCGGACCTTCATCGCGGAGCTGGAACGCAATTTTTCATTACAGTTCCGATTTGAAATCTATGTTCTGAAGAGTTTAATGTCATTTACTGTACTATTGGATTACAGTTCTGTTTAAAGATAAGATTATAAATGAAAAACTATTTGTTAAGGTCTGACTACTAGTAGATAATTACAATGACTATAAAATGTCAATGGGTAGCTAAAACCCGGTAGAACTTTTTTATTGGTCGGGTTCATGCTTCTAAGGTGAGGAGTGTTTTACATGCTAAATAAGAATGGACTTATAATTTAACTTGTAATTTTAATGCGTTGCAGTATTATTAAACTTTTAACGTTCAGTTTGATTAATCACAAAGTCTCTAGAATTTTTAACTTTCTCAATTCTGATGGCTTAAGGACAAATCAGATGATACATTTAACATCTCTTTATTGCAGAAACAAGGTTCGTAGGGATTCCATGGAACATTATACATATCTATACTAATATTATAAATGCGAAAGTAACTCTGTATGTCTGTTTGTTTTCTTGGCCTAAACGGATCCTTCGATCGTGATGAAATTTGACAGGGAAATGCTGTTTGATATTAGGATCGAGATGGAATACTATATTATGTATAGTTAAGAAAATACTGTCATTAAATTATGAAAACTATCTGAACTATCATAATATATATGTCTACTTGTAATGCGCATCTACATTCATCAATGGTGAGATAGCGTATTGGTAACGCGCTTGCTTCATATGATCACTCCAGCGTGGGTCCTGGTTCAAATCCCACTGGGTACAAAATTTTTTGTTAATTGTTTTTCATAATTTGAGCCAAGCCTAGGATTTTATAGCAAGGATACCATGTTCTGGCAAATCTTTGACGATAGAATAGTGCCCTAAGCGTTTACTTTATTCACAGTATACTGGTTCCACAGGTAGTTTTTGTGTGATCTAAACTAATAGCCTAATATGTATATGCGAAAGTGAGTCTCCATCTTTTTTTTTTTTACGTTTTGACGACTATATGTGTATACCGATGACAAGGAAATACTTTGTGTATTTAGGAACGAAATAGGATACTTTTTTCCGATATGAATAACAGTTTTAGTCATGAGACATGTTCGTAGGTAGAATGGTATATCGATGGCGTTCCCGTCATATTATGCCGGCTCAGTGTTGTTTGGGACATTTTAGATAATTTTCAGCTTTGTATATCCAATTCTAGCAATCAAATAATTCTTAATCCACGCGTACGAAATCGCGGGTAACAGCTAGAAATATATATAAATATGATTCTGTGGCATTATTGCAAGCGACTCTGCTGGCCGGTTTTACAGCAATATTTTATAATCCGACATTCAAACAAACAAACAAAAAACCTCACATCCATCCGTTTCTAGAACGTCTAACAATGGCTCAAACAATCAGTCATTATTACTAAGAATTAAATCTTACTTAAAAATACTTTCAACTAAATTGAAAATAGTATTCAATAAAATTACAAAGAAATTGGAAGTTTTTGAAATTGCACAAAATAAAATAAAGATTTTGAAAGCACCAAAAACACGTTACGGTAGCTGGCAAAACGTAAATATTAATATCCAATTAAAATGCATTGTATCCCACTCGATTTAGCACTCAGGACAACGTTTTATTCACTCAATTAAAACAGTTTCACATAGTATACAGAGCAAAATACTATGCATAATATAGGAACAAATCTCACGTAATTTCTCGCTCACAATTTAAAATAAGTTATACTTGAAATTTTGTTTTTTGTTCATTTATAACAAACTGTTTCTTAAGTTGGTATATTGTGGAAAGGCAATAATTATCTCAAAATGTTGAGTCTTGAATAATTTCATTTTTAGTAAAAAAAAAAAAACTAGTTAACAAAGAATTTCGATTTTTTTTATTTTTATTTTTTTTTTGTAGTACCTAAACATTATTATTAAATGATTTCATTTTATTCTTATAGAAGCCCACAGAAATTTTACTTTTATCATTGTTAAGTCTGATTATGCTGTGATTTTATAATATTACGTACAATTGTGAGTTTCAGACAAAAATAAAACAAAATTTCATAAATTAATGGATGAACACGATATAACTCATACTGCAGTTCTCCTTGGTAGGATTTGTATCCACCATACCCTCGATTGTAGGTTCGGACCCATATAGGTCCCCCGGACACGTATTTGGATGTAGGTCCCTACACATCCAGTTCCGCTATACACTCCTCCCGCCCGATTGTAGAACCGGACCCATACAGGTCCGCCGGACACGGAACCTGGATGCAGGTCCGCACACATCCAGTTCCGCCGTACACTCCGCCCTCCCGATTGTAGAGCCGGACCCATACAGGTCCGCCGGACACGGAACCTGGATGCAGGTCCGCAGCGCTGGATGTACATCCGGACCTGACTCCTTTAAAATCTCGGACCTGCCCATCTCTAGTAGAAGGTGCCTATGATGAGTTTTGACCCAGCAACATTGAGTTTAATCCACATAATTTCACAGATCATATCGACGTCTATTTCATTACAGGGGAGAAATTTACTCACAGCTATAAATACCCCACCTCCATGAGAATGTAATCTGTCTTTGCGAAAAACGTTCATGTTATCTTTAAAAGTTTCGGCAGAACTTATTTCTGGTTTTAGCCAACTTTCTGTACAGATAACGATATCCGCTTCTGTGCTAAAAATAACACTTTCAAGTTCCGGTTGTATGTTACAAACGCTTCTACAATTAATTACGAGAACTTTTAACTGTTGAGAATCTTTTACGTTCCTCCTACATTCCGGTGTGGCATCTGTTTGAATTGCCTGTAACTGTATTTCGTGTTTCGGGTCTTCCTCCCTCAGCCTAAAGAACCACCCAGTGCATTCCACACGGCCTCAGCTACCCATGTAGCTGATTCACGTGCGTAGTGCACACTTGACCTATTAAGGGGAACCCTACATGACTTGACCCTTTGGCGAAGATCGAGAAATCTGCAGCCAATATCATCACAGAAATGTCGTAGTCTCTGGTTCAGCCCCTCAATACCAGAGGTCCACAATCAATTCTGTCTACGATGGTTAGCTCTGCCGATATCTTGCGGCCACTGGCCACAGAGTTCACCCTTTCAGCCAGCCGCTGGAAGGAAGAGAGGATAACCTCCGATCCAAGGCAACAAGCATCATTGGTGCCGACATGAGCCACAGTCTGTAGTTGGTTACACCCCGTCTTTTCTATGGCATCCGGGATGGCCTGTTCCACATCTCCGATCAGGCCCTCCGGAATACGCACTGAATGGATGTTGGATTTCTTCCCCGAGTAATCTGCCATTTCCCTAAGGGGCTCTAATAACAGCCTAACATTAGAGCTCCCAACTACCAAAATCCCCATCTGTGTTTGCTTAGACCTAGCTGGATGGGGGGCCGTCAACTTGCAGGATGACAATTGTGGACTGAGTCAGCCTCCGACAATACATCATACCAGTTGGCCAGTCAAACAAGTTCAACGTCTTGGCCTTTAAGCCTGCTCGACTACCCCCATTTGTGGCTTCGAAGTCTAGAGGCCATACGCGAGTCACCAACACGCGACTACGGCAAAGCCTCCAACTCTTCAGCATTAGTTGCAGGTACAACGGTCAATATGTGAGAATCTGTTATAGGCATGGCTACATCAGTTTCCCCAATATTACATCTGTTGCAACATCATTTTATGGCAGATTCCAGCTGTGTAACTTTTGCTAATACAGCTGCAAGCTGTGTGGAGATCAGCCACCTCAGCTCGCGTCTGCACACAGCAATCACAGTCCCTAACCATTTTGCTTTTGAAAAACACGAAAAAGAAAAAGGGAACAGAAACTCAAAATAACCTGTGCTTTGTACAAAATATGAACACTCAGAGATTACAGTAACCGAATTTATGATGCATTTATTATAAAATGTAATATTTTAACCTCCATTCTTCTTTTGCAGCGCAATTTATATACATTTACTTTACCAAATGAACAATTTACTTAAACTTCACAAATTACAAACAAAATCATCTCTTAACCTGTATGCAATGTGACTTGATGTGATACTTCATGCTACTGCTCGATTGTATCAATAGTAACGAATAACTAAATGGTACGATAGTAACAAAGTAATCCAGTATGTGACACGGCTTGATGCACTGTGTCATGCTATCCCTCGATTGTATCAACAGTAAAGAGTAACCTACTGATATGATAATAACGAGTGCTGATTGATTTAGTAATGAATACATGGGTACACAATGTAACATAGTAGTTCATAATATTGGTAAATTATAGATTATAAGTTTTTTTGTTATATTAATAAATTTAAATATTCAGTAACACTTTATTTTTCATATCTTCATATTTAATACATTAAACGAACCCCAAATAATAATACAATGGTATTCTTTTACAGTAGTATCCTTCTTCTCTCTGCCATAAAAACTGCTGGGCAATGTCAGGGGCTGATTGGCCAAGGCTAGTGGGCGTGTGTGTGGATAGGTGTGCTGACGAACTAACCTTAGGGAATTACAGTTCTGCTCGAAGCGTCTCTTCTGTTCTTCTGGCAGCACCACTAGAATCTTACCATTGGGCTGTTTGGGCTAATGTTTGACACCACTGTGGTTTGATGGCCACAGACCGAAGGTTAGAAATTGATATAAAGTTCTTGCTACATGAAATAATGTGAGACTTGCAATGGAACAGTTTATTGGCTTCTAACACGGAGTAGTACAGATTATAGCGTGCCGCAAAGTGGATTCCAACTATCACCAACTTATCTAAGCCCTGTAACTGTAATAGTTAATTGTTAGGCAGATGGTCGCCCCGGACACGAGATGCATGGGAGGGTGGCAGGCTCCTAACAGGTGGCTATCAAAATATGCTCGACTACTCTCGCCGACTGCCCGACAGTAAAGACACTACTTCATCGCTTGTACTCCCCAAGCCACTTTGGCTGACCTACAATTAAGAAGGGGACTGCACTCTAAGGTGCTGACTGCAAGCGTGCAGATTCCTGGCTGGTCACTGCTCGACCGCGCTCAGCATTGTCAATGATCGCCGATTGCCAGTAGCTCGACGACTGAATATTCCTATAATTCCCCAAATAGTACTGGTCTTCAAAATGACCTCTTACAGCAACCAAAACAACCAAAGATGTTCCGTCTCCCCAACATCCACGTCAGAGCTGCTATATAACTTCTCTCAAATTAAAACTGTATCACAGGCACAGATCATATTAAAAAAATATATATAAATGTACATACAAAGTAAGGAAACCTTGTTTCCTTACAAGGTTTAAAGAATTTATAAAAAGAGAATAGCAATTCTAAAAAATATTGTTTACTCTGAGATGTTTGAAAAGATAGGATCTCTGAAAAAAGAAGATGTGAGGTGTGAGAGAATTGTTGAGTAGAGCGAACAACTAAGGCAAGATTCATCTAGCATCACATTGAGTTTCGAAATGATAAGAGTTGTATAATGAGAAATTTTGAACATCATATTAGCGTAAAAAAATAAATGGATTAAATCTTATGTAGAAATGAACCTGCGAATATTTGGATATCAAGATTGTCACAAACACGGTCGTTGTTGGTATGAGAGAACTTTTAAGTGAACAAACAAAAGAAAGAAATTGACCAGGATTATAATCAAAATTCAGTCTACAAAATTAATTTATTTAACATACAAAGAACATTATTAAATACGACAACAATTTCTCATTCCTTTTATAACTCTAGACCAGATTTTCCAATCCATGCCACGTAAATGCTGCCCATACCAGGTTGGAGCCACCACCAGCTGGCACAGTGCCTTTTTGGCAACCTAAATCCATGGCTCTGTGAGGTCTGTGCCACACTTGAACTCTACTATCATTTCTTATTAATTGGATTTAATATCACACCAATAATCTTTCTTCTTTTCGCCCATTCCATATGCCTTCTACCTATTCCGATAGAACCACTGCTCTCCAGAGCTAATGTTTGAGTAGTATGTGATATCTTTGTTCTTATTTGTTTAAATATATATATATATATATATATAAAATAAGATAGGATAGGGAAAATAAACAGTTACCCGTCACTTACCACAGATGAAGGCAGGAGGGCGAGACACGTAAAAACACAAAAACAAAATAATTACACTATATTTCGACTTTTTAGTCTTCCTCATGTAGGAGGCGAGACATATGGCAGGGGGAAAGATGTGGTCACATCCGAGCCTGCCACATGCCAGATTCATGTGGCAGGCTCGGATGTGACCACATCTTTCCCCCTGCCATATGTCTCGCCTCCTACATGAGGAAGACTAAAAAGTCGAAATATAGTGTAATTCTTTTGTTTTTGTGTTTTTACGTGTCTCGCCCTCCTGCCTTCATCTGTGGTAAGTGACGGGTAACTGTTTATTTTCCCTATCCTATCTTATTTTCAGTGCCTCGCGGCAGTTTCTTTGTTTCCTTTATCCAATTATATATATATATATATATATATATATATTCACATAAATGAAATTTTACTGGTCGTTACTTTATGCTGACTTTATCCATGTGACAGTGACTTTTTCCAATGGCCAATCTCCATCAGTCAGTTAACTCACTCTGTTGTTGAAGAAGGAAGATTAGCTTTAAAATTACAATATTCTATCGGTTTACGCGTTTTTCCATGTTTCAACACTGCAGCAATCCTCAACTTTGGTAAGCAGTGGTTATTCTCCAATCCAAATGTTTAGTGTATCCACTTTATAGTGCCTTAATTTTTTAACCATCTACATTGGAAATGTCGCTTTGTGATTTGTCTTGCATGTTTGTCTTGTATGTCTTTAACTTGTGTTTCCTTTTCTTTCTCTTTCTTCTTTACTTACTTTTAGTATTCTTCTGTATTTTTTTCATTAGTCTGTATTGTGTATGCATCCATTTGCCAAATGGCTTGTACCCAGGGATTGCAATCCAGCAAAGCAGGATCCTACAATCCCGTGGGATCCCGCATCATTATTAGACAGTCTGGCAGATTCCACGCAAAATTAAGCAGATCCGCAATGCTCAAAATATGGTGAAAACGTGTGTCAGTCTGCTGCCCCGTCTTTGTTTTTCAGACCCACTCAGTCTATATCATAGGTATTGCACTGTTTTCCTGTACCCTTGCAGCTGGTATTTGACTCTTGTGAACAAACGTTTGTTTTTGTCAACCTTCGTCATTTGTAAGTAAATAGATCCAATTTTACGTACTCATTAAAACTTACTTTTGTTTTTAGTACACATTTGTTTAATTTGAGTTATGTTGTGTATTTAGTACAATTTTCCAACTATATACTAATTATTTTTTATAAGTCACACTCATCACATGAACTATACAGTTAAAGCTTTTTATTCACGGTTTCATTATTCCCATTTTCTATATTTGTAGATAAAGTAATTGTGACAACTTCCTGTATTTGGGGCTGAAAATTTCATTATTCGTTGATACAAAACTAATTTTATCGTAATTTTAACGATCGCATACCTATTTATTTAGCAGCTATCAAAAGGCAATTGTATATCCTTTGACTTATTGTTATTTTGGCCACCGCCTCAATGTGTTTGAAACACATGTTCTTTGACGAAAGCCGCCTGATTACATGTGCCGCTCTGGCTTTCGATTAATCCCTCTTGGGATTAATGGTCACAGTACATTATTTTTGAGTGATTAACATGCGTCCTTCCAACTCCTTGTTATTATTTCAACTAAAGGCAAAAAAATTTATAATGAAGTCTTCACTAGTGTATCGTAGAATTGTGTTGAAAAAACACCATACTTCGATGGCTGCCTCTGCCGTCTTCCTCACGTGTCAAATTTCATGTTTTTACAACGAAATCCGGCGATACATCCATGAGGAATTTACTGTAATCATATGCCAAGAAAATCTCCTTTCTTACAAAAAATACGCTTAAGTAAAACTGAAATACTTGACAGGTCTTGGTGAGTAGTTTCTTTTAATAACAATGAATCAACTGTAAGATCAATCAAGGCATGAGGAGACATAATAATGAATCCCACAAAAACAACTCTTGTAAAAATAGGTCTTGTGCAGAGATCTTGTTTGGAACCACTTCTACACTTTACAGAGTATATTCACTTCACTTTGTGAAATAGAATGCTATCTCTCGGTGTTATGGAACATTTATTTAGATTTTCTCCGCCCCCCACCCCCCCACCCCACCCCAACCCACCCTCCAAAAAAAAAAAAAAAAAAAAAAAAACCAACTACAAAATCACTGAATATTTTATATTTTTGATTATTTATTTAAAAATTGGTTTAGATTTTTTTTTAAAAATATGTAAAACCTCAAAATATATTTAAGACATGCTAAAAAATTTTATGCCATTCTGGCAATTAAAATATTGTTAATCTTTATCATTTAACATTAAAATTGATTTATTAATTTCACTAACAGACATTTATTACTTGATTTATTAATACTTTAAATAAATATGTTTTAAAAACATGTTTTAAAAAACTTTAGGCACCAAACCCGCAAAAATCTCGCGGGATTGATAACACTGCGGGATTGCAATCCTTACTTGTACCACTCTCTGCATTAAAACAAAATATTATAATATTTTCTACATCTTGTTTCTTGTGTGTGTTTGTCACTGCCCTCAACTTTGGTAGTAGGCAGGATGGCAGAAGTGACAAAAAACATGCCAGAAACACAAAAAATATAATGTTACAGGTTATGCAGTTATATGTGAAAATATGAGTATGAGACTGCATGGGTACTTGTGCTCTGTTCAGCCATATGAATGTGTACCTACAAATGAGGAAGTAAGGGGGAAGCAACAGATGGAGGCAGGGTTGCCATGAGAAAATCAAAAACTTGTACACACATTACAGTATTTTTGTAGAAAACTATTTCATTGCTGGAGAAGGGCATATGACTAGATCAGATGTTTATCCACCAGGACTCCCTAACATCAATACAGTTGGCAATCCCAGAAAACCTATAGTTGTGGCATATGCACTGCCAATTGAACTGATTTCGGCCTTTGAGGGCCTACATCTCCAACGTTTTCTACAGATCCATCCTTCCTTCATGATATTTACTCTGCATTTTCTGGAATCTGTCTTCGGTCCCCACTTCTCTATCTCCAGACTTCTTCCTTGTCTCCATCGATGTTACCACATCAGTTCTCCCAAGTTTTCCTGGAATATCCTTTCCCACTTCAAAGGCCCAGGCCCTTCATCCAGCCCCAAGTTATTCCTCCTTCATTTTCCAAGTTTATTACCAGATGTGTGGCACTGCCATGGGTGCCCACATGACCCCACCTTACGCCAACCTCTTCTTGGGCGGTTTGAGGAACAATTCCTGACATTATACTCATTCAGACCCTTAATGTGTCCAGGTATATACATCATATATTTATAATCTGGACCTGCAGAAAAAAACACATCCTAGCCCTTCCACCTGACACTTCACATGTACTTACTCTCACATGCATCATCTTTTTTGATGTGTCATCTCCGTACGACAAAGTGCTTTCCACATATCTGTGCATATTAGGCCAAAAAATTTACAACAGTTTCGATGGTCACTATACAAACCTTTATATAGAAACACTATTAGAACAAAAAGTGGCAATATACACCTTATAGTTTCTATAAAAATCACCATATTCCCTCTTTTCCGAGTATACGTAGCATATGCCATTATGATCGGCGACGGGTTGGATAAGGAAGGGGATGAAATGGGAGCCACAGGATAAGGTTTTTGGACCATTGCTATTCATTATTCCAATCAGTGATAGTGTAAGTGAATTACAGACAGAAGTTAGGTTGTTTGCTGATGTCATAATCTCTTATGAAATAGGCCCATGTTTATCCACTCAAACCTGTCTCTAAGAATTTTAACTGCTTTTAAATCCAATGGAAATTCTTCAAATTTTGGGGAACAAACCCTTTGGGTCAAATGCAGGTCACATTCATAAATCACACAAATTAGATCAAGGGATCTGGATCTTTCATCATTTTACCATAGTTTGCAGACCATCTTCAGACCAAACAGAAATTCTTTAATTTTTGCATAGTGAACTCTTAAGGTCAAATACAAGATCAGTACATATTTCATAAAGATTAGGTCACCCAGTGATGACCTTTGATTCCTTTGCAAAAAACCATTGGTTGGCAATCTAGAAGATATCCCCACCTTCTTACTAAGTTGAAGGAATATGGCATAGTTGGTAAATTATTGGAGTGGTTTTGTAGCTACCTCAGCAACAGAAGGTTGATTGTAAAGGCTTTTGGCTCATTGTCATCTGCTTTCACAGCAACTTCTGGAGTGCCTCAGGGTTCACACCTAGGACCATTGCTGTTCAATATATTCATAAATGATTTAGTTAGTATTTTTGCCAGTTGCCCTTTCTTTGCAGATGACATTAAGATTTTCAAGAAAATCATTACTTGAGATGACTGCTTAGATCTTCAGAATTGCTTAAAAGCTATTGTGAAATGGTGTCAACAAAACAGTATGCAACTTAATGTTAATAAATGTTCCTGCATTACTTTTCACCGCATTAAATCGGCATTACATTTTGAATATGAAATGGAAAATCAGCTACTGAATCGCTGCACAACTGTAAGAGACCTAGGAGTTCTTCTGACGTACAATCTCAGTCCAGAAGAACATGTCCACAACATATGTGCCAAGGCCTCCAAGTGCCTGGGCTTATTGGCACGCACTTCCAGATTTATTAATAATATCCAGACACTCAGGCTCTTGTACTGTGCCCATGTCAGACCCATACTTGAGTATTGCAGCGTTGTATGGTCGCCTCATCAGATCACACTAATTCAACACATTCAGAATATTCAAAATAAGTTCTTAAGGCTTATAGGTTGTCGCATGGGCTTTCATTACAAAGACGTTCCGCTGGTTGCTGTTGGAACCTATCTTGGCCTCCATCCTTTGGAGTCGAGACGGAATGTTCATGGTGTCCTTTTTCTGCATAAACTAATCTCAGGTGTTACAGACTGCCCTGAAATTCTCAGACATGTATATTTTCGTTGTCCGTCTGGTACACGGTTGAGAGAACTATTTGGGCGTAGACATCTGCGCACAAACTATGAGGCTAGCAGTGCCATAGAACGGATTCAGAGACTAGGTAACAGAATACCTCCTGAACTTGATTTTTTCTTTGACAGTGTTGCTGTTTTCAAGCAAGTACTCATACGTGAGTGGAGTCAGCAATGATGGGCTTAGTCACGGTCTATTATTCCCTGTAACAATTTTTATTTTATTTTTTGTAGTTGTATGTTGAGTCATATTATTAGTTTTAGAATTAATAATTATCTTCTGTGTAATTGTTTTTCTAGTTTAATAATATAAAACTATACTTGCTATTTTTTGTTATCTTCTTGTTTTCACTGTAATTAAATTGTTTATAAATAGTGGTAATTGTGTTTAATAAGTAGCTATCATAAGATATATTAATGTAAAATGGTTTTTTCCGTTGGAATAAATAAATAAATAAAGAGCCAATTTCACCATGAAAAATTCGTAATACCCATTGTTATATTTTAATAAATAGTTTTAATTTAATTTATTGATTAATCAATGCACATATTCATCTTTATAAATAATCTTATATATAAAAATGAATCGCAAAATGTGTTGGTAAGCGCATAACTCAACAACGCCTGGACCAATTTGGCCAATTTTTTTTTTTAAATGTTCGTTGGAGGTCAAGGATGGTTTTTACGGCGAGAAAAAAACGCAAAAATTGGAAGGAAAATAGTAAAAACAACACTTTTCTTTTCCCTGAATCAAAACAAAACAAAGGCGCGTTAGGATTATCTTTGGTATGACTTCAAGTTGATTAGGCTCTATGGATATTAATCTATGCCTGCGTGTGATCAGCGAAAATAATATCACTGACGTACGTGTTATTATTATTTCCTCCGTGCGTGGCATTTTTTTGGTTGCTTTTAAATTTTCGCTTCTCTCGAAAACCAATTGTGTGTTTATTTGTTTAGTGTGTTTACATTTATACCCATGCCGCTACCAGGAAAGTTCCGACTATGAAAATAAAATGCATCAGTTTAGAAGGATGCAATATTAAGAATACCTAAAAAGCAAAATCGATTACTGGTATTTCAGTTGAGAAGCGATATGCATTATCGTCTGACGATCGAGCCACACTTATCCTATTATTTTAAGAATGCAATGTTCTGGTAAGCCTTGTGGTGATGGGTTCCATTCGTTTTAAACTATGTTCGGAAAGAATTCATGATGATTGAATTGGCTGCTACTAATAATACTTTCTAACTTTTAAAATCTTCTATATAAATAAAAATGAATCGCCAAATGTGTTGCTAAGTGCAAAACTCGAGAACGGCTCGACCAATTCGTCAAATTTTGTTTCCTTCATATTTTCGTTAATCCAGAAGGAAGGTTCTTATGGAGAGAAAAAAACGTAAAAATTGCGAGGAAAATAGTAAAATCAACACCATTTTTCCCCATACAAAACAGCCAATCAAAATAAAACAAAACAAAGGCGTGTTAGGATTAGCTCTGGTATGCCTTCAAGTTGATTAGACTGTATCGATATTAATCTATGCCTGCCCAAAATAAAGTTCGAAGGAAAAAAAGATTTGCGTGTCATCAACGAAAATAATATTACTGCCAGTCAATCAAAACAAAACAAAGGCGCTTTATGATTATCTTTGGAATTGCAAAATGATTGATCGGAAGAAATGTTTTCAAAAAAACTCATTGCCATTGGGAATGACAAAATCCCTGTACACGTTTTGAGTGGCTGCATTACATTTCCTGTCAATTTTTTGGTTGAACGACCGAACTATATTACAGAGACAAAAACACGGACGTAAATTAAATAAATTTCGAAATTCAAAATGAAATTTCCGGTGAATTAAGGATATACAAATCAGTTGATTGCGCAACTAACCAAGATGATGTCGTCAACTATCCACCAGAATTTTTTAACTCACTGGATTTGCCAGGATTGCTGCTTCATAATCTTATATATATATAAAAATAGACGTGTGTTTTCATATATTTCACTTTTCAACCACCACTACCAAGCACAGATCACCGGTCTTTGTGTGTGGAAGTAACATGGAGTTTCCTGTCGTGCACAACGTTGGCCGAATGACGATAGCTGTGGGGATGTGGGAGATATGATGATTAAAGTTGGCCAATGCATGGCGTTTTCATATTTCGATCAAAAATTTGTGTCTTCTTATACTTCTCTTTCCTGCCACAACTACATAGCATAGACCATTGGTGTTTGTGTGTGGTAGTAGAATCGTGTCTCCTGTCATGCACTATGGTTGTTAAATGTCGGTAGCTATGGGGGTGTGGGAGATATGGGGGTTGAAAGTGGTCGACCTGCGGCAATTTAATATTTCTGCCAAAGACGCATGTGTCATGGTGTATCACTTTTCAGCTAAAACTATCTATCGCAGATCACTGGCGTTTGTGTGTGGTAGTAACACAGAGTCACCTTTCGATCACAACATCGGCCGAATTTCAGTAACTGTGGTAGTGTGGGAGATATGGTGGTTGAAAGTGGCCGGTCAAGGATATTTTCGTATTTCGACAAAAGACATGTGCCTCCGCAAATGTCACTTTTCTGTCAAAACTACATAACATAGAGCATTGGTGTTTGTGTATGGTAGTAGAATCGTATCTCCTGTCGTGCACTATGGTCGTTAGATGTCGGTAGCTGTCAATACAAATTCTTTACAAACACGAACGAAGTCGTGGGTACCAGCTAGTATATTTATAAATAAATATCATTACAGTAGTAAGCATATAAGAAGAATGTTAGAAAGTTTTATAATCCAAGTTCTTATTGATTATTTGGTTTCTCAGTTTATTTGTTATAATGTTCATGTTGGAAAACATTTGATCTCATATTTGTTGAGGCAAGGATACTAGGAACATCACATGCAAACTTCTTCAACTTTTAAATTTGGCAAGCTCTTGCAGGTTCTGAAAATAATTTCATCTCTCTTTTGTAAATTTTTGATAGTAATTTGCTTGTTATTTGAAAGCAAAGCACATTTTTCTCTTTCTATATTCTCAGTTTCAGTAGCAAGACGTATAATTTTTGTTTTTCATAAATCTTTACTATTCAAACTTAACAGTTGCATTTCAAAAGTTGCTATTTCAATTCCAAATGGATGAAATCTTAATACAGTTACTTTTGCTTCAAGAGCATCTATAATAAGTGCCAGAGTTTCTTTTACTTGTTGAAAGTTTTGAAATATTTAGAAAAGATTTGTTCGTTTTCAAAATTGCCATTTTGAGAACTTCCTTATCAATTTTAGCATTGGTTTGATTTTGACCATCATCATCATCTAGGACAGCTTCCAGCCACTGGCCGGGTCTGCTGGGAACAAAAGCCTCACCAGTGCTTCCTGTCTAACCACTCTCTCTCTTCTTTCACAGTTGCCCAGTTTCCTCTACACATTTCTTAACGCATTTAATCCATCTGTCCCTCGGTCTTCCTGTAGGCCTCTTCCCTTTCAGTTCCATGTCCAGTATCTTCCTTGGTAACTTCTTCTCTCCCATTCTCTTTACATGCCCGTATCACTGTAAGCTATATTTTTCAATTCTCTGTTGTAGCGGTTCTTCTTTTATCATCTCGCTGATTCTCTCATTCCTTATTCTGTCTTGATTTTGATATTGTGAAAAATTTGGAAAATGCAATTAATGTCACTAGCCAAAAGAACCATTTTCCTTCAAAAGAACCAACTTCTTCAAGAAACAAAAACATTTCCTGTACCTTGCAGTTTAATGTTAATTCAGATGCATGATTATGTCCTCCATGAAATGTAATATTTGCAACCATTAATGTTCTTTTTATTCTGAATAATGTATATCTTTGTTTCCAAGTAATAATCCAATTTCTTTTAAGTAAGAAGCAAATTGTTGAAGCGTATTACCTCCTGAATGCCACCGCACATTGTTAAAATGAAGAAGATCTGAATAATTACTGTTTGTTTAACTAACAAGTTCTTTAAATTGATGGTAATGGGGCTTGTCACACAATTTTGCTAATAATCTTTATTAATAAATTCATAACTTGACCAATTATTTTGTAAATCTTTGTGCACAAGTGCTTTTTAATGGATTATGCAGGGAGGAAAAATCGCATTGTGATTAATTTTCACTTTTAAATTGGAAACAAACCCTTTTTTCACCCCAACATACTCATGGCTCCATCTGCTGGTATTGACACAATTTTAGTGAAGTAGATGTGATTTTTTCCCACATACACCTAATGATAATGGCAGATAATGGGTCTGCCTTTTAAGTGGCAGTAATCTTAAAAGTTCTTCTTTACTTCCTTCAGAAGAAATATATCACATAAAAGGCTAACTTCTGTTGTGTTTTGTGTGTTGCAAGACTCATTTGCTGAAATTGATTAGACTGAAGGTAGTTTAATATCTTCCACTTGTTAGCTTATGTGTTTGGGAATGTCTTAGCCACCTGTTACAGTTTTAGCAGATTATGGAATATTTAAAATTTATTTAAGATGTTGGCTGTATTTTTAAAATCTACAAAGTGTTCTTTAGATAAATTAACATACTCACCATCTGTATAAAGTTTTCCTGTCTTAGCTATATCATTTATCACTATGAAGTTTCCATTGTTAATAGTATAAGTAGATTTCAACCAACTATTAAATGTAGTGGTTGATTTTTTTTTATACTTTTCTAAAATTCTTCCACTGCTTTCCTTTACATATTATAAGCAGGTTATGTTGTGGAAAATGAGCTATGCTTTGTTTGAAAGTGTCTCTCTGCATTCAACTTACTATTCACAATTTATTCTTTGCAAATGAAACATGTGGGAAGACCATTTGAGTTGACATTGAACACAAGAACTCCATCCATTCAGTCATTAATTTGCAATGCTTATCTGCTTTTTATCATATTTTGTTCTTAGCAGCCATGTAATAGAGTCTGTAAAGACATGTTAAAAAATATTTTTAAGAATTAAATAAGAAAATAAAAGTGGTACACCAAACAAATTTGATGGTGATTCATACCCAGAGAAACAAATATTTTAAAATCACAAATCATCACAAAATCAAAGGCAACACAATAATAGTCAAGACAAAGAAAATAACTGATTTGATCAAGCATCATCTGTTGGCTTAAAACTGCTGTAATATTGTGTTTAATTAATTGTCATTATCAGTAAAGGTTGTCAAAAAAACTTGCTTATAATGAGGTTTGGTAGCCTTCCTGGTCTTCAGACCTTGCTGACCTAACTATTACTACTACTACTACTACTAACTACAACATCAAGTAAAGATATATGGGAGGGAAAAATACTATCATCAGAGAGTTGCATATATATTAACAGAGAGTCACACTTATATTATCAAAGAGGCACATGTTTTCTAACCACTGATATATTGTTCATATTCTCTTTCCAGATGAAGTCTTTACCTTTATACATTCTAAAATCATTAAAATTTTGCAGAGTTAACCTAAAGGGTAAGTCACAGATTCAGTTCATATTTTAGCCAGATCAACTAATTCTTTCAAGATCTTTGATCCTTTATTTTGTATAGTCTCTGTCTGCACAAAACATCTGTCTTTATTACATCCAATTACCTTTATACACAACAGATTATTATCTGATTCTGCAGAACAAACCCTTAGGGTGAAACACATCTCAGGTTTGCATTAAGCTGCTGTAATATATGTATCATATCTTCGACATATCCCCTAAAACAGTTTAAAGGAATCTTAGCATTTATCAGCCTCATAGAAAATCACTTTTAGAAGCATTTTCTTGGTTAAAAAAACACTTTAGACCAAACTCAGACATCATCGTAAAAATTCAAAGCTTCAAAAAGTCGAAGCTTTTTTTTTAGCATCCCTCATATTTCATTCATTTCCAGAGGTGCAGTGGAGAATAACGATCAGTTTAAGGTATAACATGTATAGCAGCTGCAAAAATCTATTAAAAAAGATATAACAAGATTTAAAACAACATGGTGAGGCCAGACTAAAATCTTTTTCAAAATACAGACCTTTGTTTTCAAGATATTGGAGAGTTTTATACGTCAATAGATTCAGAATCAAAAGATGCATGTTATATGTGAAAATAGACCTCATAGTCGAATGAGGATAAGGTTGTTCAGGCAAAAATAGGTATTGATAGATTTTGTAATTTTTTGAAACAAAGGAGATACAGCCTTGAAATTATGTTCATAGTAAAGAGAGAAATTGATTGATGCTTTGTTCGATAATTCCGATGCTATTTAAGCATTGAAAGTGAATATAAGATTTCTCTACAATAAGGCCAAATGGTGAAATACTGACAAAAATATTGTGTTTCCAATACACAATCCGGTGGTACACCCATGGAGACTTCATTGCAAGTATTAAAACATTGGATAAGTTATTCTTTCTATCCTCATCTTTATATCATATATATTATTTCTATAATGTAATTTTTTGTCACTGGCCTGTATCTTCCTTCATACTTAACTGAAATCAATAAATGAGGTGTCATTAGAAAGCTTATGGTCTCCAGTTTGGTCACATTAAATTTTAAGAAAGGAAGTTTTCGGAATTCGACCCTTAAAGGTAAAAAATGTCAATATTTCTAATGCTGTTTTATGTGTTCCAAGCCATTTATCTCCCTGAATATCTATCTGAAATCATTTAATGAAGTATCATTTTAAAGATTAAGATCCCCGCTTTAGTGGCGTCATATACTAAGACAGAAATTTTTCGGAATTCGACTCTTAAAGGGCAAAGGTATCAATATTTTTGCAATGCATTTTTGTGTCACGACCCATTTTTCTTCTTCATATCTAACCGAAATAGACAAATGAGGTATCATATTAAAGACTAAGGTCTCCGCCATGGTAACATTATATTTTAAGAAAGGAATTTTTCGAAATTCGACCCTTAAAAGGCAAAAATGTCAATTTTTCTAAAATGCTTTTTTTGTGTCTTGAGCCATTTATCTCCCTGGATATCTAATCAAAATCGATAAATCAAGTAAGATTATGAGGAGTAATGTCTCAGCTTTGGTGACATCATATTTTAAGAAAGAATGTTTTTGGAATTCAACCCTTAAAGGGAAAAAGTATAAATTTTTCAACAACAGATTTTTGTCTCAAGAGCTATTTATCTTCCTTGATATCTAACCAATTTAGATAAACGAGGTATCATATTAAAGATTAATGTCACCGCTGTGGTAACATTACATTTTAACAAAGGAATTTTTCGTATATCGACCCTTAAAGGGTGAAAATGTCAATTTTTCTAAAATACGTTTCTTGTGTCTCGAGCGATTTATCTCCCTGGATATCTAACCAAAATCGATAAACGAAGTCGGATTATGAAGAGTAATATCTCCGCTTTGTGACATCATATTTTAAGAGAGAATGTTTTTGGAATTCAACCCTTAAAGGGAAAAAGTATAAATTTTTCTACAATGGATTTTTGTGTCATGAGCCATTTATCTTCCTTGATATCTAACAGATATAGATAAATGAGGTATCATATTAAAGATTAAGGTCTCCACCGTTGTAACATTATATCTTAAGAAAGGAATTTTTCGGAATTCGACCCTTAAAGGGCATAAATATCAGTATTTCTAAAATACTTTTATAGTGTCTCGAGCCATTTATCTCCCGTGATAATTAAACAAAATTAATAAACAAGGTGTCATTTTATAGATTGTTGGCTTCATAATTCTTTGGTTCTGTTAAACCATATTTTAAGGAAGAAATTTTTCAAAATTCTACCCTTAGAGGGCAAAATTATTAATATTTCTACAACGCATTTTTCTGTCGCGAGCTATTTATTTCCCTTGATACCTAACCGAATATAATCAATGAGGTATCATTTTAAATATTAAATTATCTGCTTTGGTCACTTCATATTTTAAGAAAAATCGTACTCCAAATTCAACCTTTAAAGGGTAAAAATATCATCATTTCTAAAACTTTTTTTTTTTTTTTGCCTGACTTGATAACTAACCGAAATCGGTAAATGAGGTATGATTTTAAAGAATAAAGTCGCTGCTTTGGTCACGCTATATTTTGTAAAAGGAATTTTTTGGAATTCCACCCTTATGGGGCAAAAGTATCAATATTATTTCTATAGTGTTTTTTTTATATATATATATACTACAAGCTATTTATCTTCTTCGATACCTAGCCGAAATTGATAAATATCATATTGTTTTAAACATTAAGGTCTCCAGTTAGGTAAAATCATAAATTAAGAAAGAATTTTTCTGAATTTGGTGCTTTAAGTGGTAGCGGGTATGAGACAGTTGAGAGCCAAGTCCCTAGATTGCAGCAGCAGATATCACAGAGATTTCAATAAACTTTTTTTATTCAATAAGTAGCTTTTCGGATTTTTTTTTTTTTTTTTTTTTTCTGTTGCTGAAAATGTTTCGTTTTGCCATGCAATTCCAATGTAAACATTTTATTCGCACAGCGACAAATATCACAGAGTGTTGATATGTTGTGTGCATTTTGTTCAGATTGGTTGTATTCTGTTAAAGTCGGTGACAGTTTTCGTAAATAAAGAGTGTTTTAAATTTTTCTAACTGTTTTGTAATATGTTGTAATTATTTTGATGCATACTTATTACGCTAAATATATATATATATATATAGGACTCAGATTAGGATAGGGAAATAAGCCATAACTCACCTTTAGATGAGGGATGTGGAGTGCGAACACACTGAAAAGACATAAACACAAATAATAAAGAAATTTTCGGGGAAAAAACCCTTTGTCAAATAGAGAACATTATGAGAGGTGGGTGCAGCCAGAGACTGCCTCACAACAGAAAGACCGGCGGTCTTTCTGTGATGCAGTCTCCGGCCCCACAGTTTTTATCTGATTTGAATGGAACTTTACATACATATACTTCAAAACTAGGAGAAAAATACTACCTACATAAGGTTTTTTTTTAAAAAAAAAAAAAAAAAAAAAAAAAAAAACACTCTCTCCTCTTTTCCAACCGCTTAATTTTTGTCAGCGTTTTTTATACAAAGCTTTAATCGATGACATTTGACTGATCATCTTGAAAGTTGGCTCATATATGCGTTTTTTCGTGGAGGTTTCTGACCAAATAAAACAAACCAAAAGCCACACCTTCTCCTCCTTTAACCCCTCCCCCTCCTATTTAATTTGAAATAGCCAAGTATTCTCCCCCTTTATCATAACCCCCTAATTTTTGCCAAAGTTTCCTATAGATACTAATAATTTTTATACGATGTTGAAAGAACTTTGTATGTGAATACTTTAAAACATATAGAAAAATCTGGTCTACATTTAGTTAGCAAGAACGCAACTCCTCTCCTCCTTTAGTTCCCTCCCCCCCCCCCTTATTTTTTTGCTATTATTCTTTATACATTCCCACAGTTTTTATCCAATGTCAATCGAACTTTGCACTCGTATTCTTTACTACTATTACTCCGCGATTCACTAAAAGTGTGTGGTGGAGGGTGCATTACACCTATCCGGAAAGGTAATGGTTTGGAAGGAATATACGGGATATGGCAGGAGGCGCCCATGGGCTATTGTGAGGAACCATCCGAGCATTTTATTTTACTCGCCCGGTAAATACTTTCTATTCCATTCCCTAATCGCTCATGGAAAAAATGAATACAGAAAAGAATCAGTTCTGGCCCTGATTTCTCTTATCTTAATTTCATGGTCATTCCGAGATACGAATGTTGCTGGTAGCAATATTTGTTTGCTGTCATTCTGAAATATATCGGTCGTTAATTTTTCAATTAGCTTCCGCCGAGAGCAGCGCCTTCGGTGTTCGAGGTCTTCCCAACCTAACTCCTTCAACATCGCACTTACGCTTTCCCTCCAACTATATATACCTGTCACGAATCGGGCGGCTCTTCTTTGAACCATCTCTAATGCCTCCATTAATCCCTTTTGATGGGGACCCCATACAGAGCAACAATATTCTAAGTGAGGCCGCATTAGTGACTTGTATGCAATTGATTTAACTTCCGGAGTGCATTGTTTTAAATTAAAACCTAGAAATCGAAGCATACAATTTGCTTCCCCAATTACATTCTCGATATGCTCATTCCACAACAAATTATTACGAATTGTTACCCCTAGGTATTTAGTGGAATCTACCGTTCTAAAGAGAGTATCATTAATAGTTATTCAGAGCTAAATGTTATCACCTTTTTACTTACACGCAGGGCTTGGCACTTTTTAGCGTTTAACTCCAACTGCCAATCTTTACACCACATAATTATTTTCATAATATCATCTTGTAATAAAACGCAGTCTTCCTGGGTTTTGATTTCATGCTAAATAATAGCACCATCGGCAAATAATCTTTTCATCCCCCTTATTAAGTCACACAAATCATTAATGTATATGAGAAACAACAGAGGCCCTATCATGCTTCCCTGGGAAACCCCGGACCTTACTTCTGTAAGTGATGAACGCTCACCGTCGAGAACTACACTCTGTGTTCTGCCATTCAGAAAGTCTGCAACCCAGTTGCATATTTGTCTATATATGCCGTAACTGTGAAGTTTCCTAAGTAACCTAGTGTGAGGCACAGTGTCAAAAGCTTTCCTGGGATTGCACATCTATAATACGGCTCTTGTCGTGAATTAAAAGGGCAAGTTGAGTTTCACAGCATCGGCCTTTTCTGAATCCATGTTGATATGGGCTTAAAAGCTCACCTTCATCCAAAAACTGCATGACATTTGAATAGATAATGTGTTCTAAAATCCTGCAAAACATTGAGGTTAACGAGATCGGCCTATAATTTTGAGGATCATTAACATTCCCATATTTAAACACTGGACTTATGATGGCAGTCTTCCATTCGGCTGGTATTTTTCCTTGATCCAAGGAGGCGGTAAATAATTTCATCAAATATGGTGCAATTTCCTTTGCGTAGCTAGAGTAGAATCTAGTAAGAATACTGTCTCGTCCGGGAGCCTTATTGGGATTTACATACATAAGCAGTTTAGTTATTGCCTTGACATCGAGAACAAGATCATTCATAATTTTGTTGGTACGGTTGTTAAAGATTGGATTCTCCTCCGAGTTTTCTGTCGTGAAAGCTTTTTTAAGTACATTATTCAAAATTTCTGCTTGCTCTGCACTAGTTTCTGATAAATCTCCCATTTTCCTTAATACTTTTAAACAATCAGAAAAATACTTTTTACCTTTGGTTGCCAAATCCAAACCCCTCTTCCCCTTTACTCCGTCCTCTCTTAATCTCCAATGTTCCTTACACAAACTCACAGTTTCCAATTGAGTTGGATGGAACTTTGCACGAGTACACACTGAAGGAAAGAGAAAAATGTTGTCTACATTTGGTTTACAAAAACCTACCCACTTTCCCCTATCACACTAATTTGCGAATATCTCAAAAACGGTGGGGAAATTATCTAAAGTAGGTAGTGATATTTTTGGAGTATGTAACATTTCCTGTTAAACAGCACTGGACCGAATGGAATCAGACAGTTGCTGACCTAGAAAATCAAACTTGAATTATTAAAATTAAAGTTTTTGTGACAACACCCACACCTACAGTTTGTTCAATATCGATGGAAGTTTGCACACATGTTTAATAATAAGTGAAAAGGATGTTTACATTTAGTTTACAAAACTGCTCTTGCTCTCGCCTTTTACTGATTTACATGTGCAACTATTCCGCGTTTAGTATATATCTGCAAAACGAACTAAGAGATTTTTTTATGGATATATGCTGATTGGAATCACCAAAAACATTACACAGTCAAGATCATTGCAATAAACTTAAAAATTGAATGCAACAGTAATTAAAATTTATATCTAAATATATAATTTTAACTAAATACAAACATTCAAATGTAGTCATTCAATCTATATGTTTACTAAGTCTAGCAATAGTGAAGCATTGCTGGGTCAGCTAGTCTTATATATAAAAATAAATTTTGTTTGTATGTTCATCTTCTGTGCGTTCCTATACCACTATCCGATTTTAATGAAACTTAGATGAGTTATTTTGTGCACATATGTGAAGGTTTCTGACAAAACAAATCCACCCTCTCTTCCCCCCTACAACCCTTACTTTCATTTGTACCCACATTTTTTTATCCAATTTTGATGGAACTTTGCAGACGTATACTTTAAAACAAACAGAAAAGTGCTTCCTAGTCTCCATTGATGTAACTTCCCTCTATACCAACATTCCACACTGTCAGGGCCTCAGTACCCTGGAACACTTCCTAGATCTGAGACCCCTTTACAGCTGTCCTAGTACATACTTCCTTTCATCCTTGCCTCACCTGATCCTCTCCAAAAACTTCTTCACCTTTAGTTCCACAGTATATCACCAGATCTGTGGCACTGCTGTGGGCACCCGCATGGCCCCTTCCTATGTCAACTTGTTCCTTGGTTGTCTGGAGGAATGTTTCCTGAACCACACCCCCTTTAAACCCACTATGTGGTTCAGATACATAGATGATATATTTATGATCTGGACCCAAAGTGAAAATCAACACCTTCATTCCCTTAAAAATAGCCATTCCATTCATTTCACCTAGACCTACTACTGCACACACATCACATTCCTTAATGTGGACATCACGCTCAGGCAGGGTGCCCTTCATAGCTCTGTCAACAGCAAACCAACTAATCTATAGCAATATCTACATTTTGACATTTTCCACCCACTCCATACCAAACATTCCCTTCCCTACAGCCTTGCTATCTGCGGCAAACGTATCTGTTCTGATGCTGAATCCCTCTCCCAGTATTTCCAGAACCTATCCCAAGCCCTTATTTCATACTCCTACCCAGCAGATCTTATACATAAACAAATCACTTGTGCAATCACCCATCCTCCATGTAACCACTCCCACCTGGTACCTCTAAAATCTAACCATAGCCCTGTCTTTATCACCCAGTTCTCGCCTGGCCTTAAACCCATCAATCGAATCCTACAACAGAGGCATGACTTCCTTTGCTCCTTTCTAGAAATGCGCACTCTCTTGCCAAAAATTCTTCCAACTTTCCCCCATACTTGTTTCAGCAGACCACCTAACTTCAAAAACATCTTGATTTTCAAGTACTGTCCATCTGATGCTCCAAAAACACCTTATGGATCTTTTCCTTGTAATAGACCTCACTGCAAAACCTGCAACATGCATCCCCCTCTAGTACATATTGCAACCCTGTCACAGGGGATACCATCCTCATCATTGGACATACCAAATCCACATGCTCCACAACGCACATCGTATACCAGCTAACTTGCCGCCTTTGCACTAGTTCTTATATACACAACAACTTTCAACCAGAATGAATGGCCACAGACAAACATTCCACACCCGCAATTTATATCTTCCAATACCAGAACATGCTAACAACCACAATTCCAACAACCTCAATGACTGTTTCACCATGAGAGCAATCAGAGTATTCCCCGGAACCACCGCCGCTTCAGAAGTTCGGAGATGGGAACTTGCATACAAAAAACCTAGATACCAGACACCCACCTGGCCTCAACCATCAATAAAATTCCTTTCTTTGACACCGAGCATGGTGGTGTAATGGCTAGCGTTCCGGCCTCGCATTCGGGAGGACAGCGGTTCGAATCTCCGTCCGGTCCGAATTCCGTCCCATTCCTTGCCCCCCATTCTTTCCGGTCTCTAAAGACCTCGCTGTTAGAGAGAAATAAAGCAAATAATAATAATAATAATAATAAAAACTTTCTTTGACACATCACTCATTGTTATTAATATTAGTATTATCATTATTGTCATTTAACTAGTTACAATTTTTTTTCAAAATTCATCGGTCAATATTTACTTGCCTAATTTTTGTTTCAACATTCCGTACCCTTTTGGTATATTAGTAATTCTATCACCATCTGTGATATATATATATAACATCTCAGTTCCCCTGCCCTATCAATAATGCACTCAGTCAAGTAAGAAACTTTGGCGTGTGCACACCTCCTGAACCACATTACTCATTTCCTTCAGCATGAATAAGGTGTAAAACTGAAATATTGTGTATTCTTGTGTTCATCATTTATGTTTTTCACCCATCGCTTCCTTCAACCTTGGTGAGTGATGAGTCATTTTCCCTTTCCTTGTCATTTATATTGCTAATGAAATGTTAATACATTTCTTAATAATCAAGTTTGTCAATTCTTTTATAAATATGGCTTACAGGACCATCAAAAATATGCCCACTTTTGCTGGTATCTTTGAAGTCTTGGTGTTTGTAACACCAAATTTTTCCCTCATAATAATGTCACCAACTCCATCATCATCCTCCTCTTCATGTTGTTTTATTATGCTACCATGAAAGCTTTTAGTTTTACTTTGTGTGTTCATTTATGATGCCATTCCCTTTCTTCTTTGGAATATGTTTCATCATTGGGGTAACAAAAACTGTTTTTTCAAGCTTACTTGTGATCCCTCTTTTGGAAATAGATGCAGTTTTAAATTTTTTTCTTTAATGCATCATAATTATTATACCATTGTTGAGCCACTTTTTTCTTGCAATTTGTTTTGTTTTTTGTGTAGAGGATGTTCTGCTGATTTCTGTACTTATTCCTCTATGACATTCCATGGTACTCGCTTGTTGTGGCATTATTATACACAGATTTTTCATCTACTTCAAACGCACTTGACTCTACGTGCTTATGCACTGGTTACCTATATTTATTCCTTCTGTATATTTTCTTGTAACCTAGGGAACATATTGTGTTATTACCACATATTCCAACTCCTGGAGCAATTTTAATGACTCTTTGCTGACCTGCAGTGGAGTAGAATTGATTTCAAGTCGAGACTCAAGGCATTCACATAGAAAGCATGTATTTATGGTGTTTAGTTTGTTTCTTACAGATAAGTTCTACTAAATTATCATTTCACGATGCATGTATTTAATGAGGGTCACAAGTTTCTCCTTCCATTGAGGTAGCATTTATGCCATCCATTAATCTAATCTCCTTTCAGTCTTTTTACATGTTTGTTATTTTCCTTATATACCTATTATATTTTCTTTCCGTGCCTAATTGAAGCTATACAGGCTTGTGGAATCATATTGTTTTTTTATTGTATGTTTATTCTAAGAAATACAATTCCAGCACTGTGTTTTTTGTATCCAACTAAACTCCTTATTCACATATACAGACGAAACATGCCAAGCCTCAATACATGACTGTAGTCACTTTTATTAGCTCAAACATAGAGGCTTTAGTTTTTTGGTGAGCCTCAGTAAGTGCAGTCCTAATCCACATCCATTGTGTCTCATCTCTGGACATAGATATGTCAAAAATGTGTTCCTTACTGCTTTGCTGCATTCTTCCATGGTAACTGATGTGTTTACTATTCCTATCCTTGTTCTTCTTGCTCACATCATCATCATCATGATCATCATTTTATAGACCCACTTTTGTGGGTCAGTCCTAACACTTCCTTCTATCCAGATGTTTTTTTCTTATTTTGAAAGCATGTTTATAAGTCAGACTACTGGCTTGCTAGTCCTGTTGTAGTCTTATGGAGAAGTGGATGTGTTGCCATCTGCCTGCAAAATGTGTTAACTATGTAGTGGGTGCAATAAGTATATTTTTTATATGGACAGGAGAGATAAAATACACCCCACACTCACCAAAGCTGAAGGGAGGAGGGCAGTAGCAACACACAACAACACACAAACACAGAAAAAACATAAAAATGTTTTTTATTTGTTTAAAGTGTAGTTTGAGTTGGAGATTGGTGACTGTCCCAGCATTCACTATGATGATTATGGAAAATGGCCTAAAAACCACAATCAGGATGGCTGGTATGAGGGGATCAGGTTTGGCCTGTTGTTCCTCCTAGATCTAGTGTGCTGGTGCCTTAACATATGTAGCCACACCACCAGGTTCCCTATCCTTCCTTCCATATAATTTCTATTATGATTATACACCAAGAATAAAGTTCATAGTGTTGTTACAAGAATAAAGCTGGTTTTATTGCTTCAAAAGGAGGAAAGTAATTAATTACCACAGCAGGAGAAAATATGTTGTCTTACATGTGTTGTATGCCCTTGAATCTACCATTCCCTGCCCTTAATATATCGCCGCATTTCAGGTCCTGGCTGGCATGTGGCATCCACTTGTAAGTTGCACCTAAAAAGATGAAAGGAAAAAGTGTGTGCGTGAAGTATTGTGTAGAAGAAAGTCATGTGGCAGTTATTTCCTGTGGTTTCAGCATTAGGAGTCTTCAAATTAAGCCAGCAGTATAGGAAATCTTTTTATCTTGGCTTTATTTGAAGATATAAGAAATTGGATAGGAAACACATTCTTCAGAGCTTATGCCAACTTGCCTTATGGTATCTTAGGTAGGGGGTGGAGTAGTAAGTATCATGTGATGTTATGAAAATCCAGAATGTTGGTGTTTGATTGGCCCGCTGCTGCATTGCTAGAGTATCACTCGTGATGAATTGTCTTTGAAATACTTCAAGGAATATAAGGAGAAAAATATAATTTATCAAATTCAGTTAATTTTTTATGCAACCATTTCCACAAATCAGTTGAGTAGATAGTAACAATCTGATGATGAAATCATCAATTAAAGCAGATATCCCTGCTTTGAAATGACTGGTTGTTCCAAAGATTTTGGTATGCATCATCAGCCACCACTACTGATTTTTACCTCAAACTTTTGATGATGAATGAGTTTTTTACATCAAACTTTTGATGATTAACAAGTTGTCATGTATAAATTTCCTTGATTGTCTAGGCTTCCATGCCCCTGGTCAATGTGATCATGGTTCTCCTCTGTTTTAGTGAAGGGATATAAGTCTAAAACATTGTGTATGAATGAGTTAATGCTGCTCCAGCTAGAGAAACAAGAAAATACATACATTCAATTTCTTGAATAATCTTATGTTTAGTAAAGTGCTGTTTGCCCTTTATGAACTTTTCTTACAGGTTAATGAGTTCTATCAATTTGGTCTCTCTTGTACTTTATTGAAAGAGAGATGGTCATTTTTATCATTAATACATCATGGAAAATAATCTTGATAATTTGATTACTATCCTCAAAACATTTAATCACATCACTGTTTTGGAAGGCTATAATCATATGAATTGTTTTAAGCATTTAAACTTTTTTATTTATTTACTGATTCTTTTCACAGTCACTTCTCATATCCCCCACCAACCATGTCATCAGGGGAACTGCTGGATGAGACAAAAGCAAAGGAATTACAAGTTGCAGCTTTAGAAAAACAACAGATTTTAGAGTTTGAATCGTATCTTGCAGCAGCTTCTACAAAACAGACAATCACAGAACAAACTAGTTTATTATTACCTCAGGTGAGCAGTTTTAATTTTTTGAAGCTTCAAACATTATAAGACAATGTGATATATTAGTGACTAAAATTTACAATGTATTTTTTATCTGTTATCACATATAATTTTCATAATTTCTTATGGATGAGTACTTAAATTCATGAAAATGAGTGGATATAAAAACATTCATCATGGTAGACACTATACGTCCTTACAAATTTCTTTAAATATAAAAATTAATTTTCATCTTTCAGATCTATTTTGTTTAAGCTAATGTCCACAGCAGCTGTCAAGTTTTGTCCCATGTTCTTTGTTAATTGTGTTATGTTGTTTCATCTCCCTGCTATTATCTTATATTGCATACTTTGATTGTATATCTGCTTCCAGCTGATAACAATGGATCCTACCGGTCCTCCTCGTAAACCACCTCAGGGAACTTTAGATACCCTGCGTATGCTCAATGTGTCACACCGAATGGGCCACCTGCTATGCCGTAGCAGACAGCCAGATTTCCTGTTGGACATTATACAGCGACAAGGGGCTTCCCAGTCCATGCCTTGGCTGGCAGACCTAGTTGAAAGTTCAGAAGGAGCTTTGAGGTAAGGTGTTGATTTTTTTACTTTTTAACACTTAAAATTTGATAATACTTTACTCATTGTGTTGTGTGATGCAAAATTGTATTACAAAATGCATCCAGGTAAATTTTTGCTATCTTTGTAAACTTCATTGATTTGCAAAGATATTTACGATCCCTGGAGATAACTGAGCCTTTTTGCTCTACTGAACATTGAACATAATAACACCTGGAGTTCATCCAGGTGCCAAAACACCTTATAATCATCCATTTTCCCCGCTTGTGTGGTTTAACACCCTTCAAAATCCATTATCAGTTGACTGAGTTGTGCTGTAATGGTTTAGTGGGAAAAACTATTTTCTGGCTTTGAAACTCATTAGAGCTGAAAAATGTACAAAAAGAATACTTGTCTATGCACCAGACTAAACTAACATGGTTACAGAGGTCTGCCATTTGATTCTAAAATAATCTCAGCCAAGATTACTCATGCATAGCAGAGTAGTGGACCGTAAAGGATGCACATGTACTTTTCCACCAACTGAACTCTGCATCCACTTAGTATTCATTAATTAGAGCTTTCTTCAGGACAAGAACTACTCTTCATGTTCCCGTCAGGGAGTATCTTGCATCTAATGATTTTATGCTTTTTCAATGATGAACATTTACCATGTTAGCACATTTTCCAGTCTTTCTATTCCTACTTCAGTGATTTTCCACTGGTCAAACTATACCCTTAAATAAGAATTTGCTTTAGCCATACAATTAAGGTGTTAATATAAAAAATGTGTTTTTCTAGTGGAGTTTATGTTGATAACTGTTGGGTAAATTTCTTATATAAGCTAATTTTCAGGAAAAAAAAAGTGGTAGACATTGTAATAATTGTATTTCAGTGTGCATTGTGTAGTGCAGACTAGTAATTTTTGTGTGTAATTTTTTAGGTGATTTCACACGTATCTCTAATTTCTTGGCTGGCTATTGTGAAGCAATCTGTTGTACGATTATTTACTTTGATGCATGTTGGTTTATAAAGACAAAGCACTTATGCTATCCAAATTTTCAGAAGATTCTGTATTTATTTATAACAATTGTCAAACATCTTATGAATTTTGTCTGTATCTAAATAATTCTTGTTTGCAGTGGTATACCAATCAGAGTTTTTTACTATTCCACAGCCACCTTCCTGTTCAGTGCCTGTGTGAATTTTTACTAAGTTCAGGAACTCTACAACAACCTGAAAAGCAACAAAAACAACAACAGCTATTGCAACATCTGCAGGCTCTGTTAACAGATCCAGAACAGGAGCCTCAAATACCATGTGAAGTGCTTGAATATTTTCTTAGGAGGCTGAGTGCTGTGCAGGCTGCAAGCAGGGTTCAAGCAGTAAAGGTAGGTTCCAAAAGTTATAAGGAAGACTAGTAGTAAGGAACAAGTTAGTTGTTTTTAATCTTTTAATTGTTGAGTGCTGTGTGAAATGCAGTACAGATAATACCTAGTCTTGAGATATAACTCCACTTGTTATCAAAATATACTTTTATTGTGTTCATAAAACTATTCTTTTTCTTGAAGTATGAGAATACAATACAGTTTGGAGCAAAACTAAAAAGTTTCTTACAATACAATGCAGAAAATGATAGAAGCAAACCTTTCACTCATTAAATCTGAAGGAATGAGTGTTGTAATGGCATTATTTCCCTGTTCCATTACTATAGTCTCCTCTTCATTTTCAAGTTATACATGCATTTCATTGCCAAATTCAGGGTACAATAAACTACAAATTTGTTTTATTGCAATTGTTACATGGAAGAATGTATGAATCTTTAACATCATTAGACTGTATCAGGTATAACCCTATGTGCAGCTTGTGAACAAAAAAATTGGAGTATGTAATGTTTCTAAAACAAGAATACTATTCTGTTAATTGATAGAAGTGCAGCATTTCTTTGTGTGTTTCTCTTGTGGATAGTATATATTTCTAATGGTTGAAAGCAATACGTATATAAAATACTTTTTTTTTTTTTAAATGTCCATTCTATCACATTAATAAACTTCTTTATTACTTTTATTTATTAATCTTGTTCCATAGATCCCAGCTGAGGAAGGGACCCTGGGGAGAAAATTATTATGTGTTACGAAGACAAATATTTAAATAAATAAAAGAAAATGAAATAAAAATAAACAATAATTTTTACAACTGAATTTTGCTGAAGTAATATTAGATACAATTAATTCTTTTCTACAGATTATTGAATTAGTGGAAGTTGCCAATAAGATAACATCTCAGTTCTTCTTTAAGTATATCTTTCTTATCTACAAACTGTTCTATACTTTTGGGAAGTTTATTAAATAGATGTGTCCCAGAGCAATTAATTCCTCTTTTTACTATTGTCAGTGATAGTTTTGTTTTGTACAAGTTATTTCTGTTTCTTGTATCGAAATTGTATGCATGTGAATTTAATGTAAACAAGTTAAAATGTTCTGTGTTACATGAGAGAATATATATACTGAGAAGTCATAGTAAGAATACTGAATTTTTCTAAGAGTTCTTAGTTCTTAACAACTGATGTGGCTTATCTGCAGTAATTGGGTGACATTCACCAGAGTGGCATCATTTGCTGTGTTTTACACATTGGCAAAGGTCACAAATGTGAGCACACCTTGTTGCTTCTCGTCGGAGTGACCCAGCATACCATTCCTGGACTAGCATGTGCTATAACTTTTCAGTGCCTTGGTGCCCAAATTCCTTATGGTACACTTGCAGGTGACCAGATCCTCCAATTCTCGACTGCATTACTCCTTCGAAAACATGCATCAATGAAAATTGTACAGAGTATTGAGACATTGTTTGTACAGAGATCTTCCCCTCCGGTCCCATCTTCCAACAATCTACTTATCTTCACAATCCTTGGATGTTCCTTTTGTGCTAATATTAGAGACCTTTTTAGTTCTATAGAACTTGACCCATCATGAAAATGTACAGCCACCAGCAGTACTTCTCTCGGATGTTCTATCAAGCCTACACCAGTTTTCGTCCCTGCTGGGTTTTGACTCAGCCAGTCTGCCACCACGTTATCTGCACCTTTGCAGAACTGAATTCTAATGTCAAATTGTTGTAAAAAAAATGGCCCACCTGGCTATTTGACTACTTGTGAATCTTGCATTTGTGAGTGAAGTCAGGGCTTGTTTCCTAGTCGAACTACGAATTTCGTTAAGACCAATTCCACCTGGTTGTATGCTATCACTTCAGGGCCTATTGATACTCTTCTACTATTCTCGTTGTTCCAAATGGTGCCAATTATCGCTTCAATTTCCGCACATTTTGCAAAAATGTCGTCCTGAATATTAATCTGCCCTTGACGTAATTCTTTGTCTCCTTCTTGTAGTACTTTGACAGATTTGTCAATTTTTTTTATCCTATCATTAATTGTTGAGTGTGCTTGCTCTGTGCTATCCCACAAATCAAAAACTACCTTTTCAGTGTTTGAAACACGTGTTTCGTGCTTCGATAGACCATCTTCCATCTCATCACATCGTGTAACCAGTTGGTTTGATATGCCCTGTATAGCAGACATTACCTTTTGAATGTTTGTTTGAAAGTTTTCAGGTTTATTATTGGTTTCTGCACAAAATTTAGCAATTTGGATTTCGACTGACTGCTCAATGAACTAATTTTTTCATGAATCTATGAATTTTGATCACACACCTTTGTTTGTTGTGCATTAATTTGATACTGAATCTGTTCAGTTAGTTGTACAAATAATTGTTGCATTGCTAAAAGTACAGACCCTTGCATGACCTGTTCACTCTCATCGTTCTGCCCATGTTCGTTCTGATTACTAATATGTCTGGGAGCAACCATGTCAGTTTGGTCTGATTGACCCGAGAACGCCATTGTATCCGATTCACACTGGCTTACTGATTCGCTGTTATTCCCTACAGGCACCACAAGCCCAGATTGCATACTATTATTCTGCATTTACAAATATCCTCGAGCATTATTTGGCATGATTTTAAAATTAACAGTGGATTTGTGTATTTTCTCTGTTTCATCTATGTTTCCAACAGTTCTTACATATATTAGAAGCACAAATTAATTTGGGAACAAATTTAAAGATGTTTCCTCCCATCCTTAACTGATATCTAGTTTCCATGTATACCCAATTATAGCATTGTCATAGAAGGAAACCACAGAAGCAAACAATAAGAATGTGGCATGACCTAATTGTTATAAAAAATTATTTCACAAATTCACTTAAAATATGTACATCAACAGAACAGCAAGAATAAAACAAACAAAACACATCGTAATATGACTGTGTAAAACATTCACATCATTGAAAATACCCAGAATCAACACAGCCACGTAACATTCAACAAGCACAATGCTGGTATGAACAATGCTGATTTATGGAACGTACATCAAAAGTAACAAAAATGCATGTATGTACAACATATCAACATAATCAGGATTCACCGTTCCTGAAATACAAGGTTAGCATATCACATATAAGTGTATACTATCATAGCCAGTCATCATTCATCATCGGTACTACTGCTGAAAAACACAAATACACAGAAATTTGTAAGATAATTAATATCAACCACAAGAAAGTAATTAATTTGAATTGTATTGACTCTGAATTAATCGAACGCCCCAAGTTGGGCAGACACTGTAACGTTCCAGGTTGTGGTACGTTATTTAACAGTTTCAACGTCATTCATTTTAGGCAACAGGGGTTAATAACAGATTGAAATTATCAATTGTTTGCATAAATTATCCATAATACAATTAATAGGAGTGCACCGGAATAGTAAGAAAAAGGTAAAGTATGAAAACCCCAATTAACTACTGAAGAATAATAATACAATTTATTTGACTAATAATGAAAATTAATATTTATTTAATGTACCATCTAAAACAGAAACAGATTCCCTCGACAGTTCAACAAGCAAGAAAGTAGCAATGACATTCTAATCAGGGCGCTCTGGGTCGAATTCTGAGATCTTGCTGCGTACAGCAGAATTTGGTGGTGATTACCGCATAGATGATATGCCGCTGGCTGGTACATAATCTCATAAGAAGTACTACACGACCAAAAGTGTACTCCATAGTACCAGGCTCTCCATACTGTATCAGACAGTGAAACAGGTGGGCAGGTGAGACATCGCCGGTCACACCAGTAACCAGAATGTCCTGGTCAAAACGCCGCCCCTTAACTGGGAGGCTCTACCAGTGTTTCCGTGCAGAAGTGAGACCTCTCGCTCTCAAAGCTCACACAAGAATGCCCACACAACCATCGATCCTCTCAGACTGCAGACATCGGGTCCTCGTGGTAAGCCATGAAACAAAAAAAAAAACAAAAAAAAAACAAAAAAAAAAAACAAAAAAAAAAAAAAAAACAGTAAACCATTGGTTTGTAGCCACCCGAATGCACATCACTGTTTAGCTTAAAGGTCTTGCTACCCCTGGTATCTGGCGTACGTCCAACAGATGACTCTCCCCTTGACAGAGCCAGGGCACCCTTCTCAGAGAGCACTAGAAAAAACTTTTCTCCCGCTAACTCACTGCTCTGTTCTGATGAAACTCACTTTATTTTATAAGGTCTATCTTAAATGTCATTGTCTTTATGAAATATTGTCATGTGTCAAACCTGACACATTACAGCACACAGCCCTCCTACTAACTGTTACAGTGCAGAGGCAAGCACAAATATTGATGTGTATATTACAAACACTTTTGCAGAAAATCTGCTCTGATGTTACTCTTAAAGAAGTAATCACAGCAATAAATAGAATGAAAAAAGACTGTACAGAATTCCAGCTGACAGGAATTGGTGATAAAATTAACTCCAGTTTTTGCTGACCCCTGAACTAATTTCAAGAATCAGAGTGGATATGCAAGAATATGGAAACAAACCTAACTGAGAATTCTAAAGAAAGGATAAGATACATTTTTATCAAAATTTTACCAACCATTTTGATTATTAAATGTGCTTGGGAATTTTCGAGATATCTTTTTCAAGGAGATTGTAAGGTTATAAAAAAAGTGTGGCTAAATCATTAAGAATGTTTGTTGTTCTAAATGCAACTATGTAAGCTCATTACTAATGGGTTAATTGTCCTTCACTTAGAAATAACTCTTGTTAAAGCAACAGAACACTGTCCTGTCATGAAGTCATGTGACAATATTGAGGATCATTGTTAATTGGCTCTGCATAGTTCACGTACTGGTTTGAAAGAAGTTGTAGCTAGTTTGGCTGTGTACATGGTGCCATTAAACACAGTAGTTCCTTACTAATACTGTACATAACGTTCCTCTTACAAACTAGGCTGATTACAGGAAAAGGCATGGGTTTAGCAGCATGACAACAGACAACTTCTATAGAGTCCACCGTTCATAGAGATTTATTAGTGGAAAAAATCTCACATACAACTTGCTAGATTAAACCACTAGTTCATTCAGATTGACCATACTTAATTTCTAAAAACTGCATAGTTGAACTTGGGAAGCGACAGATTAATTACACGCACACCAAACTGTAGCTAATAGTCTCCCTCCCTTTTTAGATTGCACTTAAGGACTGTTTATGGACACTGAGAATTCATTCCTCACTTCATAGGTACGACAAATAGTTTTATGGTCCTCCCTGTATTCTGCACTCTTTTCCACTGTGGTACTCCACTGCAAAACCTTACACACACACACACACACACACACACACACACACACACACAAGTAGCTTCCACTTCACACTGCTACTAACCAACTGAGGTGATTTTCTCCCTTGATAATAACCCTGCAGCAGGGGCCAGTATTGATATTGTGTAAAGTCACAAGCTTTAAAAGCATTGGGAACTAAGTGGTATTAAATGCCAATTAATTCTGAAGCGAAAATTCAACAAATGATGCCAAAAATAAGTCTATGAAAATAATTGTAAATAGTATAAAGTAATATGTAGTGGGCTCTTTGTGCACAGCACAGGGGCATTTGACAGTTTATGGTGGCTGCTTGAATGGCTAAGAAGAATACATTGGTCAAAAAGGTGGTTCCACACTTTTAAATACTATTGCAAATCCAGAACTGCTTCCCTGAGGTGACAGAAACTGTCCATTACAAAGACCCTAACAAAATGCTGTCTACAAAAATTGGGTTATGGTCCAGCATTCTGGGATGTAGGGCTGGAAACAGTAATGGTAATGCTTCAAAAAATGGGTCTTACTGCATTTGTTGATGATCTTTTGTTGCTCATGGAAGGGAAGACAAGCAGAAATTGAAATTAATATAGCTCTCAGCTGCCTTGGCTGTTGGTGCAAAAACATTTATTTTAGCACCATACAAGATGCCCTACCATGAAAATCAGTTTTACCTCAGTTCACAGATGTTAATTGTATAGATTCTTAGACATTCAGTTAACCTTCAAAGATTATTTGGAATTCTATTCTTTCTCTCTTTTTTTTTTTTTAGCAGTCTACTCAAGAATTGTGTGAACAAAAGATTTGTGAAAGGTAAAAATTAAAAGAAAAAGGTATTAGACATCTCCAGTGAGAATTATTTCTGAAATTGTCAGGAGCATACTGAACCATTGCAACAAAGCCATTAACTGTTGCCACTGGCTTCTGGTCACTGGACTTTAAAGTGGGTAGATATGGTGCCATGTGTTGGCTCAGAAAGAAAAGATAGCAGAAATTATAAGTTGTTAGGCAACACCAGAGTGAAATGAAGAAACTTGTGGCTGAATTGTAGCAAAACAGGCAGATGAACATATAATGTATTTCCTTGTATAGAGAAGAGATAAAGGTTGCAGTAACTTTCTCCAGAATTAATTCACTACATTTTGGGTCATTGGTTGTACAATAACTGCCTTCAGAGTTGGAATGTTGTTGACACTAGCAGGAGATGAGAATATGCTGTTGCCCCATCCCTCATTGTCTGAATAAGGTTTTAACTGAAATAAACTACCTGACAAAGTGGAACTCCTAGAAGGTGAGGTGGAAATGAAGAGTTACTTCACAGTTGAGAGGGTATGTGATGTTACTTCAGTGTTTAGAAAACTGAGTCAAAATTGCACTATGAGTCTACTTTTACACATGTTGTTACACCACTTTTGCCTTAATCCACTGATTTGGTTGGGATGGTTGTCATAAAGCTGTTATATCCTCTCCAGAAGCAAACTGGCCTACAACTTTTGTAACTAGTCCTTGATATCCTGGATACTGCTAGTGGGACAGAGTTTATGTCAGAGCAAGTCCCACACATGTTCTATCGGGGACAGAAATGGGGATCTAGCTGGCTACTGAATTACCTCAACATCCTGCAGACAGTTCATAGACACATGTGCGCAGTGTGGACGAGTATTGTCTTGTTGAAAAATGACACCATGATACTGTGGCATGAGAGGTAACACATGAGGACGCAGGATGTCCGTGATGTACTGTTTTGCCATCGGAGTTCCCTCAATCACTACGAATCATCATCTGAAATACCTTCCACACACCATAATGCCTGGAATAACCCCGCAGGGTCCTGGTACGCAAGTGCCAGGTACGGGTTTGGCGAACCTGCGGTGCCTGAGCTGGAAACTTGTGAGCGCCGCAAGTTTCCCACACCGTAAACTCCTACCATGCTTCAACGACCACCGTAGGGCGTGGCGGTGGAACGTTGTGTGCCTAGGAGAACGGGGATCTTGGCTTCATCGCCCGGATCGCGAGGACGGTACAAACCTCTATAAAAAAAAAACCTCAACCTCAAGGTCGGACAAGTGCTGAGGAGGTGGATGAGTGGTGAGGCGAACCACCCGCTAACGTGCGACCTCAGGGGCACCTGCGCACCCCTGTTGTATCAGGATTCCTGTATAACATGTTTTTACTCGTGGGACCAAAATTCCATCTCACAAGCAAAAACAAAACCCCTGCGGTCCGGGTGTGCTGCAGGTAAATAAAAATACACCCAATACAAAGAAGCGGGCCAGGGTTGATAGCCCTCCAGCTTCGGAAGACCATAGCAACAGGAAAGTGTGTTCCATAGCGAACGCTTTCATTGTAATGCAGAGGGTAGAGGGGACTTTTGAAAAAGTGTCCCCTTTTTATATTAACAAAGGACTTGAAGGATTGGTCGGTACCTTGAGATCAGTTAAAAAGCTGAGGAACGGGACGCTGCTGCTGGAAACAACCACCAGTAGGCAGGCATCCCAGCTCCTTAACTGTGAGAAGCTCGGGGAGTTCGCCGTTAAAAGCGAACTCCACAAATCCCTGAATTCTTCGAAAGGCGTCGTCACCTGCCGTGATATCATGGATTTAGGAACCGAGGAACTCGTTAAGGAGTGGGAGGATCAGCAAGTGGTCAAGGTGCGTCAGATTACACGGAGGGTAAATGGCAGTCTTGAAAAGACAGCCACCTTCGTCCTGACGTTTCACACTCCAGTGTTGCCCAAGTGTATTAAGGCTGGCTACATTAACTTGAACGTCCGTCCGTATGTTCCGGACCCAATGCGCTGCTTCCAGTGCCAGAGGTTCGGACATACGACGGCGTCATGCAAGGGCAACCCCACCTGTGGTAGATGCGGCAAGGGGGCACACGAACCGGGTGCCACTTGCACGCTCCCACAGGTGTGCGTCAACTGCTCTGGGGTGCATCCTGCCTGGAGTAGGGAGTGTCAAGTGTATCTTGAGGAGCGCAAGATACAGGAGTTAAAGACCAAAGAGCGGATACCGTACGGAGAAGCAAAGAAGAAGGCGAAATCGCTCGCCGCTCCAATTTTTGGAAGTAGCTTTGCTCAAATGGTCTCGACTCCCGTCAGGAAAGAAAATGTTGCTACGCAGAAATCCTTTGCAGACATGGGCACAAGCACTACGTGCTCATGTCAGTGCAAATGTGGTACAAAATCCACGAAGGTCATGACACCCAAGACCGCGGATGTCGCTAGCAACACATCTGCAACCTCGACCAGTCCAGCAGCAGTAACTAAGTCTCCACCAGCATCAAATGTAGCACCTCTAATACCACCACGTAACGTTGAAATGGTAGCGATACCACTTGCTACCAGTGTAAACCGAGGTGATCAGAAGATCCGAGGTATTAAGTTTAGACAGACGGATCCGACCAGTTTGTCAAGTCCCCCTCTTCTTCTCCTCCCAGACTGCCCAGCGGTGGGGAGAGTAAGGGGAAGAAGCAGAGGAAGAAGAAGAAAAAGGAGAAGGAGGATTTTGAGGAGTCCTCGTGGTCGGAGATGTCTGTCTCTGCTTCCGGGCAGGAAGAAACGGAGATGCTGGTGGACGAGTCTGGTCCCGTTCCTCGGCATGATGTGACCGATGACCCACCCGACCCGGGACGGGTGAGGTTAAATAGGTAAGAATGGCTCCCATACTTCAGTGGAACATTAACGGTTTTCAGGCTCACAAAAAGGAAGTCCAACTCTTAGCACGGTCTGATCCTTTGTGTCTCTGTCTGCAAGAGACACATTTCAGACCGCTACACTAGCCAGTGCTAAGAGGATATGACATATTCCGAAAGGACGATACCAAGGGTGATCGAGCTAAGGGAGGAGTGGCTGTGTTGCGGTGAAAATACACTGTCCAATCCAACTGACCGTATGCTCTGTCTATCTGCCACCCAGTGTGTCAGTCGGCTACGACGACCTGGTTGGCATTATATGACAACTCACTCGGCCCTTTCTCCTTTTGGGAGATTTCAACGCGCACAGTGCGTTGTGGGGTTCCACCACCGATTGCCCCAGGGGCCGAGTGGTTGGTAGATTGATAGAGCAGGAGGAAATTTGCATCCTGAATACACGGCAAATGACTCATTTAACCACTGCTACCGGTACGTCTTCTGCCATTGACCTTTCCTTGTGTTCCCCCTCAATTGCAGACTCCGTGCAGTGGGGAGTGGATCGCGACCTACATGGTAGCGACCACTTCCGTATTTGGATGCACGTTGAGTGTGAACGAGGAAGAGGAAATAACCAACGCAAATGGAACGTCAGTCGTGCAGATTGGCAGCTCTACTGCCGTGCTGTACAACTGCAACCCTGTGGCAGTATACAGGAGAAGGTGAATCACTTGACAGAAGTGATTCACCATGCAGCTGACGTTTCCATGCCGAAGAGCTCCGGAACACTACGAAGGACGCCCGTCCCCTGGTGGAACGATGAATGTCGTTCCGCCATCCAGGGTCGCCGACGAGCGTTGCGTCGTTTTAGGTTGTGCCCAACATCTGACAACCTAGCAGCGTTCCGTATTGCCAGAGCTAAGGCACGTCGAGTTATTAAGGAGAGCAAGAAGAGGTCATGGCAGAACTTTGTGAGCACAATAAATCGTTTCACACCTTCGTCGAAAGTATGGGAGTCCATTCGCCGTATATCTGGAAGGTACTCCCGCCTACCAGTATCTGGGTTACTGGATCACAGACGGATGATTACTGACGAACGAAGCATAGCGCAGCTGATGGCGGAGAACTTCGCCGCCATCACTTCGTCCGCTAACTTCGACCCTCGGTTTCAGCGATGTAGAGTCGCTGCCGAGAGGCGCACGCTGTGCTTCGATTCGTCGAATACAGAGGCCTACAACTGCCCATTTACATCTTGGGAGCTGGAGTCAGCGTTGAACAGCGCAAATGACACTGCTTCCAGGGCCTGATCTGATCCAGTACCAGATGCTGAGGCATCTCAGTAAGGATGCTAAAAGGTACCTTCTAGATATTTTTAACGACATTTGGACCGGAGGACACTTCCCCGACTCGTGGAAAGAAGCAACACTTATTCCTATTTTAAAGCCTGGCAAGGACAAATTGTTGCCAGGTAGCTATCGTAGTATCGCCCTTACAAGCTGCGTGGGTAAGACAGTGGAGAGGATGGTTAACCGCCGCCTCGTCTGGTGTCTGGAATCCCAAAACCTTCTGAGCCGCTTTCAGTGTGGATTCAGGAAGTTCCGTTCCACCTTGGAGAACCTGATCCTCCTGGAGGCGGCAATACAGGATGCGTTCATCTGCAGCCAACACCTTGTGGGTGTTTTTTTCGACCTTGAAAAGGCCTACGATACTACCTGGCGGCATGTGATTTTAAAACAGTTACATGAATGGGGTTTTAGGGGAAACCTACCCCGTTTTTTAAAATCATTTTTATCTGGTCGTTGCTTCCGGTACCGAGTCGGTGGTGAAGTGTCTGATCTTTTTATTCAGGAAAACGGTGTCCCTCAGGGGTCAGTTTTAAGCGTTACGCTTTTTGCCATTGCTATTAATTACATAGCAGCCATTATAAGGAGTCCCCTACGGTACTCCTTATATGTGGACAACTTTTTAATTTTTATTGTATCGTCCAGCCTGAGAAGCGCTGAGCGGCAGTTGCAACTCACGCTGAACAGGCTGGATGAATGGTCAGTGCACACCGGTTTTCGTTTCTCCGCTGAGAAAACCCGGTGTGTACTTTTTACTCGCAGCAGAAGTCTTTTACCAGAGCCTCACCTTACCCTGAGGAACACCGTTTTAAGTTTTAGTGATACTGTTAGATTTCTGGGCCTCATTTTTGACACAAGGCTTAACTGGCTTGCGCATCTAAAAGATGTGAGAGCCAGGGCCTTAAAAGCTCTTAATCTTTTAAAATGTCTGTGTGGCAGGACATGGGGCGCAGACCGCTCCTGCCTGCTACAATTTTACAGAGCCTTTGTACGGTCACGGTTGGAATACGGCTTTATTGTCTACGGTTCGGCACAGGACAGCTATCTGCGTATCTTGGATCGTGTCCACCATGCTGGAATTCGGCTCGCCACAGGTGCATATCGCACCATCCCTATTGTCAGCATTTGTGCTGACTCGGGCGAGCCGCCGCTTAACATCCGTCGGCAACTCCTCATGGTGCGACACTACCTGCACGTTGCCATAACACCTGGCAGTCCCGTGCACGACATAGTGCTCCATCCCAACTACGAGCAGCTCTATTCCAACCGGCATAGAGCCACTAAACCGTTCAGCTACCGTACAAAGGCTATTTTAGAACAATATGGATTCGAGCTTCCTTCTTTTTATCACCAGGGTTGGAGTAAATCTCCTCCCTGGCTTTTAAAGAGGCCCAGAACAATTTTAGAATTATCACGGCACAACAAGCTGTGTACCGCAGATAATGTTTTTATTAGAATTTTTGGAGATGTTTTAAACCAGTATCACAAGTTTACCCCGGTGTATACGGATGGGTGTAAGCAGGCTAACGGAGTTGGTTGCTCCGTAGTGTTCCCTCGAGCGACTTACACATTCAAATTGGACGGCAGGTGCAGCGTTTACACTGCCGAATGCTATGCCGTGTTGAAGTTGCTCCAGCATATGAAAGTAATGCACGATAAGTTGTTCATCATATGCTGTGATTCCCTCAGCTGTATTCAGGCCATAGGAAATATGTATCCAGCAGATCGTCTAGTCCAGGACATCCAGGACGCCCTCCTTTCCCTTCAATCTCGTGGAAAGGAGGTGTTATTCTGCTGGGTACCGGGCCATGTGGGAATCAGGGGGAACGAGGCAGCAGATGAAGCTGCCAAGTTAGCCTGCGACAAGGTCAGAACCGACTTTCCACCGGTCCCAAAGTCAGACCTTGCCTCGGCGGTGAAGAGATTTATCTTTGATATTTGGCAGAGGCAGTGGCTGGAAGTCGAGCATAATAAGCTCCGGCAGGTCAAACCGACCGTTCAGCCGTGGAGCAGCTCCTTCCAGCGGGCGAGGAGGGATGAGGTTCTCCTTACTCGCCTCCATATAGGGCACTGTCCTCTTTACAGCCAGCCAGCTTACGCGTTTTTTTTTTAAACTGGTTGGCCCTTTTACAGCCAACCAGTTAATGTATGTATTTTTATGTTTTATTGCCTATTTTCAGTTTTATGTTTTACGTTGCTGTCTGCATGGCCCATCTCTTTACAGTCGGCCACGCAGACGGTATTTTAATTAGTATGCTAGTATTTTATTGTGCTGTCTCTGTGACCGACCCCTTTACAGTCGGCCACACAGACGGCAATTTTGCCACGTTGTCACGCCTGGTTGTTGTTAGGGCGCTAATGACCCCGTCGTCGACACGCCCTAAAACCCCAATAACAACAACAACAACAACAACAGCCTGGAATAATACCAATGTGCCTCTCCAAAACATTGAAAGAATGGGAACTCTCCAACTCACCATACGCACTGAGAATTATATTCATCTTGTGTCTTCGTGTCTTGTGTGTTTGTTGCTGCTTTCCTGCTATTTATTACTGAGTGATGGGTTTAATTTTCCCATAGCTTGTTATTCAGATTTTCTAAAATTAATTTCCTTTATATTAGTATCATCATTGTTGTGTAAGCCCCTTGTTTGTGTTTGTTCCACTTGTTCTCATCTAATGTTCTGTAATGTTCTTTCCAACTTTTACTTGTTTTGTCTAGTTGTTTACTTTTTTTATCAACATATTTCACAGCACTTGTTTTTCCCGTAGTTTCGGCCATTGGATTGATTTGCTTCTGTTGTCAGTTTAATATATGACAAAATCCCATGTTTTTACATTCATTTATATAAATTCTTTCATCTTTTCATCTTGTTTCTTTACTAGCTTATAATTATTGGCCTGTGACTCATTAAATTCTTAAAGAATTATTATTGTATTGGTAGTCTGCTTTTTTTTGTAAATATTAGTCTCACACATATGTAGTTTCTTTCTTTGCACTCACAGTTTATTTACTTCTAATGCCAAAATATAATCCAACAACATGTCCCGTATTTATTTATTTATTATATTATTTCCATTTCTCATTATGTTTGTGTTCTTTTAACTTAGCTTATAAATATTTGCCTTACCTGTGGCCATTTATATTCTCAACAATTTTCTTTCTTAAGATTTTCCTGTAAATCATATTTTCTGGCCCTAGCCTACATAGTCTTTTTGTATTTTTTGTCTGCACCTGCCATTATTGCAATTGTATGGTTTCCTGTTCTGTCTTTTACTAGGAACTATCGTTCTATACACACAACTGCTAAATTTCTCAACCAAGCATCTAAAAAATAGATTGTTGTTTTCAATTCTTCTTCAGTGTCTTACTAATATACTTCACACATCCCTGTTATTGCATTACAGTGCCCAGTTTTCACTCCCCCCCCAAATGTCACATTCAGAAACTTACCTTTCTCACTACAGTTCCATGCCTTCAGTCCTGTCAAATTAGATTCAATGTTACCTAACGCTAAATATTTCACTAAATGAATTGACCCTAAAAGTTTCTGGCTGCCACCCATTACTTCACCTATCTCTCCATGACTTCCATTTCACAAAAACTTTTTCCCTTACCCAGTTGGTGTTCCAACATTATATACTCAAGACCAATGTATTTTCTATCCAACTTATCTCCCTCTATAGATCTTTGTCACAAATGCAGACAGATGCAAGCACAATACACACAAAAAGAGTTATGCAAACTTTCAGCAATTGTTAAAAGTTATTTGGGTTTAGGTCTGACACTCCCTAATCAACAATTTAATCCTGATTATCTTTCATCATTTTCCTTCCCCTGATCGTCAAAACCTGATGATAGGTGGTTGTGACAACAACATGCCAGTTCTACTAAAAGACGGTCGGGAAGTTGATGCCCGCGACAAGGCTACTGTATTTAACGCCGAATTTAAAAATTCTTTCACTGACGAAAACATGGAAAACATTCCCGTTTTTCCATGGCGTGTTGAATTTGAAATGGATCCAGTACAAATTGATAGTGTAGGTATCATAAAACAATTAAAGCTCCTGAAGTGGGGAAAGCGCCGGGTCCCGATGGTTGTACCAGTAAGAGTATTTTCGGAATATGCGGAAGAAATAGAACCATTTCTGTCAGATATATTTCGTAAATCTTTAGAGGAAAGAAAAGTACCTTCTGACTGGAAAATTGCACAGGTGATTCCCGTTTTCAAGAAAGGAGATAGGAGAGACCTAGGAATTATCGTCCGATATCGCTAAAATCTGTTTGCAGTAGAATTCTGGAGCATGTCATATGCTCTAACGTTATGAAGTTTCTAGATGAAAACGAGCTACTTACAGCATACCAACACGGATTTCGGAAGAACCGATCATGTGAAACGCAACTGGCTCTATTTTCGCAGATGATGTAATGAAAGTTATTGATGCGGGATCACAAGTTGATGCTATTTTCTTGGATTTTCAGAAAGCTTTTGACTCTGTACCACACAAGGACTCTTAGCGAAGATCGAGCGTACGGTATATCTGATCAGATTTGCGAATGAATATGCGATTTTCTAACTGGTCGGTCACAGTATGTCGTTGAGATGGGGAAGCCTCTTCTAAACTAGATTTACTTCGGGCTTCCTCAAGGAAGTGTAATAGGACCACTTCTTTTCTTAATTTTTATAAACGATCTCGGTGACAACGTTAATTGCAGGATGCAATTTTTTGCTGATGATGCACTTATTTATAGGGAAGTGAGGTGTTCCGACGATTGCTTAGAAATTCAGCGCGATATGGATGTATTTCGGAATGGTGCCGTGAATGGCAGCTTACACTTAACTGTAAAAAGTTCAGGCAATGCACATAAGTAATAAAAAGACCCCGCTTGCTCAGGAGTACAAAGTTAACAATTCAGTTGTTGACACTGTAGATTCCCTGAAGTATCTAGGCGTAACAGTACAAAGCAACATGAAATGGGACTTGCACATAACTTCCGTTGTAGGAAAAGTTTAATTCCAAACTACGATTCATAGGACGTATTTTGAGAAGTTGTAATGCTCATACAAAGGAAATAGCGTACAAAACACTAGTGCGTCCGCATTTGGAATACTGTTGTGGAATTTGGGATCCATATCGCAGGGATTGATTGACACATTAGAGAAAGTACAGAGAAGAGCAGCTCGATTCGTGACTGCTAGTTACAGTCCTTATGTAAGTATCACAGAGCTAATCATGGGTTGGGCTGGGATTGTTTGGCGGACAGACAACGTCGTTTTCGTTTGAATTTGCTGGAGAATATGCGAAAATCTTTAAGTTGCGAGTGCAACTAGATATTCTTCCGCCAACCTATTTAGGTCGCAATGACAGGAGGGATAAGATTAGAGAAATAAGATGCCGTACTGATTCATTTATGTATTCCTTCTTTCCTCGATCTGTTCGGGATTGGAATGCGCCGATTAGGATTGGTGCTTAGCACCCTCTGCCACCCACAGTATTTGTGATTTGCAGAGTATAGATGTAGATGTAGATGTAGATGCCTCACCCACCTTCGCAATCTCTCACAGCCGTAATATCTGCCATTCGCCACACAATCCTCTGCTCCACTTTCAGTTAAAAATCAATGGTCCATGATAGCCTTTCCTTCACTGCCCTGTCATGAACCTTCAGCTAAATGGATTCACCCTTTCTTCTACAAACTATCACCTTCTTCTATTCCAGGAATTCCTTGCTTCAACTTTGTTGTCGCCCTCTTTCCTAAAGTCTATTCTGTACTCCAACAAACTCAGCATTGTGGAAATCCAAGCAATGAGACAACAGTTGAGAAACCAATCATCACCATCCTCACAACCAACAAGGTTCTGAACTCTGTTGTCATAGGCTACAGTGACTATAAGGCTGAGGCTCTGACGCAGCTTATTGATACCAATACCTACTGACTACTGTCTACTTACGTCATAGAATAGAATCTTTCTTGCATGCAGGTGCTCTTACAATGTTTCTCGGCCTGTTTCTCTCTTAAGTACCCGAACCCACATACAGCCAACATATGCCTTCTTCCCAAGATCCACAAGGTTTGTGATCCTGGGTACCTATATAGTTGCAGCATCTGGTTACCTACTGATTGGATTTCAGCCTGGGTAGATCAACAACTGTAAACTGACAACTTTCCACATCTCACAAAGCCAGGCTCTTACATTGGAATCTATGGAAAGTGAATGTAGTTTTATTGAAAAATCTTCAGCCATTGTACAGAACCTTCCCTTTTTCATCAAAGACACTTCCTTGAATGTCTGTCCACAGTTTACATTACCATACCTCCAGACTCTTTCCTTGTTTCCATTGATTTAACTACCCTTTATACAAATGTTTTTGTGCTTAATCCTCCAGAATTTCTTCTATGAGTGAAATTTTTTGGGTAGCTTATTTCCCAGTCCCTGAAGTTTTTTTACCATTTTTGATTATACAATTCTAAAGCACATTTCATGCTTCAGAATAGTTCTCTTTGAGGAATTGGTGAAGTGATATACTGTTTTTTCAACACACACAGACAGTTTATTATTGAGCATTTAGGAGTACATATCTTGTCAGACGATATTAAACCAGTGAATATATACCAATGATTTGCTGCACTTGGAGACCAAACTTAATGTAAAACTTTGATTGGAGTGTACACACTTTATCATTATTCTTGGCCGCCACTGAAAAAATTCTTTCACTCTTATCTTGCACAATCCTACATCAATGTCATCCTAAGAAACAGTAATGCAATACTGGCTCATAAGTATTGCGTTACTGTTTCCTGGGATGACATTGATGTAGGATTATGCAGGATCAGAGTGATAGAATTTTCAGCGGCGGCCAAGAATAATGATTTTTAATTTAATTTAATTTAATTGCAATGGAGCACAGGCTCCGGTGGCAATTTCCCTACACACCCATCTTCCCCCTATCCTGCACCTACCTACATTTGCCTCTACAAATTTTATCTTTAAATTCTTTCAAAGTTTTCGTTAAATTATTCATCATTTCTTGGTAACTCATTCCAATCCCTGACATCCTTACCTAAAAAAGAGAATCTTCCCACACCCTTGTGCCTGAAATCGAGTGCCAGCTTGTGGTCATGGTCATCGTTTCCCTTCCATGCACTAATTTCATACCTATGCAATATCTTTCCATGCCTCATCGCCAGTATATGCCCTGTACACTCCCATGACCCTCCTCATCCTCCTCCTGTCTTGCAATGAATCCCATTCCAGCTCCTTTATCATATCCGTCACTGATTGCATTCTGCGATAATTTCCAGAAACAAATCTAGCAGCCCTTTATGCACCCTCTCCAACTCCTGTATTTGATACGTAAAATGAGGGTCCCATACTACACTACCATATTCGAGCATGGTCTGACCAAAGTTTTGTAACCCAATTCCTTGACTTCTCTCGTGCATCCCTCATCACTCTCTCCAACAAGTGCAGAACTTTGAAACCTTTTCCTACCACCTGTCCTATGTGTCCTGCCCAGTTAAGTTTGTTATCAAAAGTAATTCCAAGATATTTGCATTTCAAGTCTTCATCAAGCATTCTTTCCCCACCTTATATTCATAATTAAACCTTTGTTTTTTATTTGTGTATCTAATAAGCTGACTCTTCTTTGCATTTTATCTTCATTCCATGTTTACCAACCCAATTAGATATCCTGTCCAGATCACCCTGCAACTGTTTACAATCCTCTATCGTTCTGATAAACTGTGTACATTGATTTTTGAAAACTGACTCATATTATGAAGGTTTATTTTTCTTACTTGTTCATCTGGATAAAGGAAACAAAGAAACTGCCGCGAGGCACTGAAAATAAGATAGGATAGGGAAAATAAACAGTTACCCGTCACTTACCACAGATGAAGGCAGGAGGGCGAGACACACAGAAACACACGAATTGCACAATATTTCGACCTTAGTCTTACTCATGTAGGAGGCGAGACTATGGCAGGGGAAAAGATGTGGTCACATCCCAACCCGCCACATGAATGAAGCACAGGCGGAAACGCGTGGTATTGGTAGAATTGCCGGAAGCGGGGGGGGGGGGGGGGGGGG
>JARYHS010013630.1:228304352-228323639 GCA_031002005.1 Vandiemenella viatica
TGGTTTTACTCTACTTTGAGCTCCAAATGCCAAATGAAGAGAAGCTAGATTATATCAGAAATTCACGTGCACAGTGCAGAATGTAATACAAAAATTTTCAGTTGTTCATAAACTGTTAATATTTCCAACACTAAAGGCTTAATACAAAGTTCTATTGTTAAAAATCAACATACCCATTAATTGCTGTGAAATAAATTATTATACTTTCTGCTCAAAATGTTTGATATTTTAACTGTGTGGATTGAGTGTTTTATACAAATATCAAAAGTGAATCCAGAATAATACTATCGTAAATTAATGTAAACGGAACACTAAAGGTGATGGCCAGAGACATTGTAGTTGTACTGCTGGAGATCGTTATAACAGCACTTAGCCCCAACCGTTTAATGACATTGTATTTTAAGAATTATGTATAGAAAACTGTGAGTGTATTAATTATGGTTTTGCATATTTTTCTTGTAATTGATTATAACTCTGTGTAAATGAACATTGTTTAATGGAAAGAAACTATGTAATACTATTTAATATGTTCAAGGACAGTACTACGTATGAAACATTGGTTAAAAGTTTGTAATTGTAAGTATTGCTGTGAGCTACAATGTTTGGAGGACAATGTGCGATGGTTTGGATTGATTAATGCAGATAATTCTATATGTAAATACTTGTAAATATCTTTAATTTTCATTTTCGTGTATTTCATGATTGTGAATGATTTTGTATTTATGTGATTTTGATTGTTAGTTTCATTGTTGCTATGTGAGAAACATCGAGTGGCTATCTCTGTATTATTTTGGAAATTTCTGTAATGACTCTATAAGATGAACGGTAGCGACAAATTTAAAAAGTTTAGTTGTGAAGGAGTTGCATGTTCATTGAAAGTTAAATTCGCTGAAGCATTTGTGTACGTTAACACTTAGTACTTTTGGATCGATGGATATCTGTGTGTGTGTGTGTGTGTGTGTGTTTGTGTACGTTATTGTGAAGTGAAGCTTTAAGAAAAATAAACGTAGGTGGAAATTGATTCCTCGGACTTTTTTTTTTTTTTTTTTCAAGAAAACAAATACCTGTCATTGTGGTTAAAGAAAATTTGTCATTTTTTCATCAATAGTTTCTTGTATTCAATATGGCCTTTAAAAACTAAATTCCCCAAATTAAAGGAAAGAATGTTTCAAGTATTGTTTAGTGTAGAGTATGCAGCATAGGTATTACTATTAATTGCTTTTAATGTTTTCATTAAAGACTATGATCAGAGACATTGTAGTTGCATGTTAAGGGTGGAGTATGCATCATTCAATGGTTTCATCTTTGGTATTTGTCACCACATGTTCATAATTCCATTTAATGCTCCAGCATTATGTAATGTTAAAACATAAGACATACCAAACAGTTCAATAGTGTTTAAGTTTTAAAACATCAAAAACCCCATCGAAATCGGCGCTGTATTCTTTGAGTTTTTCTCGCACCAATATATCCGATTTTTGTATTTTAAATATAGATAAGCTGCCAATAATTTCTGAAGCATATTTGTATTTAGTTCCAGAGATAAAAAACTCTACTTGGTTAATGAAGTGAATTAGCAATTAACTGCTTGCAAACTACACATTTGTAAAAGATTCTGGTGGTGCCCTGTGTAGTTAGGATTTTTTTATTCTTCTTGTCTCTGTCTATCTTCCATGAAAAATTAGATAATGGTGACAGTAAAACTACTGTGAAAATAAGATGGGTTTGTGTTTGTCAGATCTTCCTGCCTTCATCTGTGGAAAGTTATGGGTTATTTTCCATATGTTACTTACTCTTTCATGAAAGAAACTTGTTCCTTAGCATGATCTAAAATAAAACTGAAGCTAAGTAAATCTAAGTTAAATGTATATGATCTTATTTTAGCTAAAATTTTGACTAGAATATTTTTTCATTGTTACAGGGGTTGAAGCTGATTCTTTCTTCTGTACCTGTGGAAGAAGAAGTAATGGAAGTGGACAATCAGACTGATATGAATTCTGAGAAGTGAGTGTATGCATATAAAAAAAGGAATGATAAGGAAAATTCTTGTCACTTACCACAGATGGTGGCAGGAGGGCCAGGATGATATAATAATTTTGAAAGAAAAAAATTAAGAAAACCCCAGAGAAATGTTTGATGTGAGACATATAATTGGGGTATTGGATGTATATACATCAAACCTACCACATGGCAATTATATATCTATTTGCGTAGAGCAATAATCACTGCCTACCACAGTTCAAGGCAGGACAGCAACAAAACACATACATTGAGTACTGAATTGTTAGGATTTGGCTCTTTGGTCATCTTCTCTAATACAAGAAAATTAAAACTTCTGGAATATCTGAACGTAACATATTCATCAAAGAATAGAATAATGGGGTCACATAGTGGAGGCTGGCATTAAGTGTCTACTGTTTCCTGACAATATATGTATATATGAATTAGGATAGTGATTTGAACCACCACTTACCTTAGATACCTGTAAATTATTTTCATTAATTTATTAACATTTGGTATGAATTATGTAATCTACATATTCAGCAGTATTTATATTTTTTCACATATATTCCTCACTAGCAGTTTCTTCGCAGTATTTACATTTTTCACATATATTCCTCACCTACCACATGACAATTATATATCTATTTGGGAAGAGCAATAATCACTGCCTACCACAGTTCAAAGTAGGATTAGCAGCAAAATTTCCCCTTTGGGGTTGTAAAATTGATTAACTGCTTCCTTGTATTTTACTCTTCACAGAAAATTCTACATAAAAGCCATGAAATATGTAACAAAGCTGTAAGGATGTGCTGAAATATATGGTTTCGTACATTAGTCACTCAGCGGCAATAGATGTCTTGAGCCGATTCTGACATCATTATACTCAGAATTCAGCATGGCAGCCACCTTGTTCACTCCAAATCCACTATGCACCATGGAATATTAGTAGTCGTTCTGATCCAGGCTACATTTCACCTAACCACAAACTTCGTTAGAACAGCTCCTTCAAAATAAGAACCTTTTTTTTCAAATTTTGTTTTCTCACACATATTATGACAAACATTATGAACAGAATTATGATGTGATACTTGATGAATCATATTATTTCATGTCCACAACTGAAAACATCTCCTTGTTAGCTTGCTGACAACATGAATTTAATTTTTTTTAAGGTTAAAAATGATTTATATTTCCTTCTGTGGAACTATTATTATAGATCTTCTGTTACAATTCTTGTACAACATGATACATGTCACTAAACTGGTGCTCATGATAGCAGCTTAAATTACTAATAAAGTTTCAGCCGTCATTTTGGTTCAGGCTACATTTCAACCAAGCCACAAACTCTGCTATTATTAATTTGCAAGTGGAGACTTTCCCAGCATACTGATTCAGTATAAGCTTCACAGGTGTTCAGCTGGATAGAGTCATAAAAACACAATGTTATGACAGCTGGCTCTGCTGTCTTCATCAGGTGTGATTATCTTCAGATGTAGAAAGCTGGAAGTTACTGCCTACATTGGCTTAGCATAAGTCATTAATTTGACAAATAGCAGCACAAAACACACACATGCATGCACACACACACATGCACGCACACACGCACACATGCACGCACACACACACACACACACACACACACACACACACACACACACACACACACTAGCCGCTCGGCAAAGAGTGGACCCCATCTGCTGGCAGTTGCATTCGATGCAGAAACATTTTACATATATGCTTTTAAATAGTAGAAAAATAATTTTTACATTTGTTTTACAAACTGCATCTACTCATTCTCTTCGTCCCTCTCAAGATAACTTTTGACACATGTAATTTTTTTTTTTTTTTTTTTTTTTTTTGTTTACTTCATGAAAATTGACATGGAAATCGGACAAGTGGATAGTAATTGAGAATGTTTATCACAGTCCAATCAAACAAGATAAAACCTCAGAACTTTCATATCCAGCCTTCCCGAGCAACACTGGGTACTCTTCTAGTTTGTATGATATTAGCAGAGTTCCCTGCATTTCGTGATCTAGTTAGTGTAGATTTACCCATATAATATGTTTATTCATGCAGTGAGAAACGTGTAAAAAGTTTCAGAAAATTTGCTCCATCAAACTTAGATTCACCCACTCCCCACTAAGAAAGGGGTGGGTTGTAGTTTACTTTCCGGTACACACACACTAGTAGCTCAGCAAAGAGTGGACCCCATCTGCTGGTAGTTGCATTCGCCGCAGCCACTCATAGAATGCTTATGAGTGTCTGCGTCGAACCCAAGTCTTGTGCAAGCCCAGCCACTTACATCTGTTAACTTGAAAAAGGGTTTTAACCTGAAATATTGTATTTTCTTTGTTTGTGTGTTGTTTTGTGTTGCTGCTGCCCTCTTCCCTTCAACTTTAGAGAGTGTTGGGTGTATTTCATCTGTCCTTTCCATATGAACATGTGTATTTGACGCACAAAAATTCAAGGAATAGTTGTGCACCCTTCCCAACCAAAAAGGGACAAGTCATCACATGGGTCCTCCAGAATATGACAAGTGATGTCCATCTTTGATTCCTTCATCTTTAAATAGACTCAGACTTATGATGCAAGACTTAAACAAATGAACTTGCTTTCACGTCACATCTTTCCAGCCATGCCACAAGAATTTACCCATCCACATACTGTTTCAGAAATTTTGCCATAAGCGTTAGAGAAAAGTAGTAAACTTGAAAGAAGGATAGGCTGAATCAGGATGTCATCTGTAGAGACTAGAAATTGGTTGTAGTAAAGTTGAAGTATTTTGGTGTTACAATTGAAGAAAAAGGTAAGGAAACAGGGATGCACTGTACAAGAACAAAAGGATTATTTACTAGACTTAGTTTGTACCTTTATTGACAAATGGTTCAAAAACTCTGGCAATGAAAGAAAGGGACATTAGTAGATTTCAGGGTACAACGGTGAAGTTACAGTGAACTACGAGTGGTGCATCGAGACTGGACAAGTTGCAGACGGAGCATGTGAGGTAAACAGTTACAGTTAATCAGAAATCTGGACAGGGTGCAATTAAAAGAGCAAATTTCCAGTGCTGTGGACACATGAAGATGATAAGTGATGATAGGATACCAAAGAAAAATATGTAATTTAAATATGGAGGGAAGGGGCCTCAAGGTAAAGCAAATGATAGATGGGAAAAGGAATCAGAAACAGTCTCCAAGATAGAGGAATGAACTGGCAAAAGTAGAAGAGGAGGACTGTTCGAAAGACGGAGACACTGTAGACTACCGTGTTGCTGGCAGATCCGCTCAAAGACTGGAAACTGTCTACGATGATAATGATGCGACTGTTCCTTACGAAGTGGTAGGAGAGCTTATCAGGCAGCTTACTTTCACTATTTTCCTGCCAGGAGTTTTAACTGCAACAATGTACAAAAACTTGAACCCATAGTCATTTCATCGGCTGCATCAAAGAGCACTGTGTAAGATATATAGTATTGTTGGTAAATGAAATGTGTTAAATTTTAATTTCATTTTATTAGCATCAGAAAATTGTTATTCTTTAATTAATTATGATGGAACTAATTCCCTGGTACCAATTTCCATACATACCAACTTTTGATATACACGCATTTTTTTATTTAAAATCCTTTATAGACTGTTGTATATTTTTCACCACTTCCTTAGAGAACTACCCCATCTACAAATGAAAGCTTTCTGATGTTTCTACAGGGATGCACAGTACAAGCCACCTGCTGTTTTCAACGGCTGAGAGACGACTGCCGATTATTCCCAATATCCCCCTCCATCGATCGTGCATGTGCAGACTGCCTCTCATCTGCCTGTGTGCTCAGGAAAAAACCAGTCCTACTAATTTCAGAACAGACCCTGTATTTCTTCCTCCAATTTTTAATTCTGGTGATTCATGGCTGCAAGCAAGAACGGGGTATAAAAAGTGCAGATAAATTGCATTCTTTGAACAGAGACTGTAGTAAGTTAATGTTCACTTGGTTTTGAAGAAAGCTGCTAAATAGCAGATTATGGGGAAACAAATCTTAGTTACATAATGTGATGGTCAGATAAGAAAGTGAGTGATTTGTGACAGTCATGTTCAGTTTCCACATAGTATGGTACTAGAGGCAAAAAGATTGTATTGCATATTAAAGACCAACAGTGGCAAGAAATGGGCTGTGGAGTAAAGTTCTGTGGCATTATTTTTTGCAGGTTCTGTAAAATTTCTTTTCTCAGAGCTCTTCTGCTTTAGAGCAATAAAGAAAAATGAATAAATATGTTTTTATTTGTGTGCCAAAGTGAAATTTTATACTCGTCCACTTCCAACTCCCACCAACGTTTTCTACTTATTTTATTTCTGTGACAAACTGCATGCTGAAGCAATGTTAGTGTACCAAGCTGTAAGTAAAGAAATAAACAACTTATTACATTTTGAAAGAAAGCCTCATCACAGAGACCAATGGTTGTTGAAATTTGGTCATATGATGCATCTAACCAACCTCAGGAACAAGCCTTTTCGCATGTTTACTTGTATACTGTTTTTAATGGTAGGTAGTTATGAACTGTTTGGAAGTTTTAATTTCCTATCTGGTTGAAACAGTCTCTAAAACTAGACCAGAAAGGATGCCACAAAATTTGGCCTTTAGCAGAGCCAGTTTTGAGTTGTATAGCTGTTCAACTGTTTTTGCATAGTGGAACATGATCTTGGAAAAGGTTGTTTACTGCCATAAGGTTAACTATCAGGCAGCTGATGCTTTGTTTACTCCAACATTGGCAGCTCTCTGGGGGAGTATCATGGTGATGATAAAATAAATGAAAAACTTCAAAAGTCTATGAATAGTAATAACTTTGTTATTGGTCAGGTTCCAGAGTTGTAGTAAAAATATAAATTAAATGCTGTCTAGTAACAACTTTTTTATTAATGTTTTTACTAGACGTGTTTCTCCCTTGTGGTGTGGGGTGTCGTCAGTGGGATGATAGTGGTAGCTATCATATGTCTGTCCAGAACCTTTATATATACTTCACTTTACTGGTATTTGCTGCTATTCTTGTTGAACCTGCACTTTTTTTAATGATTTTACCCACCTGGTTGCAGATTAATATGAAAGAGAAGGACATTTTGAAAACATTCATAAATATCTGACAGCGTATAACATTATTTTGTTAGGAACTTAATCACCACAAGATTTTCAGTATTTGGTGTAGTGCATATAGGTTACATTTACTTCTTTGTCAAGTGCAGGAGAATGTGCGGAAAAAAAGCAACTAATAGTGTAAATGTGAAGCTTCCCTTCTATTTTCCTTTGAAAATGTGAAGCAGATCAAACTGGAAACTTTTGGACGTTGTCCCATATTTCAACAACCAGCTACAAATCATCAGTTTGAGTGAGCAGTGAAGAGGACTGGCAGAGGAAGTTAAATTGAATATTGTTTCATCCATCCATGATATTTAAAACTGACTTTTTTTTGGGAGCTGAAATCTGCCATAACCTGTGGACAAGATAACATACCAATTTGCAGGTGTGATTCAGCACCCTATGCGGAGGAATGTTAGAAAAAATGATAAGTAGTGTCTTTTTTATGCTTTAAGTCTAGTGAGGAAAACTCAAGGAAATGGCAATAACAGGTCATCAGCTAATAGCCATTGCTAGTGTCTCAAATCTTGAGATCTTCCTAGTAATTTTCACTATGAATTAAATACATTCTTTTTTAACGTGTGTGACAACTGGCAATAAGGGATCCATTTGTCTGCAGCCAACACCTCTTGGTGTATACTTTTACATGACGAAGACTTGTATACCTCACACCAAAGAATAATGAAGCAGCTTCATAACTGAAATTTTAGGGAAAATTTACCCCTCTTATTATAATCCTTTTTGTTGTGGAGTAGCTTCTAGTTATGAGTAGGTTTTGAAACACTTTATTTTTTTAAATCCTGTGGGAAGATGTCTTTCTGCTGTTTCAATTTTTGTTGTTGCTATTAGCAAAATCTTCTCTGTGATGAGGAACGTTATTCAACACTCATTAGTAGATCGCTTTGCTATTTTTGCTTGTAATTGTGCCTTTGAGGTGCTGAGAGGCAGTCTCAACTAACATTCAACAGGATCAGCAAACATTAACTTTGTTGTTGGTCATGTTCCACAGTTGTTGCATAAATATTTTTGAATAAAAATCCGTCTTATAACAACATGGTAAATGAAACTTAATAATAAAAACAGTTGTTAGAAGACGGATTTTTATTCAAAAATATGAGATCAACAGAGTTCAGTTTTCAGTTGTCTGTGCTTTTATTCTTAACAGAAGTAATCTTGACAAATTTTGAAGCAAATTGTTTTAAATTTTAATGAAACTTGTATAATTTGTGATCCTCATCTTTGTCTTGTCTGGCACATGAGAGGGATCTTGGAGCTAGAGCTCCTAGTATCAACATTTTAAAATTCCTGTGTTTTAAGTTATGATATGCACACCTTTAGTTTTATACTCTTTGGTCCAAACTTGACTGTGACTGCATAATATATAATTACATGTTGGGCAGTTATCTGATGATTCTGTACAATATCTGCTATATAGGCATTAGATTGGCTGCAGTACTACCCCTAAACTTAGCTTTTGTGATTAGACTGGTCAATTACCTTTTTTTAAGTGGTAGCATCTCTTTACGGTGCAACCCTTTTGATATTATGTTAATACTTGACCACACTGAATGATCCACCATATATATATTTCTTCTTTGACTGTGAGCTGTTGAGCTAAATGTCGTTTTAGATAAATGAGTTTAAACATTACTGGCAACTCTTCCCTGACTTTTAAAAGAAACCCATAAAATATTTGTTTTATTAAATTGTTTAATGATTTTCAAATCAGCATCATTGCTATATTCCAGTATACATCAGTGGATCAGTATGGGCTGACTCGGCCATATGCTCTATTGTGTTCTGTGGGTAGGAGGTTATGTTCTACCAATTTCTTGGTTGTGAAGAAATCAGGGAATGAGACGGTAGCTGAAGCTGCTAAGTTAGCCAGCAAGAAGGTCAGACCAGACTTTCTTCCAGTCCTGATGTCCGATCTTACCTTAGCATTAAAGGTAATGTCTTTATCACATGGCAAAGCAAGAACTGGAAGTGAGTTGTAAGCTCTGGCTGGTTAACTGACAACTCTTTGCAGTGGACTAAGATATATGAGGTTGTTCTTATTCACCCATGCATATGGCGTTCTCCTATCACATATCATCTTCTGTGGAACGAGCGTGGTGGTGTAACGGTTAGCGTTCTGGCCTCGCATTCAGGAGGACGCCGGTTCGAATCCCCGTCCGGGCATCCAGATTTGGGTTTTCCATGGTTTCCCAAATCACTCCAGGCAAATGCTGGTATGCTTCCTTCAAAAGGCCATGGCCGAATTCCTTCTCATTCCTTGCTCCCCCCCCCCCCCCCCATCCTTTCCTGTCTCTAAAGACCTAGCTGTTAAGAGACGTTAAGCAGTTTAAAAAAATCATATTCTGTGGTAAGCCAATCATTCAGAATGTGGTGCTTATATTTCATATTTGATGATATGCTACAAAAATTGTGGCATATTTTCTGTGTAAAGATCAGATTTCAGCCTTGTGATTGAACTCTGCATTGTAGCTAATTTTTTTCTTAGTTTTCTGGTCTTATTCCACTTGTTATCTAGTCCTTCTACAGCTAGCCATCCACATTGTGTATTTTGTTGTATCTTTATTATTTTAGTCACTATTTTTCAGGTAAATTTCATGTTTGTGTCTTTTCATATCTTTACTCATAGATAGTTTTTTTTGTGACCATTGTTTTATTTGCAGTATGATTGTTCTTTTTTCAGCCAGCCATAAAGGCATTTTCCCCCTTGCTGCTTAGTTTGCTACTGGTTTTAGTTAATTTCCTTTTTGATATGTGCAAATGTCCATACTATTGTGTCCATGGATCCAAGCAGTAAAACAGCAGCAAGATTGTTTTTTACAAAATAGCTGTTAATTATCTATTGTTTAAGTATAACTGTAATTTTTTTTGGTCATTGAATAGAATAATGAAGATAAGGTAAAATATCCAACTTAAAAATATTTGTATTAGGAGAAAAACAACATATTGAATAGAATGTATGATAAAAAGTTTCTTAGTGAAATTCTTATTTTTTTTTATTTCAGTTGGTGGCTGTCACGTAAGCTTCCACAGTTACCACATTTTCCCACAGTTAAAATACAAGTAATCCAAGCTTTAAGGCAAGCCTGTCAGGTTGAAAGTGAACCATCTCTTGTGAGCAGTTACATCTGTTTCTTGGCTGCACATGCTGCTAATGATCCTCTGCCAGAAATGTCAGAACTTGTAGTGGTAAGTGATCAGTGTTTGTTCATTTGTGTAGTTTTAATCACCAGAAGATGGTGACAGTGAATGTGATTGTTGAAATATCACGTGTTAACATTTGTTTAATTTGGCTAGTTACCAAAGAGCATTTTATAAATTCTCAATGCTGAGACAAGCTTAGTTCTTTTGTATATTGTTGTTTAACTTTTTGTGCAGTCGGCGTGATTTTGCTTGAAAACTATTGACAGTTTTCATGAAATTCTTTTTCAAAACTAAGTTATTTCATTTCTATTATTAGGCTGTTTAACAGAATAATTCTACCTTTGATATCAATTACTGTATATTGATTTTTATTGCATATTAGACTTATGTTATAAATTTAATATGACAGATGATTTCTTATGCTTCAGGATATGGCACAGTTAATTGTTGAGCGCAGTCCTATTATGGCAGCCATATTACCTTCATCGAACTGTGAACTTCCTGGGGCAGAACACACCCAGCATGCACTTATGTTGATGTTTTACTCTTACTTACAAAAGGTATTGTATTCACTTCTATTTGCAAAGATGGCAGCATTTACTTACTAGAATTGATATACATTTTCCTATATAGCTGCAATTGGTAGAAAAGATTTAGTAATGTAAAATGTGATTTTATTTTTAGAACTGATAACATTCATGAAAATTGTTGAAATTATTGTTGATGCAATTTAGCCAACTGTTAAATGTGTAATGATCAGTATTGATTATTTGGAAAATAGTGATGGTGGAAATGCTTTATATATATATCACTGCCTCAACAGCCTATATGTAAATAATACTGGGTGTCATGATCTTCTGAGAGTTTATATAGGCTGATTTGTGCTGTGCAGTCAGTTCAGGTTGGCCAGTAGTTTTGCTAAGTTGCTTGTGTTGCTCATTGTGTTTCTCCTTGGCAATTTCAGCATCATCCATGACCAGTGTGTGTTTGGATGTTGAGCCATCAGGTTTTGCTGAAACTAGTGGTCCGCTGTTCTATCGTCAGCTGGTCTGTCATTGTTTGACATGTATATATATTCGGGTAACAACGGTGAAAGTCCCTTGAGTAGTCAGCTTCTCATTGATCTTGTCACCATTGTTCAGTTGTTCTTGTTGGTTTGATGATGGTTTCTGTTAACAGAATCTTGTAGTTTTCTTATCTTTGGACATCCACCAAAACTCGCAGCATGATCTTGATCACAGTTGGCACAAGATGGTGTGGCCTCTCATGGTCATGTGGAATCCTTGACATTGTGTTCTTCGCCACATTGAACCCATCGCTCCCTAGCTTGACAGTCTTTCACCAGGTGCTGAAAACTCTGCAGCAAAAGCATTGTTGTATGATGGTGGCTGTTGTCTTCTTCTTTCGCACAGTTCTTGGCTTTTGCTTGGTTTCCATGTTTCTAGGTGTATTTAGACTCTCCAGCTCATCCTTGCCGGTTGATACTTGGAACAGGTGATGCGGTTGTACTCCCCACCATATTATTCCTGGTCGATGACTAGATCTTGTTGCTTGGAGCAGGAGATGCATATGGTCTGTGATGCAGCTCCTCAAGGTATTCGTTCTCACTGAAGTCATATGTTAGGGCACTTGGGATAGAAACTTGGTGAGACCATCTTTTTCCATCTTTGATGATTGGTTTAGCTAGTCTGGAGTATCTTGGATCACTGAGGATGTTTCACAGTGCCTTGAAGCTGCTACCAAGTATTTCCCATTCCTCTATTCTTCTACAAACTCTTACATGAAGTTGTATCTCCTATGTTCCTTTTTCTGACTTGAGAAACTTGTATCACTCCTTCGCAAACTGGGAAGGTGAGCACGTTTCCATTGTTTATGCATAGGAAGTATATCGGTTAGTCTTAGTCTGCGAAAACACTGTCATCTCTGATCACAGATATCGGTGATGACCATGATGAATTTGCTGATCTCTCTGATATGGATAGTTGCGTCCAGGCAGCATCACAGTTACTCTATGCAGTTACCATTCTTTTCCCTCCTGTAGAGGAGCCACTTGGAAGTAGGGATGATCGATATTAGAAAAACATCGATGTTAACATCGATTCAAAAGTATTGATGTGTGATAAACATCAATAGAACAGCATCGATATGTCTAAAACATCGATGTTTGTGGTAGGAAGTAAAACTGTTTATTCTATTTATTAAATGTGTTTATTGTTATTGAAAATACAATACAATATTTCGCCAATATCTATTAATATCGCTCATTCCTAACCCTACATAATCCCTCTGTCACTGGCCCACCATGCAATACAAAAAGTGTTAAGCATTTAGTAATTCACTCACCTGCATGCAAAGGCAACCAACACCGAAAAAAGAATCCTTAACACTCTTTTCAATGCAAAACAAAAGCAGCAACCAGGAAATATCTAATCTCGGGCAATGTATCCACTTTTTACACAAAAAACCTAAAAAGTAGAAAATAATACAGTGAACAAACTCATGGTACCTACATTGTTGGGTTATATTACCGCAAAAGCTACTGGTCAAAGAAATAATCTTATGTATATATAAAAATAGACGTGTGTTTTCATATATTTCACTTTTCAGCCACCACTACCAAGCACAGATCACTGGTCTTTGTGTGTGGAAGTAGCATGGAGTTTCCTGTCGTGCAAAACGTTGGGCGAATATCGATAGCTGTGGGGATGTGGGAGATATGATGATTAAAGTTGGCCAATGCAGGGCGTTTTCATATTTCTACCAAAAATTTGTGTCTTCTTATATTTCTCTTTCCTGCCACAACTAAATATCATAGACCATTGGTGTTTGTGTGTGGTAGTAGAATCGTGTCTCCTGTTGTGCACTGTGGTTGTTAGATGTCTGTAGGTATGGGGATGTGGGAGATATGGGGGTTGAAAGTGATCAACCTGCGGCAATTTCATATTTCTGCCAAAGATGCATGTGTCATGATGTATCGCTTTTCAGCAAAAACTACATAGCACAGATTAACTGGCATTTATGTGTGGTAATAGCATCGCATCCCCCATCGTGCACTATGGTTGGTAGATGTCGATAGCTGTCAATACAAATTCTTTACAAACACAAACGAAGTCATGCGTACCAGCTAGTAATACAATACAGAATAAAGATTTACCATACCTGTTATTTCGTTATTAACAATATCAATAGCAAATTAAATTCACTTCGCTACAGAAGCTCACTCACAACAACACACGCACTTACAAGAATGACGCGAGCGTTGAAGTTGACAGTATTTTTTTTTTTTTTTAATCCCTTAGAAAATGCAAAGATGTAACTATTTGTACGACCTACTCCGGTTACGTTGATCAGTGTCATGTAGTGTAAAATAGTTGAACTTGATAGTCATCTAGCTAGCACATCCAATGCACGCTAGATGGCCCTAAAGAATATATTGACGTTTCGATATTTTATTCTCATAACATCGATGTGTCGATGTGTTAGCACCTTAGAATTTTGGCAAATTCTAGTTTTGCTTAGGCGGGACTTAGAAATTTCGAGAAGAGCAGTTTTCAACTTTAAGGAATTTCCCTGTAATCTTGCACACAGTAACAATTTGCTATAAAAATCATTTTAAAGTGTATTTATCATATCGAAAAACGTTTAGCTTAAGAGATATTTAGGTTTGTTCAAGTTTTGAAACACGTGATCATAAAAGTAGAAATTCTAAGATTTATAATATCTTTAAATTGCGTAATGCTACAATGGAACTTTTATCACCAACTGTAGTCAGCACTGTCCCCGATATTTTGGTAATAAAATGAAGTAATTCGGCCAAGTTTAATTAGTAGTTTTAATTAAGAGGAAAAAATAAGCTTTTTATTAAAAGAGATATTAAATTAAAAATTACATCAGTAGATAGCACTAATTGAGACGACTTCATACATATATTGGTTTCCATAAAAAGTTTTAGCATTTGTCTAGTAATCAAGTTTTTGAAAATAGATTATTGCTGATTGTCGAGTAGAAGTTCGGGAAAGTCCGCAAAGTCCGCCAAGATTGGTCACGTGGTGAATTTAGTGTTAAGACGATAGAAACCTTTTGGATTAGTAAATTAAATTAAAATAGATAGAACAGGATAGAAAGTCCCTATAAAAATCTTAAATTAAACTATCATATACTTTTGAAGATATTAATTAAAGAAAGATTTGCCAAGGTCATAGGCACGCGCAGGGCTATAATAGTTCGTGCGGTAAGCACACACGTTGTCTCATTCTTACTCCGGGAAGTGATCGAGCAACTCCGCGCATGACTTTATCAGTGATGTGTAAAATAGGAACTTAGCAACATGTAGTCTGTCTTTTCTTACTTCCGGTTTTGTCTGGCCTGTACTTCGGGAAAAGTATGTGAAGGAACATTACGTCGGTTTTGTCGCGGGTCGTAACTTGCTATGCTGGTCAGTGAACAGTTTTCGACCATGTGGGGTGTCGTGTTATATAGCAACTTTAACTTTCAACATGAACTTTTAAATTTTCATCAGGGGTTCGGTCGGTTCAAATATCTCTCCACAACTTGCAAACTTTTGGTAAAGAGTGTTCGATTTGCCAACTCAACTGTAAAATGCATATTTAAAATTGTGACTCTGAAAATAAAACTTTGGATTTTCTAGAAGTGGACTTGTGTCTTTCAGTAGTTTGCTTACTACCTTTTCTCTATTTGTGGGTTAACAAATATCGTGGCGACCTCAAGCATTTAGGTTGAGTTATCCGGCTACATGGTCAAACCAAATCAAAATGATTTCATAAATTTTCTACAGAACTTTGAGTCAACACCAACTGTTAGTTGAGGCACTAAGGCTATTCTACAGCCCCGGTATCAGCCTAGGGTCTTACAGATGTTATCGAAGTCAAAACATCTATGTTTTCGAGCTAAACATTGATGTTTATTCACCATCGATGAATATCGATCATCCCTACTTGGAAGCGTCACTGTGGAGGCAGGCAGGAGCTTGCATGGTGACAGAGGATCACCCTGGCAGCGTGAGAGCATGGACTGTGGCGAAGTTGGTCACCGTTTCTTTATCATGGTATTGTCGATTGAGCGGGGACCATCAGGGCTCAGCTGAAACTCGGCTGCTCTCATGGCTGGTCGGGTGTTATTCTGTTGTAGGCACTGTTGGTTCTGGCCCCCCAACGGATCCGTAATTAGTCAAGACCTGTAAAGGCAGTTGCGTGTTTGCTGTATCTACAGATTAAGGCATGATGGCCACAGTGAACTCACAAACATGAACACACTTAAGAATATTTTAGTTTAAACTTTAGTCAGGTGGCAAGTCTTAATGTGTGTCCATCCAATTCCCTTGCCATATGTCCTCTTATTATTTTAAGGTTTCGAGTGATATATTCTAAATTTGTTTGTGCATTCATCTATGGTAAGTGATGTGTTTATTTTCTCTATCCTTCCTTGTTTCAGTTTTTTTAATTCATGATATCAAAGCAGTAATTCACTATATAAACCACTGATTTCAAATCTCCTTTTTCCCCCCTACAAAAACCATTTATCTGTTCGATGTTTGAAGATTGACAAATAGTTTTACAGGGTCAATCACAAAACAGAAGCTCTTTCAATGGAAGTGTAAAGGATGGTGTAATTGTGAAATTTTTATTTTATCTGCTTTATAACTAAACATTGAAAATGAAAGTTGCATAAAAGTTTATCTTTCTCAACTTTCTTTGTTTGCCACAAGTTACACATGTACACTGAAGTGCCAAAAGTCATGGGATGGGATGTGGCAGCAAGAGATAAGTATGCTAACAAAATGTCATTGGCTGCAGCACCTCTCCTGGGCCGTTGAACATATGAGTTGAGCCCTAGATAACTGGAAAAGCATTGCATGGTCAAATTGATTGTAGGGTACCAGTGTGGCACAGACCCCAAGAGGCCATGGGCCCAAATGGTCAGGTAGGCACTGTGCAAGCTGGTGTTCGCTCCATCATGGAATAGGCTGTGCTTACATGTCACGAACTGAAGTCTCTGGTCGAACTCGACTAACTTGGAGACCATTTGCAGCTATTCACGGCCTGCGTGTTCCGAAACAATTATGGACTTTTCCAGGACAACAGTGCACTTGGAGGTGGCCCCAAATCATTCACTATTGATTTCAGTAACATTCTATACTTTTCCAGTGAAAAATTCAGCCACATAATTAAGAAACATGAACTCAATCCAACATATCTGTAACATGATTAAAAGGTTAGTTCATGTACATCCTACATGCAATTATGGACGGCCATAGAGTAGAGCTGTAAAAGTAATGATGTATTCTTTACTGAGTAACGGGTTTGTCGCCTGACTCGAAGTATCGAATCGTTACTCGCAGCTAACTAATTTTGACAATGTAAAGACTAATTTTGTAGTTTTATTGTGTTTAACATTAAAATTTACAGCGCATAATTTGTATATAGAAAATTTGTATGAATAATTTGAGATAGTTACTGTTTTTTCATTGATCGTTCTTTAGTGAAGTTTATTGATTTCAAACATTTATGAAATGTGTTTATTTTAAGATTTGATACCTTCTATTTTACTTCATAGTGTAACTTACAATATAAAAGAGTTGTCTAATAGTTTGTGATATAAATCTCTGCATTTGATATGTTGTAATAATATTTAATTAAATTGCAATGGAACGCGAACTTCGGTGGCAATTTCCTACACACTCATCTTCCCACCTTCCCTGCATCCACCTACATTTGCCCATTAAAAATTTTAACTTTAAATTCTTTCAACGTTTTTGGTAAATTATTCATAATTTCTCTTGGTAACTTATTCCAATCCCTGTCACCCCTACCTAAAAAAAGAGAATCTTCCTACACCCTTGTACCTGAAATCTGGTGCCAGCTAGTGGTCATGTTCATCTTTTCCCTTCCAAGCATTAATTTTAATTCTTACAGCAATATCTTTCTGTGCCTCATCATCAATATACGCCTTGTACATTCCCATGACCCTCTTCACCCTCCCTCTGTCTTCCAATAAGTCCCATTCCAGCAATTGTATCATATCTGTTACTGATTGTGATCTGTGATAATTTTTTTAAAAAAAATCTATCAGCCCTTTTTGCAGTTCCAGAATTCCATAAACAAACAACAAGGTAAAATAACTTTATTCCTTTTGCCTGTGGTTAGTTATTGTATTATTACTGCAGGATCCATATGATCAATGCGGTACTGGCTTCGATGTTGAATGTTTGTTGTAACCGCAACACAAAAACAATTACGAATCTAATCGCATGTTTGTCCTGTACCTTTGTTATTGATTTAATAGTTTTGAATATTGATATTTTTAAAATGAAACAAAGCGGGAGTCAGTAGCACTCTGGCTTCAGGCCCGATTTGATGGTATGTCCACATTTATTTTAACAAATCTATCACAAAAGGATGAAGAATTTACAAAAATAAGGGAAGACAGTGGTGAAACCTCCTGTTCAAAACTAAATACTTTGATGAGATTATAATATTTGTTAAATACATGTCCCATTATCATTTCAGGCTTGTATGCAGGGTTTTGATTAGGCTAATTTAAAAAATAGCCGCCATTAGTTATTGTCACTAGATATGCCACAGTCAGGTGAAAGGTCAGGTCTTTTTTGTGTGTGAGAACAGGTGTTTGTTTTGAAATTATTCTTTCGAACATAAAATTCATAATAGAAAATCTAGTGTAAGTTTAGAGGCTTTCCGTTAGATCCATGTGCTAATTACTTTACTTTTATGCAAACAAACAACTTACCTAATCTTATTTTACTAAATAAACAATTTACTTAAACTTTACCAGGTACGAATGAAGTCGTCCTGTATGCGATGTGATGCGGTGCTTCATGCTAGTGTTCGATTGTACCAAAAGTAACGAGTAACAAAATGATACGATAGTAACGAAGTTATCCCATATGCAGTGCGACTCGATACGATGCTTCATGCTATTGTTCGATTGTACCAAAAGTATCGAGTAATGATTCGAAAGTATCGGGTATTGATTGGTTTAGTAACGAATACGTAGGGGTACTAAATTTCTCGTTATTTTTACAGCTCTACCGTAGAGGAAGCTTGACTTAATATTTCTTCAGGGGACTTCTGATACATTGTTGATACAATGCCAGATTGGGCTGCTGTACTTCACTGGGCAAGAAGGCGTCACACACAATATTGGAATGTATTGCATATTTTTTGGCACATCATTGTTTATTGACTCTAAGGCTGAAATATTTCAGAGAGACTGATACTGAAACTAGGGAGTATACATAAACACTACACTATTGTTACAGTGAATGATAGGAAAATATCTGGTTGACTAGAAATTTGTGGATAAAAAAGCCTACAATTCAGATCAAGGATTTATTTTACACAATTTCCAGAATTTTGTTGGTTTAATATAATTTTAACAGTGAAATCATGTTACAACAACACATTAATTTGTCATTCAGTTACAAATTTCACATTATGGCAAAATGAAGAAAATGTTACTGAAAATTTGAAAAAGGCAGAGATTTTAAGGAACTGGTTTAGTGAGACAATTAGCGATTATGATTCAGGAGTAGGATGGTGTAAATCAAAAAATGAGCACAATTATAAATGACCACACAAAAATAAATGGGCTGGTATGGATAACATTACTGCGGATGTCTTAAGGATGGCAGGATGTGACATTGTGCCTTATCTTGAACCATTATTTAAATTGAGTTTGGATACTTCATTCTTACAAGAAGACTGGAAATGAGATAGTTTTTTTCTTTCCTGCTGTCGTCAATCTCTTGATTGGTTTGATGCATTCCTTCATCCCTTCCTATCCTGTGCCATAGTCTTCATCTCTACATACCCCTTACAACCCAAGTCCTCAATTATCTGCTGTTCCCTCCACCAGCAAATTAGCCAATCCAGCATGCCTCAAAATATGACCTACCAACCTGTCTCTTCTTTCTGTAAGCTTCTTCCACAAACTTCTTTCCTCACCCATCATTTCCAAAACTC